>JAOPUA010000147.1:17596270-17630340 GCA_027122455.1 Trisopterus luscus | reverse complement strand
ATTTGTGATGTATATACACACAAACACACACACGCGCGCGCACACACACACACACACACACACACACACACACGCACACACGCACACACACACACACACGCACACGCTTGCAGCAAGCTGAGGAATGGACAACTTAAGGTAACTAGGAGAGGTCACCGATATGATTCCCAGAGTGCCTTGCGGTGTACACCTGCCGAGGGGATGGAGAAGACTCCTGGCAGGCTTGGTGAAGGCATGGCCCGCTGGTTTAAAGACCTGGCCATTAGTCAGCCCACATTGTGCCCAGATTTCCTGCCACACACACACACACACACACACACCTATGCAATCCGATCAGAATGAGAGCCGGACCACTACAGGATGTGGTCTGGCTCTTGGGATCACAATTTGCGCAACATCCGATCCGGGGGTCTTCTTAGCTCAGGAGGAAGAGCGGGTTGATTTGTAACCGGAAGGTTACAAAGGTTGCAGCTCAATCCATGGCTCCTCCTAGCGGAGTGTCGATGTGTCCCTGAGCAAGACACCTCACCCTCACTGCTCCCAACGGGCTGGCTGTCGCCTTGCCCTGTTGACTCCTCCGTCGTTGTGTGAACGTGTGTATGAGTAAGCAGGCGTAAGTAGGGTGCTTTGACTAGAAGCATCTGTTAAATCCGATCCCAACGTGGTGGGTTGATTAAAGTCGCATTGAGCTGAGTGTCACCAAGGCCTCCTCCTCTTCACTCACTTGAGTCACACGGGCGTCACGTGGTTTGATCCACAGGGTGTGTTTGTGCGGTGGGCCCGTCTGCTCACACTTAGAGATGGCAGGGAAACCAAGCCTATGAAACTTGATCGGTATATAGCGGTTTTAAGTGGGCTCTAAATCAAAACACACCAAGCCACACAGTCAATGGACGCATCTCTCCACAAGAGCATTACTGCACAATGGGATAATGCGATATCGGTATTGGGTCAATAAATTGTCCATCCCTAATTACACCTGTTTGGATTGAGTACAGATGTACATGAGTAGTGAACTACCATAATTGACACCAAAACATGACTTATTCTGCCTCCCTTCTGCGATATAACACTCACAAAATAGGCTCCAAAGGCAAGGAAAATAAATGATTTGAGTGTGGTGCTGTAAGCCCTACTTTTCTTTGAGGATTTCTTCTTGTCTTTTGAAATTGTTTTGAAAATATATATGCTGAATTTGTGCGTTCAGGCTGAGTGTGTATGTGGACTGCTATCGGAATTGTTTCATTTATTTCTTCTATTGCACATGAGAGGGTGATCCAAAAATGTAGTGTTGAACGCCCTGTGCACACGAAGAGGGTCAAAGGGGGATCAAAACAGTGCAGTAGAAGTATTAAGTAAATCAATCTGCATGTAAATGCACCTTCAAAGCGCAGGTCTTAAACATGGTTAAACAATGCGTTGAAACACTGCCTAAATATTCCCAGCAGTAGTTTTGTCAAAGTACAAATGAGGAAAATAAACAACATTTGATGCGTTGATTTCTCAGGCGTACCTGATAATATAATAATTCCTGTAAATATATAAACGTAAGATAATTCCTCTAAATGTAAAATATCAAAGAAAAATAAAAATATAGCAAAGGGTTTAGAATATGTGCGCAGACTGGCAAATCAGACAGTAGTCTTCAACCCTGCATTTCCATCAGACAGCGGTTGGTCTTTCTGATAGATCACTCTGCCCACTGAGGAGAGCTGTATACACACGGTACAACGTCCAGTAGCAACAAACCCAGACACACAACCACGAGTGTGTAGGCAGTTACCAAGTCAATCACCTCCATTCTAAACTCACAAACTCACGACTGTTACCCTTTACACAGGATCAGCACGTTATCGTGTGGGAAAGCGCTGAGAGAAAACGACAACAAGCTGTGCCCACAGCGAGACAGGGATCTTCACAGTGTCTGTTATGCCTCGTCAGCCGTGCTCCACCCTGCTTCTCAGACTGTCACTCTGTCACATGATGCGTGGGGTGACTGCAGAGAGAGCGATGGATCGTGTTCCGGCCTGCTGCTGACTCATGGAAATGGGCAGGAGTCGCATACTTGCGGAGCCATTAGCAAGAACCAGCTAGGCGAGCGAGTAGGCCAAGTGGTATGATACAGGCTGAGGCCTCCCATTTGAGTAATTGAATATTGACACATGGCTGCCATTGTGTTTGATAGCTTTCCTAGCTAAATACTCAGGGCTAACGTATTCAAAATGCCCCACACAGTAGCATGAGTGTATTTTATGCTGCTAGCGTGTGTACAGCAAGCCACTCTCAAACAAAAACATTATTACGGAAATACATTAGCAAGTCAATATTTGTACCAACACGCTACAGGCTAAATGGAGGACAGAGGTGTGTCAGTCTCCTCGCTCTGACCTTGTCGTGTCTCTTGACCATCCATTTGTCCCAATGGCCCAGCATGTCCAGCCATTTCACCTCTCTCTGCCTGAGCACTTCTGGAGGCACGTCCTGAGCCCTGCAGAGAGGAGCGGTGGAGAGCAGGTCAGTTATAGTGTGAGTTATTCATTCAACTAATTCAAAAGCCCAGATTAAAAATATGCAGAGAGCAGGGATCAATTGAAAGGAGAAGGGTTATGAGAACCCAGTGTGAACTTGTCAGTCTGAAGTGACCCACATGCGAAGACCAATAACAAGGATATCACACGCAGCACGCATGGCCGAAAAAAGGGAGGCCACCGTGGTCAGCATTCACGGTGTCATTTCTCAGTGGACGTGCAGCAGTATGGTGGGGACATGTTCACACTGGTGGAACTACTTCTTATAAACTGATAATTCTTTCCTCTGCATTTCTTAAGCCATTCAACTTGTTCAAAAACATTGATGAAATTTGATAAATGCCATCTATTAGTATCAGGAACTAGGAAACAAGTTGGCCAAGTTTATATATAAATATGTCATATGACAACAATCAAAATGAATTAAGCATTTAAATAGTTTTGCATCAAAGAGCACGTGGTTGAGCTTGTTCCATGATGTAATTTATGCTTGGACCACATCAGCTCCAAGAAGGAGCCATGAAGATCTGACATTTTCAAACAGAAAAATTAAATATAGTCAAGGATAGGCTGCATCCTGGCGGATGATGTGAAGCTCAACCATGTCATTAACCAATCCACACAGGCCTGTAATTGTAGGGCATGGGAAGTCTTCAAAGAGAGGTCTTCTATAAATCTTGGGCAGCGCAATTTCTTTAAAAGGAGGTAGCCAGACACTGTCCAAGAACATTGGATGCCTGTAGACGCTCAAGTCGGGGATATGGTAGACTGCACCAGCCCAATGTCGTACCGTGGGAGTAATACACCATGTCTGTGAAAACTTACACAACCCTTTTAGCCACTAACGGGTCTTTAGTAATGGGGCACCAGCGTTGTGGCACAGGGCACTGCCAAAAACTCCAGTAAACTTTACGTCAAGCAGGACTTCTCAGGCCAGGAAGCCCTTTAATGAACTCCGATTCTCTTCATTCTCAGGACTGTTTCGTAGCCATTAGGTCCAACACAAAGGAGTGGAAATGTCACTGAAATGTGCTAGTGCATATTTTGTATAAAAGTACACAAAAAAACCTTACAATGGCAATATTAAATAAAATGGCATTGATCAGATTTTTTTTGTTTTGGATTTATTGTAGTATAAAGCAACGTATTGAGGACATGACACTATTCGCCACGTTGGATTTTGTCGCAGACTCATCCAATTTAAAGTGGTGACATTAATTACTCTCATCATGCATCTCTCACTCAACTTGTCCCCTTGGGAGACCACACGCAAACCAGGCATATATGCAGCCAGGGAATACATTCCTTTGGATACACGATTAGTCCAGGCCGTATCAAGCCGATTACCACTAAACACCTCAACCACACCGGGGGGACGTTGTTGACAGCTGGGACAGAAATAACGAGTGGATTGAAAAGTTTTACGCATGCAATTATGATCCGTCTCCTGAGTTATCCAATGAACCGGCTTGCGTTGCGTGCACATAATAAAAACACAAACGGGACACCAACTTAAATGCAATGTCTCCAAAGTTCAATAAGTTCAACTACTTACGACTCCTCGGAGTACTTCTGCGCCCCGCCGATGAAGCCGTACTTGTCGGTGTGCCGCTCGCTGACGTAGCCGTTCAGCTCCGAGTCGGAGCCGAAGGAGCTCTCGTCGTCGATGTGCGTGTGGCTACTGCTGATCGTCCTGATGCTCCTCGTATCGATCGACTGACGACCGTTCTCTATCCTGGCCATGGTAGCCGCTCGGCTAACTAGCTCCGCTAAGTAGCTTAGCTACGTCAACAAGCTTGACAGCTCAAACTTTCAGCTCTTTTTCGGGAAGCATGTCGGGTCGAGAAGCCGCCCTGGCATGTCCTGTTCGCGGCCACAGCTTATCGTTGGCTCGGTAAAATAAGAAATGGTCAGTGTTAGGCGAACACCGACATGTCAGACTGTACCAGAGAGGTGAGCTTTACTTTTGCCCCAGGCTGAGCTGGCTCGCTAGCTACCACTTGCTAACGTTGATGCTAACGTCAGCAAACATTAGCTAGGAGGCAGCTTTAGTGTGGATACAACAAATATCACCGGGAATGTACTCCTTTAGTTCAATCCTATAGTCAAACAGTTTTACTTTTGACCGCCCATCATGTTACCAGGGCGCACATTTCCATCTTTAACATAGTTTACTTATCTAACGCTATTCTGCTTCGTTGTCACCCACTCCAAGACTCCTAGACATTTTGTGCTCCTCCGGTCTCTCGACCCTCCTCGGTCTCCTCCGGTCTGTCAACACTGGAGCGGAGCGCCCCGCTGCGCCCTCTGGTGGTCCACGGAGGACTTGCAACTTTTATTAAGAGTGCACTAATACTTTGCTGTTATTACTGCTAACCCTTTATCAACATTCAGAGCAAAATGATGGAGGAAATATCAATTAATAAAACAGATACATGTATTGTCCTTTATTGAGGAGTTCAAGAGCATTAAGCTCTAAACTAACTGTGACCACTTCATCACAATAACACATTTATCAAGACAACCAAATAGAGGTGACTAAGAACGAAGGGAACAAAACAGAATCAATGTTAAAATATTGTTGCCATTATTTTTGTCTGTTGATGTTATAAAAAAAAAAAATCTAGACAACTGTCGCCAGGTGACAAGACAACCGAATAGAGGTGACTAAAAACAAAAGGAACAAGACAGAATAAATGTTAAAATATTGTGGGATTTGTTTTTGTTTCTTGATGTTATAAACCAAAACCCAAATACAATCGTGGGGGGCAAAGTTGCGGGGCACCAATGAAAGAAAAATCAGATTAAACATTGGGAATACATTTCCCTGGATGCCTGCTTCACTTCTTCCTGCCTCCTCTCTCCTTCAGGGCCAAGTGAATGATCGCACCATTGTTCATGTTGTAGTAAGCCAAGGAGTTTGAATCTTTGATGAAAATACCCTAGAAATTACAGAAGAGCACACAATTAATCAATTGCACCCTTAGATATGAGACCGTAGATATTCAAAGAATAAAAAAAATGAATTACCTCGTACTGTAACTTCTGTTTTCCTGCAGCCATGCCTGTGGCCTCGTGGATTTTGACCTTGATAACAGATACCTAGGGAATACATTACATTCACGTTACAACTACGTACTCCGGCTTTAGAGACAGAGGATGAACCGTCAACAGTAAACATAATACCTGGTCCGTTAGTGGAACGGTGAAGTTGAGCACTTGCCCACTTAGCTTCCATTCGGTCTTGTCCTGCATGTTTGGAACCTGGACTTTAACCGCCACAGGACCCTGGAGTGGAAACAAATAAAATGCCATCAGGTTCAAGGATACCACCATGGAATGGGATGGGATGGAATGGGGTGCCATGGCGATAAACACAGTGCCCAAACACAGAACATAGAACAGTCTAACCCACCTTGTTCCTGCGCAGAAACTCCTCTTCGGGCATGAGGTTGTCCTCCGTCTTCATCTTCTTGTTCATGGGCTCATCGTCACGAGGAGGGGGTGGGTGGGACGGGGGTGCGGGGGCCGGTGGCTGGGGCACTGGTGGGGCGGGGACGAAGGCTGGGAGAGGAGACACAAGGAGAGCATCAGCATTCAGGTATTGGCCCATCATCGACCTCAGATATTAAACGTAATGCGTGTCCCCTATGCCAATATGAAATATACTGTGGTGCAGCAATGCTCAGCCCCTCTGCTAGGATGTGATCCTCCTAACCTAACTGAATGATTGCTTTTTTTCCCTAAAAAAAATAAAGAAAATAACTGAAGTCATTGATCGCCAACTACTCAATTTCAGAACGCACCTCCACAATGAGAAGTGACGAGTTGATCAAGAATCACGGCTGATTCAAATATCAACATAATGACAATGTCAACAATTAACCCTTTCCTTTGATACGCATGAACAAACAACGTCTTTCTTACCAGAAGGGACCACCATAGGCGGTGGCCTAGGGGCCATGATGTGGGGGTTGGAAGGAGGCATGGGCACCACGTTGATGCGGGGATTGTGCATCATTTGCGGCATGGGGGTGAGGACCTGCCCGGAGGCCAGGCGCACCACGGGGGCCATGGGCGGCCGCGGGAGAACCGGCACGGCCGAGAGCAGAGTGGTACGCACCGGGGGCAGCATCTGGGAATGAACGTTCAGCATTGGTTGTTTGTTACACTACAATCTAATCCAGTAGACCTTTAGTTAAGGATCGGATTTACAGTAGTGCTGAAGCACAGAGTGTGGAGTGCACAGACTGTCCTAGCACGGCCACGGCATGCCTATAGTCGTCGTTACGTTGCTGTGGACGAGCCCATAAAGCTCTAGACTCTGGTGCTTCACATGCTGTGCTGCACGGTGTGCATCTCATCGTTGTATGCCAAGAGCGTCATTTTGGATTAACGCTGGGTCACGTCCTTAGGCACGGAGACTATAAATACGGATTTACCCCAAAAAGATTTGTCCCGACGGTGTGGACTTACGGAGGACTGTGGCCGAGGCACCTGCATCGGGAGATTGGGTCTGGGTAGGATGGGGGAGGAGATGGGGGGCTGGTGACGGAGTTCGTGGGGCTTGCTGGGGCCAATCTTCTCTTTGCCGTCGTCCTCTCCCACCAGGCCCTTGGCCTTGTGGATGGCCTCGATCTGCTCCTGCAGGGTGATGTTGGCCTGGGCGGCCTGCTGTGTACGCGCCATGCTACCAGAGTGACCGTCCCAAGTGACCTGTGGACGGGACGAGACGGAAACACTGAGGCTGCGTTCCAAATCACAGTTTATTTGTACTACTACAGCGACCCTTACAAAGTGCGTACCGTTGCACACAGTATGTATAGGATCGGGACATACTACAGGTGATGTCACTGATTAACACACATGTAGTGCCACCTATCGACTTTCGCAGGCTCAGTCGATGCCACTTATCTTCTGCTGCGCTGAGGATTGTGGGGCAGAATAGCCCCAACAAAAACACCCCATGCTGGCTTGCATACGGCAAAATGCGACCGGATGTAGGACAACCTCCAGGTCATTTTGGCATACAATATTTTCCATACTATGCATTCTGACACACTAAATAATTTTCTGGCATACTAAATAGAATGGGAGTATGGGTATTGGACGCAGGGCAAGTATTAAGTCACAGATTCAAACAACAGGAGATCCTCAGCATAATGCCCGCCTTTTGAGGAAAGCGGGCACTGAAAACAATGACGTGGCTCACCTTTTCCTCTGGCTTCTGGATCTCTTCCTCGCCGATTTTCTTACCGATGGCCGTTTCCTCCACACCAAAGATATCGGTACGCCTCTCGGCCAGCTGCTTCAGGCTGCTCTGGATGTCCTGCCCCGGGGCGTACACCTCGTCCTCGATCTGCCTCTCGCGGATGCTGCGGTCCCTCTGCTCCAGCCAGCGGGGGTCCAGCAGCCCGATGCGCATGTGCTCCTGCATCTTGCTGGCCTGGATCTTCTCGCCGGTGATGGGCGAGATGAGGTACTCATCCGGGGTGGTGGCCACGGGCGCAGGCTTGGAGGCTGAAACGAGGGAAAGGGTTGTCCATCATGCAGCTCCTGCATCAGCCCGCCCAGGCAAGTACTACTTGGTGCATCCGTGGGATTCATCCATGGTCAAATCAAACGACTCTCTTTGTGTGTAGAACATGTCAGGGCATGAACAGGAAACGCAGGCAATAAACACTACAAACAAGTGCAGTGAGTTGTTAAAGGGGTGATTTTATGCCACCAGGTGTGATTAGCCATTACATTACAATTACTTGTTATGTGTTTTTGTGACATCACAAGGGGGAGTTGCCACCTAGATGTAGGCTGGATGGATAAACAACATTTGCTACAGTCCAAAGGGTAGGCTGGTAGACTGGATTAAGACTAGACTTTTTAACCGGAGGATGATTAACCAGAATGGTAATTTTCATGTTACATGGGGTTAGGTCTTAAGGTTAGTCTGGGATACCTTTGGGGTCGTAATCCTTGCGGATGATGACCTGATCCGGCGTGGGAGGCAGTGGAGGGGGCATGGGGTTGTCTGGGGGCAGAGGAGCCTTCATCCCGTCGTCCTCGTCATCAGATCCCTGGAGAGATCAAGGGAGTCGTTACACACTGGCTTATCAAGCGTTCATATTTTGCTGTATGCATAAAGGGTGCCTTCTTCTTCCAACCTCGTCCATGTCCTGCACTTGGGTGTCCTGGTCCGGCTGCGATGGCTGGCCGTTATTGCGATCCTCGTGCACATCGTCGTCGTCATCGCTCTCCACCTCCATCTCCACCTCCTCACTCTCCCCAAACTTGTCGTAGCGCTCCTGGATGAGGATGCGAGCGCCAAGCTCCTCGGGGGTGGTGGGTGGAGGGAAGTGACCTGAGGATTCAAAATCAAACAAATATATTTAACAAAAAAGATACCGTTCATTTCATGGCCATCATTTCCTCCTACACATTAGCTGAGTCTCAAAGCTTGGCAGGCAGCCGTCACAGGGGGCATTTCTGCGTCATAAAATGAGCTTTTATGTGCAACCAGGAAGGACAGTAGGCAGTACAGTCTTGTTACTCATTTACAATGGTAACCATTTTCTTTTGCTCGGTGGACTATCGATCAGTGCATCACTAACAGAGGCGCCTTCATAGGTCTGCTGCAGCCAGGGCTTTGAGACGAAGCTTACATGTCCGATGAGTTACACCAGAACCTGTACTGAACCGTATCAGCTTCCACCTACCCTGCTCGTTGGGCTGGAAATCCACAGTCTCCACCACGACAAAGTCGTGCCAGTCGATTTGGGCATAGGCCACCCTCTCCTTCTCCCTCTCCTCCTCTTCCTTCTTCCTTTCGCGCTCCTGGAACTTGGCCCACTCCACGCGGTACCTCACCTGGCAATAGGCAGAGTTACAGTCCCTGGTGAGCCGCGTGCCAGCAGGACAATATGGTCATACATTCAAAGTGGATGTAGTTATTAATCATCCATCAGCGTTTGATGACATGCATTCATTACCAATGTTGTAATGAGCCATTTGATTGACATCTACTGTGTCCAACAGGGTCTAACCACTTGGCAAACGAGTCATCAGGGTTTTCTCAGCGTTTCTATATGTTCCGGACAGGATTCTGTGCCACTAAATGAACCATCCTGAAGTAGCTGATCATGGTCAGTGACTGCTTCTGAATTCCTATTGGAACATTACCGTAAAAGTGCCATGCGCCAACTTATTTTATTGTGTCCACCATGTAGGTGCAACAGAATTGACTACATTTGCTTAAAATGCAGCAGGTGCTGTCATTAAAAAGAATACTAAACCAAATCTAATGACTTTACAACCATACAGGTTTTATTTGCATGATTGAAAATGGTAGCTACCTCACCCATTGCATTTTATAATATGTAGCCTACCCTTATATTTCTCAATAAAGATGGGTGAAAGGGTTACAATTGAAAGGGAATCGATCTAATTGGACATTTTACGTAAAGAGTGTAGGACTGGGACGACAATGCTAACATTGGTGATTGATTGCGTATGATACTAGTAACTCATAATTCTATACATCCCGCCCGAATGAGGCCCATTTACAGATTTTTTTTCTGTGTGTACCTATAGATGGAAACTGAATGTAAAACAAACAGGGATGTGTTTGTGAGGGCAGAAGGAGATAGGGAAGGATTTTATTTTGAGTAGTTCAAGGTTCTAAAGAAATAATAATTATTTAATAAATACCAAAATAAGGTACGGTATCAGTAGAAATGTGACGGTACCCAACGCTTGTGACCGCGGCCTAAAGGCAGTAGATGTTAGTGCTCATCACGCTCAACAGTTTGCATGAGTGAAGCTCCTGGAAGCAGGCTTACCTGGTCCATCACCTCTCTTGGATTCTCCGCTTCCCGCTTCATCTTCTGCAAGAGGCCTTTGGGCGGGATGAGGATCTACAGCACGGGGAGACGCAGACACAAGGTCAATCCAACCCGTTCGCCAGGGGAATGACGTCAAAACGCTTGGCAGATTTTGCTCTGGTTACCTTTGTATACTGCTCCACCAGCTTGGTGAAGTAGTTGAACAGGCTGTGCTGGGGCCGCAGGAAGTCAAACTGGTAGTTCCTCTGCTCTTTCTGCATGAGCTGGGTAAGAAACTGACGGCCGTTGCGGGCAACAAACTGGGCGGTGAGCTTGACGACGTCGAGGTCAAACGCAGAGATGGACGGAGGATCGGCGATGAACTCAAACTCAGGAGGCGGTTCTTTGGGGATCACTGCCTCATGAATCACCTGGGACTGTAACAAATCAGTTTGACAGTTACATTTCAATACTGCATTATGCATGTCACAAAGGTATATGTATTGGAATAGATACAGCCCTAAAGAAAACACCTACTTTCAGGTCCTGGGCAGCGATATCATAGTAAAAATGTATTACTAAACTCATCACTTTTAGGATAGTAAAATAATTTGTATGGATGCATTTCTGTACCTTTTGAGGTTGCTGCTGTGACTGTTGCATGGCCTGCTGTTGCATGACCTTAGGCACCGCTGCAGAGGGCTCCTGACCCTTGCCCTCCTTGAACTCTGTGACCTTGTGGCGGTAGTAGGCATGGTAAGGGTCGTTGGGGTTGAGGAAATTAAACTTGGGATTGTTGATCTCATTCTGCCGAATCCTAGCTTCAAACTCTGGCCCGTTTCTGTGAAAAAGCAACAGTGGTTAGTTTATCATCAAATCACACATTTACAGTATACAACTTCACAACATTATCGAGAGTATCCTACCTGGCAACAAAGCTGGCTGTCTTATCAACGATGTTTCGGACCTCTGGAGGCGGGTATATAATACCAACTATAGGCTTAGTAGCTGGTGTTTCCTCCACTGGTTCATCATTCTGGTAAGAGACAATAATATAAGTTATGAGACATACACAAAACAGGAAAACATCCGATAAAGTTTCTTTTCTAAGAGACAATTGGACGCACAACGCAATGCATAACAGTACATAACTAAGGAGGCAGAGAACATACAGACCAAAACAGTTTCACGTCAAACAAATTGCACAAATATATTTCATGAAGAATATATAATAAATATGAATTAATTAATAATATATCATATAATAAAGAACACTTTGCATTACAAAATACAGTGCATTGCTGTCAGTCTCGTTAACCTACGAAGAGTATCGGTAAGGATACCTCATTACAACAGAAACTACTCAATCTGCGGATGGAGTTACAACCAGATAGTTTATTCTACATTGTTTATTCAGATGAATGGAAGAATGTATGAGCGACGCTAGCCCGCCCGCTAGCCTCACCGTGATGTTGGGCTCAGGCTGAACGATCGCTACAGGCCCGGGCGGCATGGCTGCTTCTTTGTGTGGGGCAGAAGGTAACCTGCGAATAAATAAGCACCCGCAGCGTTCAGACGCGATGTAAACGTTTACGGAACATGGATAAAGAAAATGTATAAGAAAGTTATATACACATTTGCTTCAGCCGCACTAAAGTACTTACCGCGTCGTGTGTTCGTCAGCCCACTCTCAATGAAGGACAACCAGTTCCGGGATCACAACGCTATGCATGATGGGACTTGGAGTTCTTTGAGGAAGTCGCTATGGAGATGCGGCGTCAACAAGTCCACCAGCGAGGAAGCATTACATCACTGGGCCTACCCTCTGTGGATGGGTCAGGAAGATGAATCAGGCCTCGAAAATGAGTCCGTTTCTAGGCAGTCGAGATTGTGTTGAAAGTCTCAGAAGAGACCTCGTCGACCTGCAGGGGGCCATTCTGGAAGTGTTCTCCAGGACGGGACCTGTGCGCTGCCCCTCCTGGAAGTTCCCTGACAAGCTGTCATGCAACCTCGACCTGGTGTCGCTGCTGGAGCAGTATGACCACATAGAAGGGGATGATGAGTTCAACCAGTACTCCTACATTGTATTGCTGGAGCTGGTGATTGACCGGTAAATGTCGCAACATCTCATCAAATTATGAAATAAACGTAATAAAGGCCATAATGCATTTTTCTCTCCCCCTCTTTGGCAAGACTACTGCTGCTGCTGCAAAGTTTCAATCTTTATACGGTACATTTGAGGCGTGGACAAAGCAGAGAGCGCAGCCAGAAGCAAGGATGTGTGTCTGTCGGTCTGGTCGTCAGGCATTATTGGAGTAATTTAATTGAACTTGCTAACCTAAAGGTACACCAAGCGTTCCCTAACCTCCCTTATTCTTTAACATAACATAAACATATGCATTTTATTTTTTCAACATTCTTGAATTGTATGCCCTTTGCCTTAACAGGATACATTTAAAGAAAGCCAGGGAGCAACCAAAACAAATCCAAAGGACTGTGAAGAAAAACCACCCTCACTGTCTGATTACTCCTGGAGTCATTCTTCACGTGCATCTGTATTGTCTTCTTCAAGTTCCCTCCACTCCTTTGCACATAATCAGGTCAACGCCGTCCCCACCACTCCTCCTTTCCCTCCCTCACCTACGGTTCACACCACCCCCACCCGCAAGGTCAGCTGCCAGACGCTGGAGTCGTCTCTCGTCCCCTGCGACGCCTGCGATCAGGTGCAGTGTGTGTTGAGGCAGACCGGCGAGTGCCTGGTGGAGTTGTGTCAGAGCGAGGGCCTGCCCTCCTCCCTTCAGCCCCTCCTGGTCACTGTGGAGGACACAGTGGAGCCGGGACACCTGACCGCAGGCGACCTGGCCCAGTGGGGCCGAGAGCAGCGGCGGGACATGGGTCGGCTGGGGAAACACCTCAGGGAGGTGCGGGGGACGGTGCAGCCTCTCGCCGATAGGCTCGCCGCCGCGGAGAAAGAGGGGAAAAAAGCCAGGGACCGGTTGGAGAGAGCACAGGAGGGTGCGAAGAAGGAAAGGGAAAAGCACCTCGCCAGCAAACGCCAGATGGAGCTTTTACTGCGGGAAGCGCAGAGGTCCATGACAGAGAAAGAGAGGAGGCTGCAAGAGGAACAACAATGCCTGCTGAGGAGTACGGTGACATCACCTCTTGGTGTACAGAGAACCTACGCTTGTTGGTTGGTTAGACGCTTTCATGTTTAATGGATGCTCTGTTGCAGGTAATTCCGTTTTTGAAGACCAAATATCGAAATTGAAAGAAGAATTAGCTGCACAACTTGAAAGATTTAATACGCTGGGTAAGGTGTTACATTTTTTGTGTTTGTTACGTTTTATTCTGTGTACATGAAAAACACTGTATTTTGTATTTGATCACATTCCCTGGTAGAGAGGGAGAAAGGTGGTCTGGTGGAGACGGTGAAGGCCTTGCGGACAGCAGAAGAGGCCCACCTCAAGCTGCAGGGAAGGACCCAGCTGCTGGAAAGTCAGATGGCTGACATGCAGCTCAGTCTGAACAAAGAGTGTTCCAAGTATCAGAGCGCTTGGCATCAACAAGTGGTCAGTGGTCCAATCCAGCCACCTTCAGATCATCCTAATAAACATCTTAATTACATTCAAGCAGTTGAGCGTATTCAGTCAGTATTCAGACAGTATGTCAATCAAGAATATGATTATCAAACTACTATACTATTGAAAAACTGTCAAACCTAGAAAACTGCTCCATGGTGACTAGATCAACACGTTCCGTGGAGGTTTCATCCTGGTACCCGATGCTCCTTCCAGTCCATGCAGGCCCAGCAGAAGTCCTCGGTGGAGAGGATAGAGACTCTGGAGCAGGAGCGGGAGGAGCTGCAAAGCAGGTTGGAGAAGAGTGATGCGCAGCAGAGCCAGCTCCAGGATCAACTGGACCGTGTGACAGAGGAGAAGAAGACACTGCTGGATCAGTCCGCCCCCCAGCAGGTACCACCCGGTGCCTGCTGGTTGTTCGATTCAAATCGCTATCTTTGTGTGTAGACAATATCAGTTAATTCAACAGGAAACACAGACATTATACACAATAAACACAACAAACCATTGCAGTTAAAAAGACAGTTTTAAACCAGATATTCACCACCTATGCAAGGCTTAGCCCTAGCCCATCTTAAATACAGTTTGAAGGTCTAGACTGTAAAGATTTCAGTAGTTGGATGGGGGTAGAACAAAGCGTGATATGGCAGACCTGGTTCTGAGTATGTGTGCCCATGTCTGCTGCCCGAGGTGAACCCTTAACCGTTGTCTGCTGTGGATGCTGCTCAACGACTCAACGACTCAAATCATACAAGGTCAGCTCTCCCTCTCCTTCCCAAGGTCTTGTGCGCTGAGCTCCAGGGGGAGAAGGCTCTGCTGGAGGCTCAGGTGGAGGAGCTGAAGAGCAGCGTGGGCCGTCTGGACGGAGAAGTGAAGGAGCTCAGCCACAGGGAGAGACTACTGGTGGCCTTTCCAGAACTGGCCACCACGCACCAGACACAGCCTCAGAGTAAGGCCCTGTTGTTTCTTGTGATTATTATCCAGTTGCTTTACAATTGCTTCACAACAAAAAATGTTATATGTGTTTATCTGTTTATGATCTGTCTTTGTAAGTGACTGGCGCTGTGATAAATATGCAGCAAAGAAAGTGACTTCTTTTAAATCGTTTTTGAAGGCCTTCTCAACCATAAACAAGTGACTTAGCAATTTATATCCCTGATTATTTGACTTTTTCGTCCTTCCTAAATGTAAACAACTTTACAGCTTAGTTTGTATGAACTACAAAATACACCTACAATATTTTCTCGTGTGTTTTATCTCTTGAAGGCTCAGGGAATGTGCTTTTCGACATGGAGCAGCAATTAGAGGCCAACCACATTCGTATCCAGCTCCTGGAAAAAGAAAATACAACTTTGCGCAACAGCCTTGTGACACTAAATGAAAAATATATTTCTACTATGGTACGGTATTAGTTACCATGTTAATGACATGTCATAATATGTTATGTACACCAATATGTCCCCCTTCTGACACACTATTGTCACGTGACCTGTTGATGACTGAAAGGGATGCTACCACCTAATAATACTATAATATCACAATCATCACAACATCACAATTTATTGCAGGACTCCTCAGCCGTAGAACTTAAGAACCAATCACCACAAACACCGCCTTCAGGGGACCATCCATTTGAAACCAAACAGCCACAGCGCTTCAGTTCGCCGTAAGTCCTCAGCTGCTTGCATGCAGACTCTCTTGATGTACCGATGTGATCACATCAGTGCTCGCCACCATCGTGGGCTTTGTTCTACTGTGGAGCCAACTGTGTGCTGACCTTTCCTCTTTGCATCACAGACAGGGCGGTAGCAGCAGAGCAGCACAGCTGAAACACCACCCGAGAAGGGGGGCAGGTGGGGGAGAAGGTGGCCCAGATTATATTGGGTGGGGGGACGGTTTCTCCTCCAGCGCCGCCGCCACCACCACCACTCGAGCCAGTCCCACCGTCTCCTCCCCCTCCTCCCCCTCCTTCCCCCTGTTGCTGCTGAACGGGCACACCCTCCAGAACAACACAGGAAGAGTAAGAGGATCCGGCAGATTTAAAACATTCGGTCAAACGCGCCACGCCTACCTGGCGGGCCGCGCTGCAGCACACAGAGGGAATAGGTGAAGCCTGTCTGTGTGTAAATGTTACACAAATATTTACTAATGTAAATATTTACTGTCACACCTAACTGCTACATTAACAGAGCATAACCATTATCACCATTTGTCAATTGGTTTATAATACATCAGTTCTATTATCAATTAGATCTATTTGTCAATCAGTGTCTCGTTGTATTTGGTGTCTTTACGATTTTAGAAAAAGGCTTTGACTTCTCGTAGCGTGTAAATGTTATGGCGTTAGATGCCGCTGGTGACACCACAGTGCACATGCTGTAAAGGGTGCTATCGAGTAGCAGTGTGCAGTGATGCATTAAAAAAGGACTGGCTCCAGTGAAGGACTTACATTAGAACTAAAGATGTGGGTAGCACGCCGAGCCGCAGATGATTCAGACCGTTCCATATGGGTGCCTAGCGCCAATGGCCTTGGATGTCACAAACAATGCCGCACTGGCGCAATGGCGCGCTGGCAGATTGATTATCTCGCTCTGCTGCTGTGAAATGACGTTCCCATGGCAACCTAAGCGCATGACATTCCCTTGACATTCATGGAGTCTTTAAGTCGTTAACTTTTTAGAGGCATCTTTCAACAGTTTCGAGAGAACCTACACATGTTTTCCTGGCGGTCAATATGTTTCTGTGTATTATATTTTGAGTTGAACGCAATTATCTTGGCAGATAATGGAAATGTGAGATGCTGCTTAGTAACCTGAGTAATGTGTGTTACCTGACCGTATGATAAGCTTCTAATCAAATGTATGAGACCAACTTTTCAGTCCAAACAAATCTCTAAGTACATATGTCTTGCAATAAATTTGTTAAATTTATTCAACTAAACATATAGGCATTTGAATGAGTGAACCCCTAATCTAGTTGAACACATTCTCAAGAGGTTAATCCTTTAACAGTTTAGCTGCATCATCAAGCATGTAATTAGTCTTGGCATGTGTCATTTAGAATTATAAAACTAACTATAGTGCTATTTTGCAGATTTCTTAAATATTTTTAAATATTAATTAGCTCACTTATGGAGTGAGCTAATATGGAGATTAAACACAATTACGACATTAAGCATATANNNTATATTGTGTGTATATTGTACGATACTGCAGTTTGCAAGCATTATGATCTTGATTGATGCTTTAAAACATTTATTTAGCAATACAGTTTTATCTTTACACAACAACAGAAAGTTGAGATTTCAATGTGTGATTACAGAGAGTGCTATTAATAAGTAAGACATTTTTTGATTAACTTGCAGTACAGAACTGTGCCTGCTGGCACAAATGATAAAACAGCGTTTTAAAGAGGTGAGAAAATACATACTGACAAAAAGCACAGCAGTGCCAATGCAGAGCTAACAATCAAAGTTACATTGTGCAATATTGTTAAAACATGGTCCTTTGAAACTGACGGTTTTACTTTACAGACCAATGCCCTAATACATTGATTTTTGTTGAACCATATATGATGTGGTACAGTAAGTTCATGCTAATTTAATTTGTTTGTCATTTAAAACACTGGAATGATACCATGTGGAACTGTTCTAGTAAATACAGAACAAATAAAAACGTAATCTTATATACTTTGGAAGTCTCGCCCACCTAAACATTGTTAAGGCCATTGGTTTTGTGTATCACAACAAAATATCCATCACATCATGTGTGTGGATCATCTAGAAAGAGTGATGATATAAACAGGGCCCATCTGGGTGAGAGAGGGACTTGTCAGGGCCATGGATGAAGAATACAACTAAAAACAACAAACAAAAAAACACAAACAGAGTGAGGTCCTCTAAAGCGTGTTGTTTGTTATACTGTTATTTCAACGTTTCATCACGTAGCGCGACACATGCACATGTCCATAATCTAGGTCAAACTGCCTAGCCTAGCAGCCGACAGGACTGCCCCAATCTGTCGGATTACAAATGCCGCAAAGGGAGATGAGAGAGAAACAGACAAAACAACATAAGCCACCACTGTCTGCTATTATTTGAACTGTATTAACATTCTAAGCAATGGCTTTGTGCTCACATAGAGAGGGGGGTTGGCTGCCATTTTAATGATGTGTGGGAAAACTCAGTGGAAGAACAAAAGTCTTCAACATTAAGTTCTCAAAGGGGTCATGAGATGAGAGTTAGGGGATTAAAATGAATTGAATTTGCTGATCACTTGTATAACGAAGAACAAATGATGATATGGATTAATGTGCTGCAAGATGGCCTTATTAAAGCATCTGTGAAATTACAATAGAAAAAAAGATATAGTATAAAAATAGTATAACGTTTATCCTATTTGATTTAATTAACTTGGGAGGAGGGAGAAACAGAAGGACGGACTACACATTTTAACCAGGAGAAAGACACATGATTGTTTGTTTCCTAGGATCAATGTGAGTGCAAAACATTCAAATAAGGAAAATCAAGTTATATAATTGAAACAAAACATGCTAGAAATATAATGAAGAATAATATAAAATATAAGAAAGTCTAACTTTAAATCTCCTGTCCAGCATAGCGTCCTTTTGGTCATTTTAAGATCAGCATCCACTGAGTATACTTGACCGCACAGAATGCAGTTTGTCACAAATAAAGCACCATATAACTTGCAAACACACTGAGACTTTGACATAATAAATGCTGAGAACGGGTTACGTTACAGGCAAGGGAAACGGGAAAACCTAGAACGAAAGAGCTGGTTTAAGAGGACGGTTTTCCACACCTGAAGAGACACAGAGAGACAGAATAACGATATAAAAGCTCCCTAGGTTCCAATATAACATTAAATGTTATATATTTATAATATTCTAAATGTGCTTCATGGGGACGCAGTGGTGTGCATCGCCCGGTTCTCCTCGGTGGGGAGACGCGGGGGCGTTGGTATATGCAGAGCGGACAGAGAGAGAAGAGTGGCAGTACGGAGTTCCAGGGACAGGCACACAGTAGAAAACAGGCTTGTGGAGGGAGCGGCTTAATGCAGCGGTACGGAGAAACGGGGGACACGGAAGCGGCCCCACCCCCGACGTGGTCCGCCGCTGCGACGGATGACCTGGCGTGGATCACGTCCTTCCCGGTTGCTCGGCAGCTGTGGTGGTGGGGGTGGTGGTGGTGGAGGTGGTGGTGGAGTTGTTGGCATGGTGGGCCAAGGCGTCCACCTGTCCGTCCGGCTGGACGGACTGCACCGTCTCCACCAGGCTCCCGCTGGGCAGCACCACGTACCTGGCCGCCATGTCTTTGGGCTGGAGCTCCCGCAGGCCCTCTTTGCTGTGCCAGATGCCGTAGCCGAAATACACAAACAGACCTAGAGAGGGAAGGAGGGGGGGGGGAAAAAGACTCTGAGCCAAACACAAATCTCGCTAACGCAGGCATCAATCAGCGAGCCGAACCTAATTCTAATTCAAAGGTTTTTAAGGAGCCGTGTGATTGGTGATTGCCTTGGCTGCTGGTGACACCATGGCGTTAGCCAGTCGAGGTGTAAAAGCCATCCTAATGCTAAAGCCGTTTATGTGAAATGTTGCTTTCTCAAGGGACGTGATTACTCAGGCTAATCCAAATGCTCTGCCTAGTTTAACACTCAGGATATATGCAAGTTTGTAACTTGCTGTGGCCAGACAGGCGTGTTTAAATGGTTTACTGGTGCAGAGAAAAGCTAGGCTAATAAGAGTTAATCGCGCTTTCCCACTTATCCTTTTTATTAACAGCCTAATAATCATATATTTGAGCAAGTGTCGTGACCGTGACTAATTATGGGTAATTTGTTTGATCTCTACAGGGCACAGCAAAGCTTCATATGATATTGAATTATTTATGAGGCAAACATGTTGTTGGCTGTTTTGGCTTGAACCTTGAACCGATAAACTAAATAAATATTTTCCTACTCAATAGATACAATTCAAGAATACTTATGTGGGACCTTAAAAAGGTACACATTTGCATATACTTAAACTCAAAAAATAATGTTGCACTGTGGACAAGCATTTGAATGCAGAAGATGTGTGTTGTTGTTTTTGCTTAAAAACTGTAAGAGAGCGCTCATGAATTCATACGATTGTGTTGAGTTATCCTGCATTCTGTTACCTATAGCGATCCATATGGCGAAGCGAACCCAAGTGAGAGGGCTGAGCTTCAGCATCAGGAAAACATTCATGAGGATGCTGAGACCAGGGACCAGCGGGACCAGGGGAACCTGGAGGAAAGAGAACACCTCATGCTTTACAGCGGCAATCTCAAAGATCTACATTTAAATAAACGTCAGCTGAATCACTATCACCCATGGCGATTGAGCCTATGGCCTACTGATGACAGCCCTTGCATTGGCAGCATTATGAACGGTAGAAATGTGTCTGTGGCAGGTTACTCTCCCTCAATGCATTCAGATCCCAAATGGTGCAGTTATTGACGCGTTTTCCATCACCTAGCAGTGGCTATTCCCCCAAAGAGGGCATGGCAGATTATTTTCGCTGTTGATGGCGCCCTAAAGAGAACTAAACAGAGGTCCTGGAGGCCTGCCACTTTAAGAAGGGGATGTGAGAATCTGTGCTAAAGCAAATCTTGTACCGTCAGGTTGACCCAAAATCGAGTCAGCTTTGTATCCTTGTTGACTCACGTCTGGCCGCCTGTGCTGTTAAGCGCGTTCCATATTAAAACAACGGGAGACACGGACAGGCCTGTAGACCCCGACACCCATAGGTTACGGTACACAAAATATAGAATGCAGAAAGTAGAAGAGTATATTTACTGACTAATATAAACAGTCGGCCATTGCCATGGGGTGTGCAGAATGGCTTCGTTTAGCAGGACGGTCAGGTTTATGTTTGTTATTGCACAGACTAACCAATCAGAGTATTTGCTATGAATCACCATAATGTGTTATGGTGATTCATACAGTGTATTTGTTATTTTATGTTTTCCTTTTTGAAATGTAAATTGCGCTATTCAAATCAACAACGCTAAACAGGAACTTACCTGGAAGGTTTTCTGGTTTCTCTGTGGCTCGTGGGCCCAGATCATCAGAAGGCTTCCCAGAAAGGCCACACTGAAGATCACCAGCAGCGTGACGAAGCTCCACAGTGGCAACTGCAGCTGGTTACTCCCAAACTCCACCACGGCGCAGAGGGACACGGCGCTCACCATCAGAGCCAGCACGGAGAAGGCCACCACCTCGCCCGGCTCAAAGTCCCCGGCCACCCTGCCCAGGTAGCGCTCCCAGCGGGCCCTCAACTGCCCCACACCCCGCCGCTCCTGGCTCTCCGACCGCTCAACCAACTGGAGCTTATCCGAGAACGACTCGTACTCCTTCATCTCCCCCGCGCCGTCGGTGATGGTCTGGGTCTCCAGGGCCACGGGGGACGGCCCGGCGGCCGGGTTGGGGGAGGTGGAGGATGTGCCCTTGGCGCTGGTCTTCTCCGGCTGGAAACGGAGCACGATCACACTGGCTGCCACGAAGGTGTAGGCGAGGAGGGTGCCAATGGAGAGGAACTGGACCAGGGCCTCCAGGTCGAAGATCAACGCCATGGTGGCCATCAGGATCCCAAACACCAAGATGGCGTTGACGGGGACCTTGGTGATGGGGTTGACCCGGGCGAAAAAGGAGAAGAACAGCCCGTCTTCCGCCATGGCGTAGACGATCCGAGGGAGGGAGAAGAGGTTGCAGAGAAGCACGGTGTTCATGGCTGAAAGCCAGGAGGACAGAGTGTTATTATTATAGTATTATGGGTCAGTCAGACTAGTACTCAGAGACTATATGTACTTAAATCATATTGCCACGTTGTAGGCAAGTTTAATAGTTCCAATAGAGGAACACTTACCACAGATTGAGCCGACCGCCACGATAATTCCAGCCCAACTGTAACCCCTGCGGAAGAAAGCGTCGGCGAGAGCCGAGTTGGGGTCCAGCGAATGCCAGGGCACCATGAGCGTGAGCACCATGGAGACCAGGATGTAGGCTGTGGTAGCTATGGCGAGGGATATGGCCGTGGCGATGGGGATCGCTTTCTGCGGATTCTTGGCCTCTTCACTGGAGGAGGCGATGACATCAAAACCCACAAAGGCATAGAAGCAAGTGGCTGAGCCCGATAGTATCCCAGACAGCCCGAACGGGGCGAAGCCTCCCTCTTTCTGGCTCCAGTTGACCGGGTCGGCCAGAATGAAGCCGAACACCAGGATGAAGGCTATGACCCCCATGCTGACGACGGAGAAGATGTGGTTGAGGTAGGAGGACACCTGCACCCCAAAGGAGATGAAGAAGGAGGCAACCACCAGGATGCCCGCCGCCAGGAGGTCGGGGTAATGGGCGAGGAAGGGGACGTCCCACTGCATGACGTGCGTCTCCGTGAAGTTCTGTATGGCGTGGTTGAAGATGGAGTCCAGGTAGCCGCTCCACGCCCGCGCCACCGCCGCGCCGCCAATCATGTTCTCCAGGATGACGTTCCAGCCAATGAGGAAGGCCCAGACCTCGCCCACGGAGACGTACGTAAACATGTAGGCGGAGCCCACCTTGGGGATGCGTGCGCCGAACTCTGCGTAGCAAAAGGCGGCCAGCAAGGAGGCGATGCCGGCTAAGAAAAAGGAGACGACCACGGCGGGCCCCACCATGTCTTTGGCCACGGTGCCCGTGAGGACGTAGAGGCCGGAGCCCACCATGCCGCCCACGCCCAGCAGGGTCAGGTCCAGGGTGGACAGGCAGCGCTTCAGCGACGTGGCCATCATGTCGTCGTCCAGCGTCTTCAGGCGGTTCAGCCTCTGGCACAGGCGCACCGCCGGCACGCAGCCGGTCGCACACGTTGCCATGGCTACGGAGTTACGGAGGACGGCAGCTGGGGCGGGGCGGGGCGGGGGGTTGTGTTCACGCGATTACCTCGCGCCCATGCCCCTCTGAGGAAGGCACTCCTGGGAGACACAAAGGCAGGAGGCGGAAGTTTAGGCAGAAGGATGTGCTTCTGCGATCAGAGGAAATGTGACTTTGTGGAATCTAAGATCCCTGTCTGAGTTCCCGTTTGTTGCCAACTGTCATTAATGTATTATATCAAAATATGAATACTGTTGGTAACCATAATGATATACATACATTACATATACACATACACATATATCTATACATACTTACATATGTGTTTATCTATATCCATCTTTCCTTCTAATATATATATCTATATCTATATCTATATATATATATATGGGAGAGTGGGGTAAGATGGGCCAGTGGGTGAGTTGACCCACCCCCTGTATTGCGGCAACTGTACACATTTGACCATCAATTCAGGAAGCACCCATAATTTATATCTGGCTGTGATGGAGAGAGCATATGGTAAAGTTGCAGTTTGTTTTTTCACAATAAACTGCTTTTTTGCATGTCAAAGTAAATTTTTAATATATCCGATATAATGACTGCTATGTCAAAGCAAATTTATTCACACGTCAAAATATATGTCATTCATGTTGGTGATTTGCTAAGGTATAAAACATGGGAATACTTAATAAAGATTAGCCTGAATTGTTAAACGAGGCTGTCGGGTAAGATGCACTAGTTTTACACCACCGTGATGCACTGAAGTTAAGTTAAAGTATAAAGTGGTGTTTTAATGTAGTATTACACAACTGATTTAGCTCAGATAGCTCAACGCTGGGGCAATTTGAGCCACAAGACCACTTTTATTTTTAGAAGTCATATTTTCACAGACCCACTGTCTGTCATAGATGCATTATCATTTTGATTGACAGGGGACATTCAGGAATAAAGGTAGACGTTTTCATTTAACTTCCGTCTTATTTTTCCTTGCCTTGAGGACAACATGAGTAAAAATTGTCTCTCCCACACACACACACACACACACACACACACACACACGCACACACACACACACACGCACACACACACGGGACATTGGCTCTTTGTAGACTGTAGAGGCGGACGATAAGCCGCTCATCCTCCTCTCCGTAGAGATGCAACATCCGATGACGGCGCTCTAATGACATGGCGACTCACCGACGAGATCCTTTCTGATATCATTACGCAATCTTTTATTCTCCAGTGTGGTAACGCCACTATCGCATACGAATGCAGCGCAAAATGTATTATGTTGATGAACAACACAATTGTTATTATTGTTGTAATAGTAGCCTACGGTCGGAAAACGAATTACGTATGGACCGTACACCTTGTCCATTATTTACACCACCTTATACCACTGAACCGACCTGCGACGACATGATGCGCATTCATCATTCACGGTTATATTCTTTATAGTATCTTTTATTTATCAATGCTTTCAAATTGTGACAGTTCGACATTTTGCCGGTTATTTTTAGGCCTTTATCTTATAGAGCCTACAAAATAAACAATCTAAAAATGAAATTAAAAATAGCCAGCGAATGGACACATATATACATCTTTTTACCTCTATGGGTCTGAGTCGGATAGTTGGTGTCGCGGATTCGAGGGGCTGTGCTGCGGGCTTCGGGGCTACAGGAGGTTCATCCTAGTCCGGGAAGGTGCGATTGAGACCGCACGACGTCTGCCCTGAACGCTGCGTCTGAGCAGGTTCTTAAAGGAACAGTAGCACCGTATCATCCGAGAGGGGCGAGGAGAGTCTGCACTGGCTTTCTACTAGCGGGGAGCTCCCGTTGCATGATGGGAGCGCGCCAATCGAAAGCCTTCTCATTAATAGTAAATGGGAATACCCCGCCCTGCTTATATAATTATTATCTAGTCTACCTATTTAACCCTTTCGGGGATTTCCTTTCTATATATATATATATATATATAAACGTCCGTTTGGTTGACCAGGCTTTATTTTACAAAAATATGACCTTTGAGTCAATGATTTACTCCTATTGCCAACATTTACTGCCAGGAAAAATACATGCAATCAATGGTTAAAAAAGAAAAACATTAATACACAAACAATTTTAAACAGGAACTCAAATCCATCTGGCAAGGCGTATCCTTTCGCCATTCACTGACCCATCGGTCTGGTTGTGCACTGTCTTGTCTGGTGGACAGGCCACCTCTTGTCCAATGCAAGAGGAACCAACAGAGAGAGTAATACCACCGGGACTCCGCTCTGACTCACCACCTGTACCACTCCACTGAGTGTTCAGGTGAACTGCACCACCTTGTTCTGGTGGAGGCGTCATGTTACCGATGGGGACGCTGTGATGTTAAATTCAAGACCGAATGCAACCATGCAGTATGTGTGGCTGCCCAGGGACGAGAGCAGGGCCACGGTGGCACCACTGGGCTCAATAGCAGAAGCCTCCCGACTGGGACTCCTTCTGCTGAAGCTTGAGAATCAACTCCAGGAGGTTCATCTGCATCGTTAACTCCTGAAAGGACAGAACAACGTAACACCGTCAGAGCCAGACCGGTTAACTGGTGAACTAGCGCCACCTGCTGGAGTCATGCCTACAAGTCTGTTTAATGACCATTTAAACCGATTTCATTCGGTTTAAAATTTAAACACATTTCCCACGGTTTGAGATTTAAACATGTCGGAGGAGGAACCTGGGGATTCGTTGTGATGAAGAATCCGGCCACTCCAGCCGCCTCTAGGGTGTTCTGCTGGTCGATCACCTTCTGATCCATCTCAGCCACTATCTTCTTGTCCATCATCTTCTGTTCCTCTTTCAATCGCACCTCCAAAGCCTAAAATTCAACCGGCACTATGTCACTTATCACAAATCATCAACTCCCCTTTTCTCTTTCTTTCTACACAAGCCAACCGGATTTAGAGGATGAAGAAAGAGCTTAATTGTTGGTTTATTCTGTAAAAGTCATAGTTCCAAACCCTTTTGTAATATAATACACAACGGTTAAAGGTTATACAGAAGAGCAATCTCCTCTCATTTTGCCATGTAGCTGTACCCATGGCCCCTCACCTCGACCTCTGCTTGTTGAGTTGGTTTTAGAAGGGCCAGATTGTGCTGTTTGCAAACCTGCAATGCAGCTTTGTGCTTCTTCGTCAATTCTTGCTTGAGTGCTGGGTACATAACAAAAGCGTAAAACACCTCAGACCTATACAAACCACGCGAAAACATACACCTTAGCAGCCCTCTCTTTCGTTGAAACGGGGGCCAACCTTGATGCTCACAGTGCAGCTTCTGCCTCTGATTATACAGGTTCCGCTCGGTGAGATGCTGGATGTCCAGCAGCCTCTGCACGATCTCATACACGGTGCCGTCGATGAGCGCCAGGGCCAGGTCACTCAGCGTGGTGTAGGACAGACGCTGCTGAAACGAGCTGTCAATCAAGGACAAACAAGTCAGCATCTTGATTGCGATGAAGGGACCATCGTTATCCATGTGGCCTGCATTAAACTATGACCGTATAACGTACTTCTAAATCAATTGAATTAATCTGCAGGTTGTCACCTGGGTAGGTCTTTGACGAGGGTCTGCAGCTCAGAAAGCAGGTAGTAGTGGCGCTCCTGTTGTTTGGTGGAGTCGCCCTGGCCGAACGGGGCTCCTGACTGAACATCCATCCCCCTGATCTGAAAACACACCACTAAGTTAGTCACCGGCCAAAACATGAACTAACACAACCGTGTGATTAGAACAACAAAGCTACCTTATTTTGGCCACTGACTATTGAAAACTGTCTGGCATATTGCCGTCAAATGGCAATAAGTTACAATAGCATGTCATCGATGCAAAAGCACAACAGCAAGAGGACCCCGCGCAGTCGTCCCCTGGGCGCCTGTTTGGAATGAATCATTATATATATTTTATTTTCTTATTGTTATTTTAAAATATCTTGAAGACCCAGGTTTAATTTGACGTTGATTTTTCTTTTGTCGACGTTTTTTGTGTTGTGTCTGTCTGTGTCTGTCTGTCTCTGCAGACGTCACTTACAAGCCACCGTTTAAACCTTTTCTGGATGATGTAGAGAACGAGCTGCAGTATTCAACACCCCCACCAGGTGGCGCATGATGTCATGAAACAACGTCTCATCAGACCGTAGGCCATATACCATTTATAATTAGAACAATTGACAGGCAACTTTCGTCTCTGTATTGGATGAGCAATTTCTTCACAAGATTCCAAGGTATCCAGCAAGTTGAGTCGACAATTGAGGCAATTTGTTTTCACTTCTTTCTATGTTTGTTTAAATTATCTTGAAATATACATTTCTGATCATCTCACACTATTATTACTTCGTCAACCACCAACAGGTCGACGGAAAAAATGTGCGCTTCTTCTTCAACCAGTTGAACTTGAATTCCTTTCCTCAAAACCTGACCCGTTGGACCAGCGCCGCCTCCGCCGCGTGCTGCGCACCGCCTGGCGCGCCGCGCGCCGTCACGCGCGGGAGGCGCGGTGAGATGAAGCTCAGGTGCGGAGACTGAGGGACCGCACTGTTGTCCGCACGGATGGGCGCACGAGAAGATCCTTTTGATAATCCACCATTCTGATTAAAATGGCCAAAAATACCTCTCTTTATTTTCGAATTGTCGAGGGCAGGAGTCTCCCAGCCAAAGACGTGTAAGTTACATTTCAACGGGGTTTTCATCGTTTATATGTATTAACGTTGATAGATCAAATAGCATAAGGTAACGTCTATGTGTGTGTAAGACTGACCATTTGGAGAAAGTATCTTTTTAATCCTAGCGGGAATTGGCATTGAATCATCGGGATGATAAATCGTAGTAGGTTTATTTCTATGCTACATGTGCTACTAGAATATAAAGACCTAAATACAAATCTCAGTGGGACGCATGTATTTGATGTATGGAGCTGTGGGCTGTTACTTTTATGATGGCGTTATTTCACGCATGCTGTCACGTCCTTCCCGACACCCCAGGTCCGGGACCAGTGATCCCTACTGCATCGTAAAAGTTGACAATGAAGTGGTGGCGAGGTGAGTGGTGTCCGTTGGTTGATCACTTCCACACTGTGCGCGTGTTAGCAATTGTGCCAATATAATCGTAATTATGGGGACGGCGATTAGAACAACAATAGTATTACTAAACAATGATATCGCATGCTGATTATAGGCTATCAACGTCTGGCTTTAGATTAGGTGTTTTTTTCCGTATGTCTCGGTCCCTCCACTAGTCCCCCTACGGCAGGGTTCCCTATGTGGAGTCGTGCCGTAGTGTGTTCCCACAAGGTAATAATGCCCAGTGCACAGAAAACCTGATACTTGACTGGCCTTTAAGACAACCTTGGGTAACCATGGAGAGGATGCATTAATTATTGCAGGGAGTCCCCGTTATGGGGAGGAGATGGGAGTCAAGGCTGGCGATTTATGGATCACTTCCCAGCCGGTTACACTATGTCCTAAAGACAGTATATAAAAAGTTTATTTCTGCCTCGATGAATGTTATTTTGAGGCATTTGTATGCACCACAAACATTACCCAGACGTGGTTGTTATGCTAGCTGTCGGTGCTTCACCAGCTCCTTGATTGTGCTATTCAGCCAGAGCTTGACCCTGTTGGAAATCACACCAAGAAGCATGTTTACTGCATTCATCATTGGTTTGTTACATATCTAAATAACATGCCAACGTTTCTGTTGTTCAACTGAAGTCAGATGGCTCCTCACACCGCTCTGTGCCAATGCACTGAATAAGATGCACAGCAGTCTTTATATAGCCTAGTATAGGTCTATGTATGAACAGTCGATTGCATCTAATATGCATGATAACTGTGGCACATCTTTACACAGAATAATGTTCCCTGAACCAACAGGACTGCTGTCTTTCCTCCACAGGATCAGAACATTAGAACAGAAATTGGGATGAATTGAATTGCAGAGAGGAAGAAATGAGTGTAAAATATCAATGCAAAAATATAGATAAAAAGAACATAGGTAGTGTGCAGCAGTATGTTGTCAGTTACTCCAATTTAGAATTGAAGTTTAAGGAAAGCCTAGGGGATAGAGTAGAAAAGCATGATGTTTACATGTATAATATATTGTATTTTAGGACGGCCACGATCTGGAAGAACCTCAATCCGTTCTGGGGGGAGGAGTACACGCTCCACCTACCGATGGGGTTCCACTCGCTCTCCTTCTACGTCATGGACGAAGACACCATCGGGTAACGTTGTGAGAGCCTCCTGCTCCTGAATGACGGTGCCTAGCGACTCTTATCGGGGGTGTTAGTTAGGACAGGATTTGGCTCACATTTTCTGTTGGGTGAGTTATTTACCCTTGATGGATGCCCCAAGGTTAAAGCACCATGTACAGTCGGACAGAAAGACAAAACCACTCCATTTTGGAATATCAACAAGAATTCCCGTTAGAGTTGATAAAACAGTGTTTCTTTAACTCTTATTTTAATTGAATTCACGTCAAGCCTAACCCTTTAACGCTCACTCTGTCCAGTCAATGCAAGGTTTCCTTTTGGCCAATCTCTAACGCACCTTATCTTTTGCTTCAGCCACGACGACGTCATCGGGAAAATATCTCTCAGCAAAGAGGCCATCGGTTCCCAAGCCAAAGGTAATTCTGGACCAGCTCCATGGGTCTGTGTGTACAGAACAGGCCACATGACCCTGCCGCCCGAGCTCAGAGGTCAAAACAGATTGATTCCCGTGACAGAGATAAATTAAGTCTTTGTGATTGAGTAGGACAGATTTTTTTTTTTTTAGAGCTGACCTTCTGGGAAAGTTACAGAATAATCTGTCACACGTCCAATACCTATTTATTTATTTTCTCATGCTCACGGTCATGCTCATTTCAGATTTTCTTGTGGCTTAAAAGGTTCATGCCTGCAGGAACTCTTTGGTACAGTAATGTAGCTATTGAGCTGTATTTCAATATGGGAAAGAATGCATTTTCTAATGACTTCTCTGGCTGCATTGCTTGCCAATCCATTATTATGTGATATTATGGCTCATAGTCATAGTCAAAGGGGCGAAAGCAGGAGCAACTGGTTGAGTCCATGCATAAAGTCCATTTGCTTCATACCATCCATGCAAAATATGCAGTTTATTCAAACTGAATGGCCATGATTGTGCCATGGTAGCTATGTGTGTTTGAAATGGGAGGGGGGGTGGGCTTTGGTTTCGGACACATTTAGAGTCAAAGGATTCTAACTTGTCCACCATTTTCCATCAATGCCCATCACTTGTGATGTTCTGTATGTAAGAGCGTCTGCCTGTGTTGCGATGTGTCCCAGGGCTGGACAGCTGGGTGAACCTGACCAGAGTGAACCCAGATGAGGAGGTCCAGGGGGAGATTCACCTGGGCCTGGAGCTGCACAGAGACACGGAGAAGGTCTGCCTGCGCTGTCACATTATCGAGGCCAGGTAAGAGTCTGGTGTGTTGGTCCTGTGGCTCTTCAGGTAAAAAAGGCAGTTTTTAACACACACTCGGTAGTTATTGTGGATGTTGTGGAGGCCAACCTTTGTGCTGTGTCTATCTATTTTCATCCATGAATGGTGTGGTTATTTGTGTTATTGAGATAATGTTAATCTCATTTACACATTTCATACATTTGACTTTGGCATTTAAAGTGTGATGACCGAGAAGATATACACACACATATCGCTAAAGTCACATGTACATTGTCCATACATTAGTGATTCGTTTTGTGAGAAAGATGCATATCTTCATATATAAGATGAAATGCATATCCATTCTCTGATATTTAGACATACACATTTATCTCAGAGGGGTTATATACATGTCATTCATGAGCAGGTACGGTCTGGCCTGCTGTTTAAGGAGGCCCTTTTGAATTTGGGTTTGAACCAACACCCTTTAGGTGGGATGATTGGGCTAACTGAACCATCTTCCCACTCGTCGTGAGCCAGCCAGCTAGCAAGCCAGCATTCAGGCATTCAGCCATTCAGCCATTCAGCCAGCCATCCAGCCAGCCAGCCAGCCAGCCCGGCCACGGGCTGCTCACTGAGGAATAGGCTGCTTGGTGTTTCTCTCTGCTCTCACTTTGTCACCGTCACCCTGCCCTCCTCCTCCTCCTCCTCCTCCTCCTCCTCCTCACTCAGCGCTCTCTGTTAGCCCCTGAGTCATGTGACCACTGGCCTCTCCACTCAGAGCTCCATCTGGGAGCCCCCTGCTGGCCCCGCCCCCTCCATGGGGTTGGCTGGGTGCTAGTTAGCGAGTCAGCCATGGCTTGGCTCTGTGTGTTGGTCTATGATAACATTTAACTCACTTTAAGAAATCTGGTGTGGTGAGTGTTTTCAGTCACCCCCCCCACCACCGCCACCATCACCACCCCGGCTCTTACACTGATTCTGGCTCTGGTGGTGGTGGTGATATTGAAGTAGTGTTGAGTGTTCCTCTCCTTTTTCCATCATGCTCCAGGGACTTGGCTCCCAGAGACATCTCGGGAACCTCAGACCCGTTCGCCAGAGTCATCGTCAACCACCATAGTGCGGACACCTCGGTGAGCGCTACATGGCAGCTTGGTTGGAAACCATGCCGACGAAGTCGGCAACGCTTGTTTGAAATCTAGTTTTGTGTACTCTCCCTCCCTCCTTTTTTTTCTCCCTTTTCCTAATCTCTTATTTTTCTCTTTCTCCTCCCAACTCTGTCTCTCTCTATCTCTCTCTCTCTCTCTCTCTCTCTCTCTCTCTCTCTCTCTCTCGTATCCCTACTCTATCTCTCTCTTTCCTTCTATTCCTCACTCTATCTCTATTACTCTCTCTATCACTCTCTCCCTCTCTATATATACATACATTTTCGTTAATAAATATTCAAATATATCTTGTCTGTTTGGGGAGCATCAAGGTCTTTCTGAATTGATTCCACATGCCTTGATTCCTCCAGATTATCAAAAAGACTCGTTTCCCACATTGGGGAGAAAACCTGGAGCTGGATCTGGAGCTGGAAGAGCTGAGCGACGAGGCCATGGTCACGCTGGAGGTCTGGGACTGGGACATGGTGGGCAAGAATGACTTCCTGGGAAAGGTGACCACTAACATCCTGACGATAATCCATCCATGGGATCTCATGCCCTGTCCTGTCGTCCTTCATGGATTGCTCTGATCTGATGTGTTGGGGTCTTCCCTGGTTATGTCTGTCGTCACACAGGTTGAGATCCCCTTTGCGTGCTTGCACAAGACACCTCTGCTGCAGGGCTGGTTTCGTTTGCTCCCTCTGGGAAACAATGAAGATGATGCAGGGTAAGGATTATGGAGGTGTTTGTTAGTGCAGTATGTTGACACCGCACGTGTGACTGTTTTTTTGTTTGTGTGCCCCAGACCTTATGAGGTAACAGTTATTTTATCAATTTTAAATTCATAGATTCATAAATTCATAGATGAAAAAAACCCTGACCGGCTGAAAGCTGAAGACCAGAGACCCGTCCGGTAGTGAACGAGAAACACTGTACCCTTAATCCATACAACGGGCAGAAATGTAATCCTTTAGGGCAATACAGCCTGTCATTGTATGTCCTCTGAAAGAGGTGGTATTTGCCACGGCTCAGATTATATCATATCGTTATGGAACGGATCCTTCCTTTCTTTACCTTTCTCTTGATCCGGGCTGGTGGTTGTTGTGTCCAACCAAGACTCGCTCAGGGAGAGCTGAGTAGAGACGTTGCAGGAGGAGAACCATGGAAACGTGAGGGAGCCCTGGAGAGTGGAGCGTTTGCTGTGTGTGATAACAGAAAGCCTAGTTCAGTGTTCTCTAGTGTTTAGGGGAGGGAGGAATGGGATTGTACTGACATTAGGGAGACTTCATGCAACGTATGGGGTGTCGGAGAGAGACTTCTCCTTGGACAGAGTAACAGACAGACCTTGATCAAGCGAAACAAGTTTTATTTCTCTGTAGGGAGAAATAATGAAAAACAAGAACTTTTAGAGGAGGTGCATAGCGGGAGTTATTTGGCCCAATGGATTACATTGCAGCCGTTTCGCTGGTTACGTCTGCATCGTTCCCAGTCAATACTGGACCAATCTCAAAAATTGTTCTCCGCATTAGTCCCATTTTGAACCCAAAACGGTCATAAAATAGGCTTCAGATTGAAAAATCCCAAGATTTTCTTTTAACTAGAGACTAGCACTGAAAGCACAGTGGAAGCATAGCTACCATTAGGCATTTCTAAATATACCTATCCCTGTCAGTATCCTGCTAATTGATAACATTTTAAAACAAATGTCTCAGCATGTCTTCAGACATGCTGGTGGGATCTAACGGATCAGACACAGCCTCACAGTCTCAGGGGTGGTTCGATGAGCAGCTGAAGCAACTCTGATCTTTTTACCCTCTATTCACCATCAACCTAACAAATTGTGGTTTTTAAGAGCTCAGATTTTATTCTTGACAATAAAATCTGTGTGTATATTTTCTAATGACCAATAAAATGTGATTTATTATTAGGACCGCTAGTCATTCCCACAAAATCAACATCCGTTAAAGCACAATGCATCAGTTTTGTGTTCATGGCCAGCCCCCAGGCCATCCCTTGGCAGTTGCAACAAAACATTTCAGTAACTCAAAAAGGTTAATTCAGTCTAACTTGATAGATTTCAGTGTTGTGTTGTGACTTCACTGATCTCTGTTCAATGGTGAGAACATTGTGATGGTTAACTTAAGTGGGGAGATATGTGTGCTTTTTTAAGATCACAAAGGCAAATTTGCATTTTAATATGTGCACAGTTTTCTGCTTCCTTAAGACCAAAAAGACCAGATGAGTTGTGGAATGCTCTGAGTTGGTGTGAACTGCAGTCGGGTTTCATAACCTCTCGTAACTTCCAGAATCATACCCGTAACCTAAAACTAGACTGTCTCTCTCAAAAAGGTGTAACCCACTGATTCCTATTGGGTTACCGTTATTCAAACCAAGACAATCGCAAACCGCCTTTTAGCGGGGTGTGATACCTGGGCAAGACGGGCCCCCGCCCTGTTTGTCTGAGGGGGATCTGTCGTTGGGCTGTGAGACGAGGGAAGGGCTGTTTGATTCTAATACCGACCCCCCGGCTGCTCCCTGGATCAATTACTTTAAACGCCCTGACACACCAACCAGATTATCGGTCGTCGGACAGCCTGGCGCGCTCGGTGACCTGAGTCTGTTGGGTGTGTGCTGTGACCTGAGTCTGTTGGGTGTGTGCTGTGACCTGAGTCTGTTGGGTGTG
>JAOPUA010000147.1:17383550-17395100 GCA_027122455.1 Trisopterus luscus | reverse complement strand
CACACACACACACACACACACACACACACACACACACACACACACACACACACACACACACACACACACCCTCTCCTTTCCAAACCTGTTCACATAATATTGTGTCACAGTAATGCCCAAAACCTGATCATGTTGTCACCAGATGCGGTTTCCCACACTCACCAGTTCAACTCTGGGCCCAAGTCCTTCCAGTATCCGATGAGCCTCCTCTGCCTTTTTCTACAGAAAGAAGAAAACACACAGCAGCAACACGTAAGCCATCCGCCAGTGCCTCTGGTGTCACCACGGCAACACAGCCCTTCAAGGGCTGGCTAAAACAGGCTGGACTGGCAGGATGGAGGGACTTAACCAATAATATAGCTTTTAAGATGAGCTGGACTGTATTGCGCTGAGCTCAGCCTCCCCTCCCTCTCACTCCCTCTCATCCAGAGAAAGAGAGCCCAGAAAAACATCCCTCGCCTCACAGCACACAGAGAGGTAGAGAGAGACCAGAGAGCTAGGGAGAGATCAGAGAGGAGCAGTTAAGAGATATCTGAAGTAGGGTGACAGCAGAGAGAGAGAGAGCTGAGAGAGAGACAGTAGAGTGCAGATGGGAGAGAGAAGAGAGCAGAGCGAGAGACAGCAGAGAGCAGATGGGAGAGAGAAGAGAGCAGAGAGAGAACAGAGGGAGGAGGGGAGACCGCAGAGAGAGACAGCTATAGTGAGGTAGGGAGACAGTAGAGCGATGGAGAGAGACCAGGGAGGTAAGGAGTGAATGGCACGCAGAAGAATGAGCGAGCAAGTGGGTGAGCAAAAGAGATAGAAAACGGGAGTGATGGACAGAAAGAGAGAGAGGGACTGTGGATTCTGGAAGGTAAGACAGCTCAGTGCTGAGTCTGAGAGAGAGACAGATGTCCCCTCAGCCCTCTGCAGGACTGGCCTCACTAAATAAGAGGAGGAGGAAGGGGGGAAGGGCGAGGAGCAGGGGTGCAGACGTAGTAATAGCTCAATAAATGGGACATAAAAGGGAATCAAAGTGGTTTCAGCCAGCGAGGTACCGTGCGGGCAGTGTCTCCCATCACATCCCACCCGCTCTCCCTCTGAATCATCGATCGCACAGATTCTCCTTGGCAACGTGACACATGCTCTGCTGCCTCATCTCACTCCATGTCCCTGGCCCCGAACGCACGCACGCACGCACACTCTCCCCATCCGCCACCACTCTCCTATGTTGAGTCCCATCCCGTCACGTCACACTCTCACAGAACGATGGGAGAGCAACCCGACGAGACCCCTCCCCCATGGCCCACAGCCGGCCGCTGTAGGGCAGAGGGCCGAGCGGACCCCTGGACCTCGGTGTTCCCCCCTGGGCTCACCCCTAAACGATGCTCTAGTGGCGCTGGGCCTATCCTGCTGCTTTACAGCCCTGTCAGTCCTGTCTATTTCAAGACAGGACTCTAGTAACATTTAATTTCTAAAATGGTTAAATCGGTTTAAACTTGGGAACATAATCAACGCTAATGCATATACGCTTGCAGTTATCTGGAAACCTCACATGGTCTTTCTGTATGTTAAAGGAAATCATCAAGACTAAGCATCCCTCGTTGTGTGACTAAGGTCTCAGACTGTGACCCGGGTCGGCCCTGGCAGCGTGGCGAGTCGCTGTGTGATTGAGGCTCGGTTTCTCTCCGTCGTACGGTAATGGCCAGCAGGTTTGGGAGTGGTTTCCTTTATGCTGGTGGGCTGAGTCACTGCCGCTGGGCTTCCCATGTGACAGCGAGCACGTGCTGGGGAGTCAAACCCAATCGAAGGTCGCCGTGTATGTAACGGTGTAAGAACACCAAACAATAACGTAATCACAGGCCGTGAAGGATTCCTACGGAGATTTGTGGGGTGTTACACACTTATGAAACGTGCGCAGCTCTGTGAGTGCACAAGCAGCCCGTCCACAACAGTGTTTGCATTCCAACAGTACAACAGCCGGCTCCCTGAAGCAGCGCTGAACACCCCCATGAAGGCGTACCCACTGCGGAACAGGAGCAAGCTGAACACTGAACTGTCACTCATCTACAGCAGTGATGAGTTCAAAATCTGCAGCACTGCTGTGGCTCTGTACCATCTCTCCACGGAGAAAACACTCTTCAGGACACCCTCTCAGAGACTGTGGCTCTGCTGAAGATCCTGTTCATAAGTCCTAGGGCTACAGCTGAATCTGAGAAGTGCTACTCCACACTGAAGAGAACCAAGACGTCCCTCATTAACACACCGTCTTAGGATGGTCTCGATGCATCCGCCATGCTCTCTATGGAGAAGAACATTTTCAAGACTTCCCAGACTTTAACCATAGAGTCATTGAGAAACGTGCATCTCTCATGGGCATAATGCATGTACAAAAAGTACATTTAAAGCCACAAGGCGGCAAAGTTCACATAGCTTTTTGGCAAAGTTCACATTGCCATATTATCATTTTCTATTAGTTCTAACTGTGTTCATAATTATCTGCCATTGTCTCAGGGTTTAGTGTGCTCCGTGTTACTTCTGTCATTTGAATACAGCTGTGGCAATTTGGGCAAGAATTCAAGTTTTGTTTTATGGTTGTTTCTGTTTGGGTCCAAGTTATGTTTAAAATTGAGGTTTGCATGTTAAAAATCTTTTTAATTATGATATAATCATCACTTCTAAACCATGTGCACTACACTTAGTTTGGTTATAGCTTAAATGAAGGCTAAATTTAAATGCTTGTACACATGTTCGCAGTGATGGTAATTTCCTTGCGGTGGTGGTGCACCACTGCTAAATTAATACAGAGGCAACACTGCAGAATTCTTATGGAGGCACATTTCACTTTAGTCTCTTACCATAACCAGTCGCAGTACAAAATATATTTATTGTTAAGACTGATTGACTGATTTTGCACTAATTGAAGTACCTTAACTTACGTTAACTAAAGCATGTTTCATTTTAAGCCATTAAGCTCAGAAAATTTAAATGAAGGACTTTTCATTGATTCAAAGACACTGGTGTGATATCTGAGTGGGTACAGCCAGAGTTTTTTGTTTTTGGGTACAGCCCCCCCGCGAGAAAAATGCCCCAGCCGCCACTGAAGGGGGTGCGGGGTGGAGGAAGTCTGTGGTCTGAATGCTACTCGGTTACAGGAGAGCTTCGATGTGTAGCAGGCTGCACACTGGCCTGGCCACAGAGTGAAGCCTAGGTACACTGTGCAAAGCTGCAATGGAAGTATACTGCAGCATTAGCGCTGCTCAAGAGCATGCGAAGGGGAAACACACTCTCTCTTCCTGACGGCTCAGCAGAAAAGGACAACAAAAACATCTTCTTGAAGTCTTGAATTTAATTACAAGCCTGTTATCAGTAGTAGGTAGAGCTTTTTGATACATTTGGCCCTTGTTTCAAAAATTAAAAGTAAATTCCAGCCAGGGAGAACCAGCAGATAAAAGGACCCGTCAAGCGATGCTCAACATCACGGTGGTGCAACCGGTAAACTGTACGCTGGTATTCCGTTCAAAGCGTCGGTGCAGAGGCATAGTGACGACGTGCTGTTGCCTCAGAGCACATTTCACACGACCCCAACTGTTTGAGTAGCAATAGACCCTCGAGACTGACCATATATGGCAGTAGACCCACACTGTGCCCACTCATTGACTAAGATCTGGACATGCGAAATATTGAATGGGGTATACATGGAGGAAAAGTGAAAAATAACTTTATATTCCAGGAGAGTATCATAAATATAAAAAAAGAACGGCAATTAGGCTTATTTTTTATGCAACAGAAGTGCATTTTTTTATATGTTAATTTTAACCTTTCACGATAACCAATTGCTGAGGCCACTGCACGATTATGATAAAAATGTAACAAAAAATGTAATTAATTAAAGTTCACACAGCTGTGATGCCGCTTCCTGTAGACCGCGGAGAAGCCGAGCAACAGAGGTAAAGCAGGATGACGGGGTCCAAGCCCAGAGGGTCCCATTAAGCCCTGGGGCCCCTGCCAGAGGGTACACCTCAACGTGTGCAAACACAATAAAGTCAACGCAAAGGTGGAAACTGACGATTTGCTGAAACCGGGCGGTGACGGTATGGAACCATGACGACTAAAACTAATAATGACAGAGACCGATGAAGAACATGTGTAATAAAAGCAAGGAGGCTGTAGATGCAGGTCGCGGTCTACTGCAGCAGGGACAGAGAGCTCCACGGGGCTCAGAGGGAAGCCAGCCGGGGCCGGGCCGTGTGCTGGGGGGTTCATGTTGCTGTCACAGGGCGCCGGGGCCCCAGCCCCGCGGGGTCTTCTGACAAAGGGCCGTCAGTGGGGGTGGCTGTATCACTGTCAGGGTGAGCTGGTCCGGTGACAGCGGGCCCCCGAGGGACACATGACACCGCCGTGACAAAAGCAAAGGGGGCCCAATGGGAGGGCTGGAGTAATTACAGCCAGGTGCTGACTGACACACACACACACACACACACACACACCCCCCCCAGTGGTGATGGTATACGACCATGAGACGTTAGCGTGCGTAGGATTTGTTTATAGATATAACAGTGCATGTACGTCCGCAGGGGCCAACCGCGAGCGCTCTACATAACCAAAGACATAACCCAAGGCCTTCAAACAAAGCGTGAACGAAGGTAACTGCTGGCTCCTTCTTTATCCGCACGGTTTCAAACACGGTGCTGTGCGCATATTCAACCACAAATTGAAAGCCTTGCTATCTCATAGATGCAGTCACTGACTAGCAAAGGAGAAGCACTGGTGTTTTGTGAACCTTTTCTGCTCCAAGGATGGATTGATTCTTTTTTTACACAAATCACACACTGCAGGTTAGCAGTATAGGAAGAGTAGCATCCATACCAGAAATGGGTGAAATGTACTTCTTCAGTGCATTTGGCACAATAAAACAAAATCTGATCAGACAAAATAGGACGTAGGCTGGGGACTTTAAGTAAGAGGAGTGAGTAAAGAGTGTCGGAGGCCGTCCAGAACCTCCTTCGCAGTGCACACAAAACAGAGGAATACTTTGCTCCGGTCAGTCCGTGACTATAATATAGTCACTATGACGATGCTATGACTTTTTGTACATGCATGTAGTCCTTCTTTCCTTGAGAGAAGGACATTTCTCAATGACTATGATTACTACTATGGTTAAAGTCTTGACAAGTTTCTTGTCCATAGAGAGCATGGCGGATGCATCAAGACCATCCTAAGACGGTGTGTTAATGAGGGAGGTCTTGGTTCTCTTCAGTGTGGAGTAGCACTTCTCAGATTCAGCTGTAGCCCTAGGACTTATGAACAGGATCTTCAGCAGAGCCACAGTCTCTGAGAGGGTGTCCTGAAGAGTGTTTTCTCCGTGGAGAGATGGTACAGAGCCACAGCAGTGCTGCAGATTTTGAACTCATCACTGCTGTAGATGAGTGACAGTTCAGTGTTCAGCTTGCTCCTGTTCCGCAGTGGGTACGCCTTCATGGGGGTGTTCAGCGCTGCTTCAGGGAGCCGGCTGTTGTACTGTTAGAATGTGCTGTGATGTGAGAACACTGTTGTGGCCCAGAGCAGCCCTGTGCATGACCTGCTCCTCTGTCCACCACAAAGGAGACCTCCACCTGAGGGTCTTCTCAGAGGAGCTTCTGTGAAAACGCACACGATTCATCCTTCAAGGAGGTGAACCAGTGAAGGACTGCTCTCAGAAAGACTGCAGTCTGTCTGGAGGGACACCATCAAAGAGCCTTACTTATTCCTTTTTGGGTCAGAGGCCAACACTATCCCAGCACACACACACACACACACACACACACACACACACACACACACACAAAGAGACACAGACACACACACAGACAGAGAGAGACACCACAGACAGACAGACACAGACAGTGAGATACAGAGACGGAGAGAGCGCGAGCGAGACAGGCTATGTAAGGCCATGTAAGGCCATGTAACATGAAAGGAGTGGTTTGAGGCTCACCACTAGGTGGACTAAGAGCATTGGTATTGGCCCCATTAGCAGGCACAGCCAGCCCCTCTGCAGTGGGGCCAACACCAGACTTCCCAACCAATGCACACGTCTAAGCTCCATTATCGGCAACGTTTCTGTCCTTAGAATACGAGGATACTTAGGTTTGGAGTGTAAATGGCTCCGAAATAAGGTGCTAAAAATGCCAGCAAAGAGAGAACACGCACACAAACTCATTCGCTGTCAATTCCTATAGGACCAACTTTCAGTAGAGGGAGCTTGTTCTGAGTATCACAATAAACAAACGCAAGCTTAGTGCCTGGCACAAATAGATGAGAATAAAGTGGACTGTATCGGTCTTCCAGTGTGCAGAATTATTGCCACACAGAACACCCCACACTATTCAAATCCAGTCCTGATTTTCATAACTTTTAGTTATAACAAACGGTTGCTAGCAATCCTAGTATGCTAACTTTCCTAGTATTACTAACCAGCGTGGCTATCAATTGTCGATCGTTTTTTCCACCTGACAATCAATCAAAACTGCGTACTTGATGGCCTCAGAGTTCTCCAAACACTACCTTATATCAGATGGTAAATATCGAACATGTTAAGTATCTTCGATTTCAAAGTAAAAAACTATCTTAAAATACCCAAACCAGGATAGCCAGGATAATCAGGCTTAAAAAGTATAAGACTCCTCCAGAAAAATTGGGACGTGTCGAGAGTTGTAAGAGCACAAAATCCAAAAATAGGGCTAGGGTTATGCACAGAGCGTAAGAGGACTTCACCCACAATTATCTACAAAGGCTCCTTGGCAATATTATTTAAAATATTACACACACAGAGACACCCCCCCCTGTGGCTCTGCTGTTCATGAGGCCCCCCCCCCCCCCAGGCATCGGAGCCCTGCCTGCTGTGAGGGGGATTCGCTCTGGCAAGGCCTGACACCGACTCAATATCCTCAGCATCACTCCAGCGAGACAATCCCAGACTACGGGAGACGGTGGGTGTGATGAACACGGTCTCCAAGAGTGATGATGCACTGCTCTTGCTCTGAGCACACAGGGGGGGTTTGAGACGGCGAGAAGCAGAGTCTGGATGGTGTGTTGCTGTAGCGTGCTGTCCTACCCTGTTCTCGTCGTAGATGATCTGCACAAGGCTGCGGTGTTTGGCCTCGCTAGGGGGGGGTGAGATGGGCCGCTCCGGCTCCAGGGGCTTCGCAGCCTCCTCCTCCAACTGGTGCTGCAAGGCACGGACATAAGACACACACATGATCACACACTGTAGCTAAGAGATGAGCAATAACCTTTTAAACGTATCCCCCCCACACACACACACACACACACACACACACACACACACACTTTTACAAACCATCAGGACTTGTTGTTCATCGCTGACGTGCGTGTATTGGACTTCAATTCAACGTGATGAGTATACAGGGGTCTGTTTTATTGTTAGGAGTTTGTGTGTTTGCGGTCAACCTTGCAGATGAACCAGCCGGCAAATCATATCAACACATGAACAACAACTGAGTACTACAGAAGAGACCTCCACCTGCAGTGTAGTTCCCACTCAGGTGATATGAATAAGCCTTATGCAAACATCTCTGCGGAGATTACAAGGCAATGTTTTTATGACAGACACGAGTGGACAGGAGCAAAGATATGAGTAGTGCGACAAAAACAGGACGGAGCAAAACAATAGTTCTGCTCCCAAACATTGTCTGACATTATTAACGTTAAAACCGATGAAAGGAGAAGTGGACGAGCTTCAAGCAATGCTTGAAGCTCGCTACGCGTACGAACACAATGCAGCGTGCCCACTCTCCCTGGAGCCTGTCGCGGGGAGACTGGGCCAGACGCAGGCGTAGTCCAGATGGATCTACTATCCCACGCATGGGCCGACGCAGAGCGCACGGAGCCCGGGAACAAGGAGGGGGTGGTGCATCATGACGGATGACAGGTGGTGCAGGGCTACGCTGCTGAGGAAGAACATCTGAACCCATGGTATTGAGTCATCACCAGCGACCCCTTCTTCCTTCCCACGGGGTTCCACAGATATTCATCATTATTATTTTATATACAGCACATCTAATAGTGAATTCTGATTAAAACTTGGATCTTTATGAATTAATAACCAAAAATATGATCTTTTATAAAATATAAAAAACATGGCAATTTTATAATGGTTGGATTTTGCTAATTTTACCCTTAAACAAACGCATTTCTAAAGAATCATATACAGTATGTATATGATATAGTATGTATATGTATAGTGTTATGGCTCCATCCCTAAGACGTCACCATTCATCGCCAAGCACCCTCTGGTTTCCCCAGACAACAACACTGTCCTCCTTAGACCCCCCGATGAAGGTTAAGAGGTACTGAAGCAGATGAGGCCTTTGGAAAAGCAGCTCCAGGTGTATGATGAGGGCTCTGAAGTGGTGCTTTAAACCAGAGACATAAGTTACCTCATTATCACCATCTTCTGTGAGGGGGGCGGTTATGTTACGCAAGGAGCAGCAGAGTGAACCCAAGCAACAAGGAGAGACAAAAGGCTAAAGTGAGCTTGAGAAAGGAGAAAAAGAGGGACGCCTGGGGACAGGAAGGACCCCAAGACGAGGGTAGGAGGTCTACAAGGACAAATGCCAGTACAGAGACTAGGCCCAGCACAGCATGACTTCAGGCAAAGCTTGGGCTGCATGGGCAGGCATGAAGATAGTAGCCAATATCCCCTTTAAGGGGGTGAAGTGATTGGATTCCTGTCCAGCTGAGAGGGTGTGCCTTTCCTCTGCCAACAAGCTGAATACAATTCAGACCCGCTGTGAAACCTGGGGCAGCCATAACGTTCCTCATTGACTCATCATTGAGTACGAGACACAGACGCAGCGGTTGTAATGCTTTTAAACTTTCTGTAAATGCATTTGGAGGGTTGTAAAATAAAGTCAAATGTGCAGATTTTTCTTCTGCATTTCATACGATCCACCCATTAATCTGTCTGAAAGAGCGGTTGGATTTGGAATCATAACTAATCACGTGGATTTTGGATTTCCTTATGTGCAAATCTCAAAAAGCAAGGGTGGGGAAAAACGGTCAGCTGTGCAATTCACCTCTACTGGCATACCACAGGCCGTGTGCGGTCAGCTTGTACTGCTAAGCCCAAATATTCAGATATTATTTGGGTATTTATTCAAATTGAAATTGAGGATTAAAATGCCTGTCATGTTTTTTTATGTGGAAGAAATACAGACTACACAACACTACTTTATTATTTTAGATGGATTTTAGTGAGTGGGTGGTGGAGCATCTTATTTTAGATACTCCACCACCCACTCTACCTAGGATCAGAGGAGAAGAGATGGAGCTAGCTTCAGTTTAGGTAGCTAGGTTTTATTATATATCCCAAACTCTCTCGCAAATGACCAGCCGGTGTTATTTTTAGGGGATGGCCAACAGCACTTTTCGTTTCTAGGAAACTAGTCAACTAGTTTACGAGTTTGCCAAATATTTCCTCAAGAGCATCCTTTGTTACTGTATTGTATGCTGCTATGGATTTTCCATTATCCCTCCAGAACGCTCAGGCATTTAGCTCCCAGAGCCTCAAAACCTCAGGGGTGAGCGTTTCACGGGCTGTGATTACGTCACTTCAGTTTGGAGCTGTCTGGCGCGGTTCACACAGCAACTATAAATGAGGCTTAACTCTCTGGGGCCAAGTTAATGAACAGGTTAGTGCATAAGCCCGTCAACAAAACCACTGCCTGCCGCAGCAGCAAGGCCCTTTTGCTAGCTTACAGATACCAGTGTTAACAATAGTTCTGCTACTATAACCCTAGTGCAATAATTGTAGGCTTAGCCTTCTAGGCTTGGCTGTATGGGCCAGTCCCATGCGTGCACTGGGTCAATTATCATCAACGGAGCCGGGTGACGGGCAGGATGACCGCAGTGACACACAGATCAAAAACATCACATTGACGTTCATGTAAAACAGCTGAGAGGATCTATCATTATTCTTGGTTTAAAGGATTTATTTTTATCCATTACATTTAGTTAATGTTTGTGAGCCTATGAAAATGTGATGCTTTATTTACAAAAGACCAGTAAATTTCTTAAAAATGTAATTTATGTCAGAAGATATTTTTTATTTTGATGCAATCTGAAAAATATCTTCAAATAACGACATCTCCAAAATTAAATAAAATATCTGGATATTGCCTTTTGCCAATATATTTTTCTGCTGGAGGGGTATTTAGGTTAATTGCGATAGCATAAAATACAACAATCTCAGACTGAAGTGATCTTTGATGCAATGTGGTCTTCATGCCAGCGGGTGGCGGTACTTTGTAGACCTACTAGTAGCCAACCAAGCGTCAACTACAATCAATCCTATAGATAAGAACGGTCTTCGGCGAGCAAAGAAGAATGGCCTGACTATCAGGAAATATAATTTACACAGTGGACGAGAACAATCAAAACATACATAAATAGACAGGTCAATCCTGTACTGCGGATACGAGTGACAGTAAAAAAAAACCTGTTGATCTCGTTCTTTGGCACTCAAGCAGTATGTTAAAGGTGCATGAAGTAGAATAAAGTGACATCTAGTGGAACAGACTAGACGGAAATGTAATATCTCATTCATAAGTAGCCTATGTTTTAATTTGGGTATAATTGCATTAATTTCTGTTTAGAATATGTTTTCTATTTGTGCAACTAAATGATGGTCTTATGAAAGAGCTTCAAGGACCCGATTCAAGGACCCGTCCTTACACTTGGTGACACAAATGAACATCGGCTTTGTTCATAGGAAGATTAATATAAATGCTTACTAAGTTGGGGACTAGCTACAGTCGCAGTAATGTACTGTTAAACTGATTGCAGAGGATGTGATTGCTGCAAAGGCCTGGTCCTTGCAACATTGTTACACAGGGCTCACAACTGGGACCAACATGGTCGAATTCTGTTGAGGCAAGGTCTTTTTTTCTAGGTCACATAGGTGCTAGTTAAAAAAGTTAAGTGGTTACAAGGTTCTCAACCTCCCACACTGTACACACTGGAACACATGATTCACGATAATGTATTTTTAATTTGTAATCAGTCAAATGCTTCTACATTCTTTCTAGCGGTTCAGGTTTTGTGATGAACAGATGTGAATTCAAAAACATAACCAACACAACGTTAAAGTGCAAGTCAACCCGCTGTTTCCGCTGAATTGGAACATTATGAAATTTGAAAGAATAACGTGTGTTGGGCTGAGAGTTCTAGGAGGGAGGGAGCGTGTTAGGGCTCACGGCAGATTTATGATGCTCCTTTAGTACCGTCGCTGTGTATGTTGTGTTCGTTATAATTAGCCATGCTGTATATAAAATCTGCCACACACCATGGCGTTACACTATAAGTGTCCCGAGAAGCATAAGCCGCACTCGGACGCCAATACCAAAAATAAACTGCTGCTCAGGCGGAGCCGTCCACACACAGTGTTGCGTTATGCTAAAGGTGTCCGGGACGCCCAATAATAATAACTAGAATGCATTTCCCGGTGGGAAAGTGCGAAGTGTGCTTGCTCCGACTCGCCGCGACAGCGCTCCGGCAGGAGACGCGACC
>JAOPUA010000147.1:17330224-17350161 GCA_027122455.1 Trisopterus luscus | reverse complement strand
ACACACACACACACACACACACACACACACACACACACACACACACACACACACACACACACACACACCTTGATTTGGTGCAAATGGCATGAAAATCATTGGCCAGACAACCGTGGATGATCAAGCGTAGCCTCTGTTTAACCTTTAGTGAATGGACAGCCACACCACGCACAGGAATGGCCGTTCTATGGCTGACGGGACACTCACACAGCAATGACACCACTGTACTTAAACTGAAAGAGCGAGTGACCAAGTAACCGCTATTTCGATTTGTTTTGTTTTGCATTTCATGACAATATGACAGCCAAGAAGAAAGGCCGGCATTCCAAGCTCCTGAATACATAGAGCACCCAAAGTCGACCCAAAATACAATTAGAGTAAAATGCATCTTCCTATTCAGCCCAGATGCTGTGAGGGGAGTGGGATAAAGGGAGGGGATAAGAAATGGAAGGGAGAGCAGAACATGTTCTGTCTACTTTATAAACTTGGCCGCACTCTCCACTCCAGCAGACATAGTGAGTGTATAGCCTTAGTGCTTCCATGTCCTCATTCTAAGATCAGTGCAAGTTCATAATGAGGTTGTGAGAAAATGAAAGGTATGGTATAACGCTATGGGTTGTTTAATGAAAACTATAACAAAATAAGTAGTCTAATGACATTGTGAAGTCGCATGGGAACATGGGTGTTGTTATCGGGCGTGTTATTCAGGTCACGTTATGTCACTTCATACTGATGAAGTTGCAGCAACTGACTAAACTGAACTTGCTAATGAACTTGCATTATCTACAGACAGCTGTAGATAATGTCATGTGAGGTAGTTTACAGCTGTAGCTCATGTTATGTGTGGTAGTTCACAGCTTTAAATGTGGGGTAGTTAATAGCTATAGATAATGTCATGTGGGCTAGTTAAGAGCTGTAGATAATGTTATGTGGAGTAGTTTACAGCTATAGATAGTTGCGTGGGGTAGTTTACAGCTGTAGTTATTGTTATATGGGGTAGTTTACAGCTATAAATAGTTGCGTGGGGTAGTTTACAGCTGTAGTTAATGCTATGTGGGATAGTTAAGAGCTGTAGTAAATGTTATGTGGGGAAGTTTACAACTATAGATTATGTTATGTGGGGTAGTTTACAGCTATGGATAATAATACGTGGGATAGCGAAGGACTGTTATCAAAAAATGTATAATAAACATTACCGTACAAAAACCTTTCTGCCCAGTACGAGATAGACGGACCAATCAGAACCGTTAATCTAATATGAGGCAGAGTAAATGTGATGACGGTGCAGAGAAGCACTGTGGAGGCATCTTAACCAACAACAAGGAGGGCTCCCACTGATGTAGTAGGTATGTGATTCCGTAATCAAGTATTAAACAAACTTGACGGTATGTTTTCAGTAAAAGAAGAACAAATGACTGCAAAGCTTTTGTTGAGCAAGCATGTTGCCCGTTTACAATTGATAAGTCGCTTAGTGCTGCGTCACTCGTTAACTTGCCATGATTAGTTGTAGGCCTATCCAATTGCGTCCAGAAGCATTTTGGTCCGGGCCCGTTGCTGACACCCCATGGAAATCGAAACTGAACAGAGAGGTTTCAGAGCACCTGCAGATGGCGATACAGAAATTTGCAGCAGGGAACTAATGACGCAATCACCGATACGAGTCCTGTGTGTCTATAAGGGATGGACTATAAACCAATAAACTTAGCTCAAGAAAATATGCCGCGATAAAGGTGATATGTTCCTTTAAATACATATCTGACATACATATATAACAACAGACATGACTGCCTGTGAGTCAGCCTTCACCTAAGTAGTAGCCACCACCACAAGTGAAACAACAAAGACAACCAACAAATGTGTCTGCTTTTTCAGCACTCACCCTAAACAAAAACATAATTGGAAATAAGAACTACCGCAAACTGTTATGACCAAAGATATGTTGCCTATACGTTGCCTCATTAGCTTCAAGAAGCTAATGAGGGTCATGTATGTCAAGTATGTGCTGCCTGTTTATTTAATCAATGCTCAGCATACCACCACCAAAATGTTTAAGCGATGTTTTAAACAAGACAGTTACTGTGGTGGGAATCAGCAGTCTTATCTGTCACTATCTAGAAAACCTTATATAACTATACACTTTTATGGAGACTATTGTCTACATAACTGCTCAGAATACAGTACTCAACCCTGCACTTTGGTATTTAATGCTTCTTTTGCACTTCTGGTGTGTGGCCAATTGCATTCATTTGCTCTGTTGCTGTACTTTGCTAAATTACAATAAAGTTGAGTCTCAGTCATTATTTTATTTATTCAGTGCTTGTTTAATGTAACTCCATGTTGATTCAACCTAATGTTTTTCTGTTCGTTCTGATAATTAATCATTTCATATTATAAACCATAATTAAACTTTTGGTTTCTTTAAGGTTCTGTCTTAAGGAGAATACTAGTGATGCACTGATTGATCCGCCATGATCATTAGTCCGTCCGGCGTGTGCAAACCTCTGCCTCCTAGCACACAAGATATTTATCCTAGTAGTAGTAGTACAAGATGTGCAGCCTGCATAAAAGGCTTGCACCACATCACAGGAAGAAAAAAGTAGGCTACAAATATAAGCATTCCCCATGAGGTCGCCACATTGCCGTAGCCGATCGCACCATCTTCATAAAAAACCCAGCCACACTCACAAAAATCAGTTAGACTATTTATTCTATATACACATACGATACAATAATAACCAATGAAATGTCCAAGTCATATTTATTATGAAACGCTTAGTAACAGCACCGCTTACTTAGCCGTCCTTTATATTATTATTATATTGTGATAATAAATAAACATAAAAACAACATTATCATTTTTGGCCATATGGTCCGGTGTTTACATTGCCAGGAAAAGGTTTTATACAAAATATGTAAATTACAAACTACCCATCACTAAACAATAGCCTTATTAAGCTGTTCAGAAGTGTATCCCACTAGCTCTACAAAAGAAAAAGCAGGTAAAGAAACGTGTAGCCAATGGAGATTATGTGTTGGAGAAACTGACTCAATATAGAACACAGATTAAACTGTTCGTGTTCATGTACATTGATAAACCATTTCAGCCTTTTTTTTCGCACCAAAAACAGCAACTACAAAAACTTAAACACCAATACTAGTTAAGATTGACTGTATTTGATGACAGCAGTTTGGTATTTCTGGAATTCCTAACATTCCCCTGATACCTTAACTTCAGATAGATTTCTGAATATGAAAAATGTTTTTTTTCAAAACAGACTTGTTCAACTAACGACTACAGAAAAGCAGAAGACTGTGTTCAACTCATCTGAGTTCTGCATCCCCACTGAGACCAGGCCCTTCCAGTATTGCAAAAGCTGAGGAACCATTTCCCTGAGAGATGGAGACAGTGTTTGTGTCTACTCTAAAGAACAGGTCTGGTCTGATCTGTCCCAGCGATATCAGCTAAAATGATAATAAAAAAGCAATGAACATAACTCAGAAGAAGAATGTTATGTTGCATTATTCTAATCAGAGATCTACATTTCATTAAGTGTCGACGTCAGAGCCTTCCCCTGAGAGGCGACCACGTTGGATCCTGGAGGATAACAGTCAAACAGGTCAAGGACCAAGTATTGTTAGCAGCACGTTCTACAAAAACAGACCGGGTATTCATTATGAATGTGCATTGAATGAATTATCAAATACTCATTCCCAGCCTCATGTTGATGTCACTCCTTTGTCTAGTCTAATTGCATATCACACATATTACACATGACGGAGCATGGTTCTGGTAGAGGTACGTGGGGACAGTCCAGCCAGCCGAAGACCCTGCTCTCTGGTGGTGGAACAGAGACTTTGATGCGTGTCTGTCAGACCTAGCCCTGTCATACCTTTGTGTACAGGCCTCCTCTGCCCCCAGTGAGAGGGTTTTTGCTACTGTTGGGAGATACCATCAGCCCAGAGAGTTCACACATCCTTCCGGAGAAAGCCGACATGCTTATCTTTCTGCACTTTGTGTGCAGACATCCACTCTACACGATTCAACTGCATGTTCAATATTTTTCTCATATTCTATCTCCAGGTGGCAGAAAATAAAAAGGACCACCGATGCAATGAAAACATTTTACAATTTACCTAAATCCAGTGAATCATTTGAAATGAACATTGGAATGGAACAGATGGAATGGAAGGTACTTGACAAAGGAAATGGCATTCCTGCAACAGAGCGGTGAAAAAGAGGTACGACCAAATTTCTGCACCAAATGAAAAACTAAGTACCACCAGTTTCCCCAGCAGAAAATGTTAGTCTTGAGCCCTGCTTCGAGTCACCTGTACCACCATCAATGTATGCTTGATCAATCTAGATCTGTGGCTGATAGCAAGAAAAAGCTGGGAAGGTGTTATCAAGCCAAGCCATCAATCAAAGTGCAGAAATCAGGCCTGGCCGATATGGCTGAAAGACATATGATATAACTTGATCATATTGATCGATATGGATAACTAGTGGTCATTGTAATGACCTAAAAAGACTAGGAATAACCATGCTGGATTTAAACACTTCTTAAACACCTAACATGACCTTCCACTGTTCTTCATTGATAAGTATGGAACCTGCATGGAAAGTATGGAAAGCTGCTAGATTCTGTGGTCCAGTCCCTTATCGATATATATTGAACGTTGAATGTTTTATATTGATATTGATCAAAAGTCTATCACGATACGATCCTTTATTTTTTATTGCTCAGGCCTAGCAGAAAATGAGCCATTGTTTACATCCAATTTCCTCATAACAAAAATCATGATTGTCTATTTGGTCTTCTAAAGAGAGAGAAAATAAATAAGTGACATCTGAGAAGAGCAGAGCATAGAGGAGAGATAGCGAGGCAGCGAGAGAGTTGAAGTGGGCCTGTGATTGGTCGGACTGTTTGTCCAGATGTGGTCCCGCCAGCTGTATCCAGGCTGGACAGCGGAGCAGCTATTGGATTTCCTGCCTGCACCCCCGCTGGCAGCAGCCCGACACTATGTGGATTACATAAGACCTTTCCCTCCCACTCCCTATTGGCGGGGCCCAGGGCTGAAGCCTTCACACACGACCACAACAGCCAAGTATGAATCCTCGTAACCATGGAGGCACAGGCATCCAACCAAAACACATAGGGAGGGGGAGCTTAAAAGATACCGCTTCTGTTCACACAGACACACAACCATTGAGCAATATAGGCAGATCAACAGCCCGCAGTACGGTGATGCAAATCATACATCAAACGGCCCTGGGGGGAGAAACCTGACCCAGGTGGAGGGTGTGCGTGGCATTACAGATCCACCGCTCAGTCTTTGTGCTGCGTACAGCATCGGCTCACACATCCTGCTCAGAACCCTCGGCTCAAAGTGGAGCTGGAAGAGCACGGGGAATGCCTTGCTTTTGTTGACCTACTTCCTCCGATTAATAATTCAGGAGCACTGAGAAGGTTCTGCACTGCGTGGCGGTGTGGAACTGCCGTTTGTGCCACACGGCAGCAGGCTACACCGCCCGGAGCGACCAATAATCCATTTCACATGCTTCCTCAGGGGTGGAAGTCAACGGGTCTGATTTAGTGAGTGGATGAGGAGGGAGTGAGGGAGGGAGAATGGGCGCCCGGGTGTGCACTGCATCAATTTGTGGCAGTGTTCCCATTGTTAATGGTATGGCAATACTTCAGTATTCTTCTAACAGCGATTGCACACAAGACATAGCTGACAGACCCGTATAATTCCGTTTTAAAATGTGGGGCTTTCTATGTTATATCGTTTGGGTGATGTGTGGGGAAAGCCCAGACCACGTGTGAACATTATGAAACCTTAATAGGAATACAGTCACATCCTTGTTCAATGTAAACATGCCAGTGTCTATTAAATATATTATTGAATGTTGTATTACTAATAGTAAGATTAACATTCAAATACATGGAAATATGTATTGTAAAATATACATCAAATGCTAAAATAGCATCCTTAATGTACATGGCCATAACACTCATAGGGGACTATGGTATTTCATGTTACATTCACAGGAGGGACCAAAAAGGCTGGTGCAAAAAGAACGGCAAAAGAACGTTACCTACAATGGCTTTGTTAAGATAAAATTTATAAAGGGTAATAAAAACATAGATGGAAATCAATATCAGACAAAGAGCTGAATAAAACAGCTCTGCATAAAAAGAAAGACAGGAAACAATGTTCTTTGCTTCATTACTAGTTCCCGTCTGTGTCCCGCAACAAATACAAAGTGAATCGCTCCATATAAAAGGAGTCAAAGTCGTGTTGGTATATACGGCTCCTCAAAATACAGAAAGAACGGAAAGAATAGGCTCATATTATTGAATAATGTGGTTTGTTAACTAAAAGTAGGGAGCATAATCAGAACGTTTTTTATTGTTTGTCACTCCCTGTATCAGCTGGCTCTTATGCTAATTGCTTGATGGAAGATTAATCTTTACAGGCTGTTCTAATGTATACAAAACCACTCATTTATTATTTTCCGTATCATTCGGTATTTCATTTAGTCACCACCACCAACAAGTCACCCTCGTTATCCATGCCCTGTTAGACAATGTTGGCAGAACGGCGCAAAGCCGGGGTCAATGAAATATTGCATTGTTTTTTTTATATCAATGGAACAAACATACATGCATACAATCAGGGCAAACATTTAATATTTCAAAATGGGGGGGAATTCCCCCCTTAAGAGCTCCAAATATGGGGGATTTTGAAAGTTTGGGGTGGACTTGCAAGCTTAATTACATTTGGGCCCCCCAACAATAATTTAAGGGATTCTCTTAATGAAATTCCTTATAAAAATGTCCTCATGTGAGATTATTTGTCTTGTACTCTTCTTCTTCTTTACTTCTGCTTTATCTTTGTTTGCTATGAATTTATTCACTTTTAATCCTTTTACATGTACTATGGAAACAGTAGTTGCCGACTTATTTTCTATAAAGTTTCTCCCTCTCCTCTCTTAATCACATCTTCATGGTACATCAGTATCCTTGATGTACCATCAATGTGTACCGATTGTGCAATACCCACGCTGAAATTGTAGAGGTACGCTTAAGCCAGCGGTCCATTTTTTGCCTACTCTACTGCACTACTACCGATGAAAATAATTGCCAAGAACAGCACATGGGTCGTGTACCTTGAGAGGGAGAGAGTGAGAAGGAGCAAGTGCAAAGGGGTTCTGTGTGCCTGCGCACGCTCGCCAGATCAAAGATTGTACAAAGGACATGTGCCACCGAAATCGGAAGACGATTCATCAAGTGAAGTCAATAGACCCGAATTCACACCGTCGCAATCTTTAAATTTATCAGACAAAAAAGTGAAATTTTCCGCGGGATTGTCCCGCATTATGGTGCAGGATGGGTCAGTAAAAATGACCCATTATGGTGGCGAGTTGCGGGATTTAAAAAATATATACGCAATACCCACAATCCCACGCTGAAATTTTAAGCCCTGCATACAATGATCATTTATCACAGCACCAAAATTGGATAAAATGTTGGCTTTCAAGTCTCAAGAGAAACTTGACTCCCAAAGCAGTCAGATCTCGAGTAAGTCAAGTCTCCCAGCTGTTATCCCAGCAGTCTCCCAGTGTAAGTAAAATCAAAGCGCACCGTCGTAATTACGGTACCCAGTGAAGTCTTGGATGATGTGTAATCAGTTTCCTGGCAGGGCTAAAGAATAACATTTTCTACTAACTTTTTCATTTTGGCACCAAATGTCATGTACCTCTTTGTACTAGAGCCGTCAATCTTCCTCTATATCCCATTCCTTATTATTTTTTAGGATTAAAATATTAGAACACAAGGCGTGATACCAAATGCTTTAAAAAGTCAATGTACTGCTTTATCATATCACAACATCATATGCAGGGTCGTAACTGCATTTAAGCAAATATCGAGAATGCTTTTCTGGGGTCAGTAATCCATACTACACTAGCCCATATGGACTTCCAAATCATTGTCCAAATGCTCCATGAATCCACCTTTAAATCCAGGTTGATGGACATGCAAGGCTTAACATATAGGGAGCAGCATACCATGTATAGAAGGTGAACAGCAGGTGATTTAATGGGGTTATGGTGGTGGCATCTCTTTGGTTCGTACAAAATAGCGTTATCCATCTCATCTTCCCAATGTAGATTTGATTTCTGACTAATATGCGCCTCAAAAAAAAAAAAGAAACTGAACAAAATAAAAGCATGTGGTGGTATAGTCCAAACACAGCTACATACCATCTGGCCTATACAACTTTCACCGGACCGCATTCCTCCACTGAGCTTAGCATCCTAAGGCCTATGTCCTTAGCCACACATTTGCAAATAAGCTTCCTAGAGTACACAATTGCTCTGCTACAAACTGGCATACAAGAAACCAGACAACAGATATTGCAGGAGACAAGATTTCATAACCATGTTTCCAAAAAAGAAAACCCCTAATCGTCAGGTTAAATATAACCACACCCCACAGCGGCAACCAACATTCAAACGCAATGTCCTCTAACAAGCTGTCATCACTGTTGCATAACCGAGTCAAGTGAATCAATTACCACAGAGCCACTTTTAATCGTGGCTAATCTGCCCTTCCCCTCTCTCCCTTGCTCAACTCCCAAGTCAACTACAATAATGTAAAGTTAAATCACAGTTCCAATTCTAATAAATAACAGCAAAAGCAATACCAAGTGCAAACTGTTAAGACATCTACTCCTCCAGAAATTCTTCTACTTAAAACAGTTATTTTGACCAAAATTAACCATGTCTGCTTCTCGTGCAAAATATGACTCCTCTCCTAAGATGACCATTTACTGCTTGTGACAATCTGGTTATTAAAAGTTTATGAGCTAAACCATTACTCCTTAATTGTTCACATTGCATGTTAAGGCAAGGGGGAGGCCAAGTGGAGAAACCACTTGAAGTACGATAGAATTGAAGTAACAGAGGTCCTCTCAGCTAGACCATATATGATGTAATTGTCATTCTTGCACAAGATATAAGGACTACAGCATTTTTTTTAAATATTGAATTCTGCTCACATAATGAGTTCTGACTGACCTTATATAATCAACTTTCTTTGTTCAGTTTCCTGAGTATATTCATTGATCTAATATAATGTCCTTGCAATACAACAACGAGTTGTCAGAGAACAAATATAAAACACTGCAGTAGGAACTTCCATTCAAGTCCACTGTTGGCAGGGCAGTAAGACACACAAACAATGAATGTGCAGGCTAAATTTGGCTGAACTAAAAAATGTCCCTGTGTTTGAAAAACCTTCTGGCACTGTAGAATAGATTTAAGATAAACAATTAAAGTCTCATGGCAGATGAGCTAAAATTGGTGTCCACTTTCTTTTTCTTCATATTTGTATTGACCATTCGTGTTCCCGGGAGTGCTGTACACTAGAATTGTCAAATAATCGTTCTGAGTCGACTCACATTCTCTCAGTCAAACAAATGTGGGATAAAGAAAAGAGTAATGTGCATTAAGTTAACCAAATAAAACCGGTTATAGAGGCTGCTGTAGGCAAGATTGGGAGTTGGAAAGAACAGAATAGTCAACTAAACCTCACAGAAAAAACTCTAGGTTTCTCGACCATCGAGAGCTGTAGTGGAGTGTAGCTATATGTGACTGACAGGAAAGGGCATTTTGGCTGTTCTGCTAAATTGAATGGTTCCGCATTTGTTCTACATGCTGAAATGCATCTTTCACATTAGGGCTTGGCAAATTTGCCCAAAAAATTATATCTACAAGTCTATAATTTGCAGCATTTTATTCAGCCCCCTTTTTCTAATGTATAAATGGGGACCATATCTTTTATGATGTAATATGTCACCACATCTGTGATCCCCTGCCACCGGGAGGCTTTCTTGTCATAAGGAAGGACTGCCTTGGTTACCAGGCGCTTTGAGGCTTGATCTGGCATCTGCATCCCTTGGTGCTACACACAGCTGCATGTCTGTGGCAGGTGCTGGAATAAGACGGTTGTGTTCCCCGTGAACAGGGCAAAATGTCTTGTATGACTGTCAACTTAGTAATCTATGCAATTTTAACACTCTTAATGAAATAAGACTTCAACTTTGCATCTCCCAAAAACACTCTGTGAAAGTTTCACTCTGTCTCAATCACATGTAATGGTCTTTTCATGACGCCCAGGTGCCCGTTATACTCTTGGACGTTGCGACAGGGGACAAGGGACACCAGGGGCGTGTATGTGGACATGTAGCTCTGTCAGGTCTGGGCGTCGATTTATTTTGATGTCAGCGTCCAAGTGAGGGTTAAGCTTCTCAGTATAACACCACGGTGTGTGGGACACAAAAAAACTAACACAAAGCTGCTGTGGGTCGTAGCACACCCCATCCAACCCAGAACAAAATGCATTTTATAAATAGCGTTTGAATCCCAGCTGAAACAGCCAGATATCTTTCTCTTCAAGGCAAAATGTTGTACGTAAGAGGGCAAACCAACAAAGTGAGATATAGCTACTTGTATAGGTCAATTTACCTCAAAATAAACATTAAAATCGGGTACACATCTACATTTCTTTTTTGTCCCATTCCAATATCAATATACACATTCTAATCTAGTCTTTTTTTTTTTTTTTTACAATTCAAATTCAATATATTCAAATTCAGAATATTCTTTGACAGCCATAGTGGTTTTGCCGTTCGGCCATTTCACCAACCGTACAAAAGTAAAAATGCTAATAACTCTATTAAACAATATTGAGCTTTAATTAAACTGAGGAACATTGTGTACAAACACAGTATCATATTATACATAAAATTAAACCTGTTATTAAAATCGACAATGCATTGCTCGTCTCCAATTCAAATGTATGGCTTTCGAGGTCCAGCTGAGGAGCTCATACCCCCCGGCCAACAAAGACAGGCCTTTGCCCATTCTGTTGTAATGAAAACCACTCTTCATAAATCCTGCTGCGACTCCACCAGGGAGTGACAGGCCCAGGGTCCGTCTAGCCACCAGATCCCATTAACCCCTGGGCAGGGAGTCCCAATGTACCAGCTCCCCTTTGTGTTACGGCCACAATAATATCGCCAGCGAGGACAACAGCGATGTGAGTGAGTGAGCGTGTGAGTGAGAGTGATGAATCTTAAAAAGAGAACATGTGATTTGTGATAAGTGCTCCTCGCCATAGGGCAAATATGGTCTACACTGGCATCTTGGAATAGCATTTCCATCTAACAATATCTGTAAACTCAATCACAACATAATGATGCAAGCGCCTTTATAGACACCATCACAACCACTGATGGCATTTACCAGGTCCAGATTGACCAAAACATTTTGACTTTACATCCCTGACCCATGCAGGTTTATGTTTGAAATGGGGATCATTCATAAAGTCAACATACAAAAACAGCATGATGTCAACCTGCTGATCTTGGAGAACAATATGGACCCTAATTTATTCCAAAATACTCAAAGCAGTTGTTAAAGGGAGTAAATGTAATTTTAGAAGTAAAGATTATTCACCCCTTTTAACCTTCCAATACACCTTTCGGGCCCCATATAACCCAGAGGTTTGGAGGTAAAGGTATAACTTAGAATGTACTTCACATGCTTATGATTTAATTCATGTTTCAGGCAAACCAATTTGTTTGTCAGAAAAAACACTTCACTGCACTTAAAAAGCAAAATCACATGGTAAGGTGATTGCTGAGTGCAGACAGCACTTGATTTAGGGTGGTTGTGCAGGGTTCCTCGTGCATTCATTTTATCTCTTACAATAAAAACTGATGCGGTCCTCAGTTCAGTGTCATAGTGGCATTAGGCTTCATAATCGGAGCAGAAATGTAACTAGTAGTAAAACTGTCTCCCCAAGGCATCATACTGAGCCTGGGATCATCTCAGTCCTCATTATCCTCTTGGCTCAAGGGGAGACAGCTCCTCATGCTCCTTTAACCCCTTCCCCTTCCAACACACAAGACAAAGTACGCCATTATTGCCCAGAACTTGAGGACAGCTGCACGGTCTAATCTCACACCATGGTGGATTATCATTAGACTTTTGTGATTTTAGTGGTGCCTTTTGGCAGCTGACCCTTTTTAAAAATAGAGAAGCAATTGAGGGAAGGTTCACTGGATCAACAAACACAAACCGACTCTCTAAGCATACTAGACAGTGTGTCCCCTTGCTTGTGATGAGGATAAAATACAAGAAGCCTAAACATGTTTCATTCCAAAAGATCCTCAGGAAAATTGGTGCAATAGACCTATGCAGCACTGAAATTCCAATATATTCGAATGCACTTTCAAATCCATCTACATTTTCATGTTATTAACCAGGGTCTTACATTACAATAAAACATGAGTTGATGAGACCTTTAGTCCAGTGTAAACAAACAGGATTTGGACCTTATTAGCCAAGAAGTTACAAGCCCTTACAAAAATAAAGATTAGGCAACTGTTTTTTGTACGGATATGTTGTCACCAGTTTTAAATGTACAATACAATAATGCAAATAATATTTAAAAAAAATTCAATTTAATTAGTACATCGAGCTATTTCTTGTACAAGTCGGTGTCGATGTGTTTAAGTTTGATGCAAACTCTTAAAATGTAACAACAATGTTAATGTGTCGCACGGTAAAACATTACCCAATACAACTAAATGACACATCTCAGTTGTTCACTAGTTAGTCATTGTTATTTGCATGAGGAGAACAACATCCACAATAGCAGCCTGTTAAAACCAGAGGAAAACACCAGCATACTGGAAACAATACCAGTACTTATAGTGGAGATGAGTGCACGGCGGATGACAGATCGCTGCTCGCTTGACATCAGGCTACAACGTTTTGTGTCGAGGCGATTTCTACAGTCACATTATCGTAAAGGGAAGATATCAACACTTAAGTCTGACAGTGAAGCTCTCCACCATTAGTCAAGATCATTGCCCCAACTGCAACTGTTAACTTCAAACCAATGTTTACAAATGTAGCCAAAGCGTCGATAACCAGGTCCGATCCCCCTGTACATTAAGCAACGTACGACATGGGACTTAAAGACCCACACAGGTCAACTATTAATATATATAGATATTTGTTTTTCATCACTATACGATCCTTCAATAAGAAGAAAAGCTAGCGCCACTTCCCTGGACCGTAGCTAGCATCGCTAGCTGTAGCATAACCTAGCCACATTAGCCATGTAGCACGTGTTGTTCATTATAACTGAAATAAATAACCTCGTCTCGAGCGCGTTGTCGGCGTGACACGGCGCGAAGTCCGTCGGCCCGCGCGTCGAGTGTAACCGTGGGTCCCGACGGACCGGGAAACGGCTTTATTTCTAGATATAACAGACAACAGTGAGGAATGTTTCCGCTCCAAAGCATAGCCTGATCCCAGCGTCGTAGAGCCCGTCTCCCCTCCCAACAACAACACGGAGCCCTCCTCCTCCACACCGCGGTAGAGAGGGCGGCGAGCTAACCTTAGCTGCGGGTAAGAGGAGACCGTTCGGCGGCGTTATCTTACGCTTGTTTCGCCCGTCGTCGAGAATCACTTCAGATCCGCTCGCCGATCGCTTTCTTCGATGAACAATTGACGTATTCGTCTTCCCGAAATAATCCACATGTAAAAAATTGTTTCCGTTTTCATATGCTCCACCGGCGGTTTGGGTAATAACTGTTTCCACACGCCTACTGGTCCGGTGCTCCTTCAGCGGCCGCGCTGCTGCTACGAACCACAGGCTGGAGCGTCTTGTGGAGCGGCTCTCTCGATAGGTCCCCGGCGCTCTCGCTCCTCCTCTCAGGAGCGGCTCCTTTCACTCCCCGCACACACTCATGGCCCAGAACCTTATTTCAGAAACGTCGAGAATTGCCTTTCAGCGTTTTCATTGCTGCCCTTCAAATCTACTTTAAGATTAGTTGTTTTATGTATCGATCCCCGGTTCGGCTTTTATCGTTCAGCGGGAGGTTATGAATGAGACAGAAACGTCCTCCCCATATATGTGATACACATTCTGAAGTGAGATACCTCAGGGTCATTTCAAGTCCTGACACTCAGTCTGCATCTGTTCTGACTGGACTGTTTGATGCCCAGGGAGAGCCAAGCTGTGAACACACTGACTCTACATTGAAGAATAGTATTGGGGAGATGACAACAGTCCATGCTGTGAGCAGAGCTGATGAGTGTCCTCTGTTAATGGTCTGGATCCTCTCCTCCTGGGTCAAACAGCACAACCGATGTTGGCCTTGAAAGTCATTTCTCCATGTTGCAGCACATTTACTTTTACATTTAACACTTTACTATGTCGATTAAAATAATAACATGGCAACAAATGGATCTTCAAATAGATCATTGTAGATATTAGTCTGTGTTCGTGAATTACATACGTCTACCACACAGAGACAGACATATTATGTTGTGAGATTTTTTGTCGGTTTGTCAATCTTGTTTTTTTTAACTAGGAACTCAAACCTCTGTCAGGCTTGTCTTGACCTACATTTTGCTGATGTAAGATGATAATGCTTCTTTCTGCTCTGCAGTCTGGGAGACAGCCAGCTTACCCCCATCTCTCCACCACGATCTCTCCATCAAACCGTCACAGCACAGGAAATAAGCGTTTACTCGAGCTGGGGTGGGCTGGAGCTCGTCTCATATCAGGGTTATCTCTCCCCATCTTCGGTGATGCCCAATTAGTCGGAGAGCAGATAAAACCAAGCACCTCTCACAATGCTGGCTTAGAAGTCTACATCTGTGCTTCACGTGTAGGCACCAATTTAAAACTCCAGAGAGATCATAGTGGGGGTTTACTGAACTGATATGACATGAGAAATATGTTTATGAACAAACAAATGAAGTGGCTAAATCCCAATCACTGCATTTTTCTGCAAATTTTGTCAGACCAAAAATAAGGAACCTTGTTAAAACGGGCACAACCTTGTGTTTCCTATTCTGTTTTGATGGATCCATTGAGGTTGTATCAGTGGTTCAGAAACAAACGATACAAAGATACATATAGAAGTTATTTTATATTCTCTATATTTTTCTACTCTTATTTTATTTGTGTGCTGCATTTTGTTTGTTTTGAGAATACACTGCTAAGGAATTCTAACAAATCACCTAGTGGAGAACCCTACTCTGCACTTCATTTGAGGGACAAGACCAGATGTGTCTTAAACAGTCCTTAGTTTACTGGCCTTAAATGTCAGCTGTGTATCTGCTGCAGAATGAAGGTAGATTGTGATCAAAACAACAGCAGACGATAGAGGACAGCGTGACGGGTAGGTTAATTGAGTCCCCCCTTAGGCCAGTGTTTTGGTGTTCTGAATTTGTGTATCACCTGTGCGTGTGCGCATGCGTGCATGTGCATCCACCTTCTATTCATAATCAATACAATATCTATGCAAAAATAACTTAAAGCACCTCCATGCTTGCTTCAAACCTCTCGAGGAAGTTAACAGTGTCAGGGTTTCAGAACTGATGGATTCTAGTGTGGCATGTGCTTCTATTTATAACATGGTTATAATTACATGTCTGGTCCTTCCTTTGGCCGTGATGTACATTTTTAGTCAAGACATAATTCATCCTGCCACCGCTGCCATTTATTATTGTCATGACTCTGAGGTCGGAGGCAAGTCTGGGAAAATGTTATTCTCCGATCCCCACAGAGGCTGACGACAACCAAGGAATGTGTGAGGGTGTGTGTTTGTGATACTTGCGCACATGCGCAAGTATGCAAGTGTGTGTTTGCATGTGTTTTCTTTTCATTTTGAAATAAAAAAATTGAGAAATAGACTGATCTCTGTGTTTCTGTTCCAGATAGTGACAGTGACAGCTGTTTGTTAAATAGGGATATACTTAGAGATCAGGGGATCGTGATCCAGATTTCAGATTACTCCATAAGTCACGGCACTGCATTACTGGCAATTGCTTGCAGGCAGCACTAAAGTGCACCGCAGCAGTAGGAGAGACTACATCGCACCCCATATAGTGTAGCTAGGCTGCACATTGCTGGAATTTCAGCTCAACATCCTGTGTCAGCCTATACCTGGACCACAGCCAACACACACACGCACACACACACACACACACACACGTTTTCCAGTTATACCTTTTCTCTTTCTTAAATTACAAGAAGGAAGTCAATTTGAAAGTTTACACTGGTTTCTCTCTCCGGACTGGAATGCAAACTAAAGGTGTATTATTTTCAGGATTCTGAAATGTGTCCTTGTTCCCTCCACACAGCAACACTATACCGCTGTAGGGCATTGGTTTCACATATTGTTATAATCTGTGGCTTGAAAAAAAGGTAAAATTAACCGGTTTGCAGATTTAGCCACGCTGGTCTTATTTATCCCTGACATGTCCAGAATAACCTAGTGCTCAACGAGGCGTCACATACCGGTGTTCAACATGAAATGTCTTCTTTCTTTTCAACCGAGTCAGCTCATTACATTCTCCCCTGACTCTTTGCTCTCTCTGCTTCAGCTAATACGTTTGCCTCATTTGGAGCAAGGCAAACAGCATATCATCTTTAAATAAATATTCAGATGAACTTAAAATGCACTTGCATCTTTTTCTGTCAGCGTCAACTAAAGAGACCGATGGGCTAGTAGGACATGTTCACACCTGTCTTGGTTCTGAGCAGACTAGTAATACAGACACAGCCCTGGCTCAGTACGCCAACTGCTAGGCTGAATCGTTCTAGTATGACACGTGATTTTAGTGTCCACCAGGAAATGCAAATAAATACCCTCATTTGCCACAAACACACACACAAATTCCCCCCCCCCCACCTTCTCTCGGTATCTCTCTCTCGCTTTCACTCTTGCTCTCGCTCTCTCTTTCTATACAGTTCTCACATCCTCTTTCCAATGAAACAGGATTTGTGAGGAAACTGTGATTTATGGTCTTTGATCTCAGACCGAGGCCTCGTCATCTCGGGGCGATAAGGAGGCATAGAAGTAATCTTGGAAGAGCCAGTAGTGTGCGAGTCTTGTTACACTACTTTCTGGAGGAAATACCAGGGGTATGATGTGGGTGCACCCCATGACTCCTGCCACGGCGATGGGGGAAGGATCAATCTCAGTACCCGTCTGCCAATAAACCACCGAGCTAAAGGCAGAGAACATCCATGGCTGGATGACTGACGGAGGGATTGACATCTGACCCTGCAGTGGAGATAAGGACTCTGCAGGCCTTCCCAACGTACACAAGAATGTGATAAGGACTCTACTCTGCTCACCAAGCCAGGTCGGGCCACAGTTGATGCTCTGTAAGCTGAATTACTGCCACTGCCTTAGTCAATTCAAATAAGGTTGGAAGTGCTGAGTTGTCTCACCCTGCATAGCACATCAGCAGACACACTATACTGGATACACTTTGAAAGCCAGGGGCCAGGCCTTAAAGAGAAAGCAGATACCATCCATTTGTCTCTTGGCTGATGTTGCGATAGGGTACTGCTGCGATCTTCACAAGTACACGAGCCACTTCCCCATCAAAGAAAGCTCCACTATTTCCTGGGAAGATATGCATGGGAGGCAAAGCACAACAATTTCCAGGAAAGGCTTTGAAAGGAACTGGGGTATATGTATGGTTGCCATAGCAGTGGAAGAATAGCATTTGTTTTATTTTGTTCGTTTCTATGAGAAGATGAAAGTGGGAGGATCCACAAGAGTGCAGCACCCCAATAAATAAGGCTAATGAAATGGCAGTTGAGTGTGGAGAGAGGTGGAATGGCTGGTTAGGTCTCACCCACTGTCTGATTTATCCCCGGTGTCCCTGCGAGAGCTGAGGGGAGATCCATTACCTCACCTCATCAATAATGTCCCAGGGACAGGGGGAGAAGGCCTGCTGCTTTCCACTCCCAGCCTCCCCCAGGCGTCCTCCCTCCCTCCCGAAGGGGGAGGGGAGGAGGGGGAATCTGTTGTCATAATGCTGTAGCACAGAGCCGTCTCTTGGCTGGGGAATGTGGAGTGTGTGTACACCTCAAGGTTGATGGCGGTGCTCAGCCTATCTGCAGTACAGCGCCACTATGCACCGCACCGCTGTAGCGCAGTGTAGTTAAGTGCTGTGATTTTGATCCACAGCAATATTATCCAGCTCCTCATAATCAGCCATCTGAGAAGCATGTTATGCCCATAGTGGCACAAGTGTCAAGGTTATCTGATTGGCAGTTGGAGGAGATAAGTGTGTGTACTCACTGGCTGTGTCAAGTGACACAGTTGGATAGCATGGAGGGGAAGTGTGCTATTCCAGCAAGTCAATGGTTGACAGAATGCCCTTTCACCCAGTTTGTGGCGAGGGCTGTCTGCACGATAGAGAGGTCTCAGAAATGATGACGCAAGGAAATGTGTCAACACACCAAAGGCAATCCCTTAGTACAAGGCCATTGCGTCCCCCTCTAAGTAATGCCAGTAATGTCAACACATCAGTATTTTGATAAGGAGTAAATATTAGTCTGGTTGAAGAATCCGATCAACATCAACTATGAAAGCCTTAGTGGAGATGTGTGACGGTAATGTCAGGCTACAAGGTTACATTATTGGCTGGAATGTGTTGACAGTGTATTAAAGGATAGGAGATTGAAAGCAGAAAGATGTCTGATTGCAACATTAAAGTCTTCCTCCTGCTGAAGACATCTACAAGAGCGGGGTGATGGGATAAATGTGGGGCCGTTAGAGAATGCGTGCATACACATAATGATTGAAGTCTTCTTCTCTCTCTGCTTTATTAACTCAGTGTGTGTTTGTGTGCCCGTGTGTGAGAGTGAGTGTGGATACGTAAGCTTGTGTGTGAGAGAGAGTGCATGTGTGTGTGTGTGTGTGTGTGTGTGTGTGTGTGTGTGTGTGTGTGTGTGTGTGTGTGTGTGTGTAGAAGGCAGTCACTCCGTCAGCGCTGACAGAGAAGCCCTGAGGAAAAGGCTTTTTTCTTAAAGCAGTCAAACAAGTCACAATGACACACATTCGCCTGCTCGCACACGCACACACCCACGCACACACACACATACACTCACACATCCATCTCTTTTTCACCGCTTCCCATATCTTTGTTTCTTGGGTTTGTGCTACTCTCAGCTAAACAAATGTTGGACATTGATCAAACAGAGGTTCTCGCTGCTTATCCAAGCTCAGGGATGTTGGGCATGCCTTCGTCATGTGACCTTCATGTAATTCATGGGCCAAAGGTAGGCCTTTTCGCCCACGTCAAAATAGGTCCATCAAAGTCTATTGGCCTGCTGCGTTTGAAACTATGCTGTATATATTTGTGTTGTTGTTCATTAGTTTAGCACAGATCCCTTTGATGAAGAGTTACTTCAGTTGATGTTGGTTAATCAAAGTGTACAATCTATATTGGAGCACCTAGAAAAGTTAGGTAACCAGTGCATATTAGTGCAGTCTAAATTCTGAAATGGAGCTATTATAATGAGTCAGTGAAACATAACAAGCAGCAAGAGTGCTTTAGCAATGGTAATAGGCGTTAAAGGTATTCTGGTGTATAGTATACATACTGCACCTTTGGGCATATCAACCAATTCCACCTTCCCCAACTATGCAGAGAGCCAGGATGTGTCAGGGGAAACTTAGGCTTTGTTTTACACTGACGTTTCAACAGGCAGAAGATTAGGTTTCTTAATGAAATGAAAGACAGAGACACAGGAAGTGAGAGTGTTGTGTCACTGGATGACTCTGATGTGTCACGGAGCATTCTCGACCTATGCCAGCAAGAGCTGTCTGCTGCCAATGCTCCGCTCGCCTATTTCTGACACCTTCTCTCTTTCTTTCTCTCTCCGCCAATGATCCAGGCTCTGCTGAGACTCGATGCCACCCTGAGATCCAGAGTGTGGATCGACAACGGAGGCGTGTGAAGTCTGGGGGGCGCCCGCCGGGGGGGGGGGGGGGGGGGGGGGGGGGGGGGGGGGGGGGGGGGGGGGGGGGGGGGGGGG
>JAOPUA010000147.1:17052918-17064994 GCA_027122455.1 Trisopterus luscus | reverse complement strand
ACCTGAGGGTGTCCAGCCCAAACTGCCGAGCGAAATTCAAATTTCCCGGAAGTTCGGGCAGGGTTCACCCAGCCTAGCCAACAGTCTTACAAGGGTGCACAATCAAACAGCTTGTTCATGTGGGTTATTCATCAAGTGGAAAGATCACAACCAGACCAAGACCATGGGTTTGTGAGAAACAATTATTTTACACATACTACAATATCAAATCCTTTAATAAAATGTATTTGTATTTGTATGCAATGATTTAGATACCTCCAACCTCTTATAATAAAGTTTGATGTCATTGCCAGGGAGTATACTCGGACTCTTGAGCCTATAGTCTATGGCTCCCCTAGAACGATGAAGATTTTGTTGATGTTTTTTATAACATGGTTTGGGCCAGATAGTGGCTAATGGATGTTGCATAGATTTGTTACACCACTTTTGCAAATACACATTTCGATATCCCATTTGTGAGATATCATCTTCAATCATAAGCCTTTTTGATTTGGAAACGGTAGGCGAATGCTCATTTCAATCCACCTGGAAGCACATTTTGTTAATCCCATATGGTGTGGCACAGGGATTCTGTGTCGCTCTATGTGGCTGTTCTCCCCTTTTATTTCACCCTTAAAGTATTTGTGTATCTTAGAGTATGTATGTACGTTGTATGTATGTTGTGTATGTTATGTATCTTAGAGTAAACAGATTACCTGTTAGTTTTGCTATTCACTTAATCAATTATTTTGTTTAGTTAGCAGATAAGCAATCAATTGAACTGTTGAAACAGCCACACATTGGCACCGATTCTGTTTCTCTCCTACATCTGGGTGGCTAGCTGCATCTGTGTAGCTAAGCTAGTGTGATGCTATTAAGTAGGCCCGACATGTACACACTTCACTACTATGATACCTATCTCATAACAATAGCAGCTCATCAATCCTACCAGCTGGTTAGCCAGCTAGCTTATTCGCTAACCTATCTTCTTTTGTACTTCTTGAAGAGTTCTTGGTTTCTGTCGCAGTACACTTTGGCAGTCAGTTTTGTTAACCAGTACAGGGTGTGAAGGGCTCTGGACAATACAGCCAAGCAAGGAACATAAAGGGGCTTTCATTTTTGGTGGAGAGACAAAGTAGTCTAATGTGTTACTTACCTCAGTTGGCAACACGAACGTGCTACTTAACAACGTAACAATTTTTCTTACATTTAAAAGTAACTACCCAACGCTATGAAAACACAAAGCCCAATACGTATGCTGGTCTCTAGAATGAGATGCCAGCAGTAGGGACCGCGGAACACAGAAGCTTTTGGTCACAGGCTGTTTGTTGGCCAGTCTGCATGGGTGTCCTCCTTTCTTCGCTAGGCCCTCCATAAAACAAATTGAAGCTCTCCTTTAAGTCATTCTGGAGTTTGGCACAGCTGGGGCTGCTCTCTTTATTTGCCAGATGAGGTTCAGTTATCTCCTCACACTCAAAAGACAGTGGAAGCAATATGGGGCATGCCACACTATGGGGTTGGCTATAGGCCTACTAAAGCCACTGTCTACCGTTAGTGGCTGCCGGTGCAGCTCTGGGCCAGAGTAGCGGGGGATTCTCCTCTCCTGGCCGGTGTTTATACTCTGCAGCTGCTGCCAGGCCCTGGATTTAACCAGCAGCCCCCATCTGTCACCATGACCACTGGTGGGGCTAAGTGAGGACAACCACGTTCTCCCTGCTACCCCGGCCCTGTCGCCTATACAGACCCGATTGGAAACCTGTGTGCAGACAGGATCAGCCAGCGGGGGAGAAAACGCGTTATCCCGGGGGCCGGCGTGTTGACGAGACGGTGACACCGTTGTGCACGCTGTGTCAGCCACCCGGCTCGGCTCCCTGCAGCGCTCCCGCCTCCTGGAGGGGAAGGAAACATGAAGGGAGACACAAATGTATGTGGAACGCCGTCAGGCGTGACGAAACTGGAGGCTGTCTTTCCGTGTTTATCTACGTGGTGCGAAAACAGTTTATATCGAGATCCCTTGAAAGTCGTCGACAGGCCGTGTGTTGCCAGGTTCACTTGTTTAGCGGGTGAAAAAAGGCTGTTGTTGTGCGGCGCTGTCTCGAGGACCCGCACACATCGTATATAAATGCACATCGGAATTGTGATGCCGATCCCACAGAACTCTGTTTGTCTTCCGTCAGCCGTGTTGAAATCACAGTCAGAGGCTGATGCAACGGATCACTTGCTCGGATTCACACTGCAGCTAAAAGCCTGTCTTTTTTGCTTCAGCCCCCTTTCTTGCTCTCCATCCGAGACCTGTGCATGGCACCGTCCATTTCAATATAACTTAACTATATAAATATCTCCTGTGAACACATCAGGGTTGTCTCATCCTCTGTATTTACCCAGTAGGGTAATTACACAGGGCTGGTAGCTGGTCCCCAGCTCTAATAATAATAATCTGTGTAATCTATCAAATGGATGCTTAACAAGGACACACACACAGCTCTAACCTAGGCCCCACTGGATCATATACAGTTGCAACCCCCACCCAACCCATTCCTCCACCTCTTCCCTCAACTGAACCCCATCCACTCCTCCAGTCCTCCCCCACCCCGCCCGCTCCTCCTCCACCTCCTCCTCCTCAACCCCATCCACTCATCCACTCATCCACTCCTCCACCTCCTTCTCGACACCTCTACACCGCCCCCACCCTGGAGCTTAGCTGATCAGACCACTGAGGATGTGTGGTGGCTGTTTTTGATCTCCAGGTTAGGGCTGGTCAGGACACATGATGCTTTCCTTTGCCCTTTTCAGTAACTATGACCTGGAGCTGCTCGGGTTTGCTAATTCCTTTGATTCATTTGAGTTGTGCAACGCTTATAAACAACGTACATTACAAACAAGCACATAAATACAAAATAAATCACTGTGACCCCCATATTGGGTTGCCTGCTTTAATATCGCTGCCATGATATCCCTCTGTGCCCATTTGTTTTCTGCAGGTTTAGAGACTACAATGTCCCAAATCCTCTCACATTGTAATTTATATGATTTCCCTCATGGACCAACTATGGGGATTTTTCTTATTAAATTGGAGGGTTAGATGATTTTTAGCCTGATATTGCTTTAGGGCGATAGCTATTAGTTCCCTGGAATGAAACAATGCACGAGGCTCGTTCCCCAAAGGCCCTTTTAACTTTCTACTTAATTTAGTTGGTTTAGACCTTCATAAACAGTCCTTATTTCCTAACTCATAACGATAAAGGAAGACTTTCCTTGATATCCCTAACACGCTTCTCTTGTCTCCGTCCTCCAGACGCCGAGAGAGGAGACGTGATTGACAGCACTAAGAGCCCCGTGCCTCTCCCTGTCTACCTGCCAGTCAGCTATGAGCTGTGGGACGCAGAGTACTTCCTCCTCAAGGAGGCGGGCCAGGACTTCATGAGGAACTCCAGCATGGGGACTCACACGCAGCCCTTCGTGGTCCTGCGGGCCAGCGGCCAGCCCGTCGTCAACGCCAGCTACGGCCCTCTGTCGGCCCAGCAGCCCGTCCCCCGCGACCTCCTGCAGGGCGTGCCGCTCTTCAACGCCCCGGGGGCCCTCACCTACAACTGGAAGATCCAGTCCTTCGTGCTGACCCCCAGGGTGTTCTCCTCCAAGCCCAAGGTGCGGGTGCTGTTCTACGTGGCGGGGCGCGAGTGGGGCGGCCGGCCGGCGGAGGAGGAGGAGGAGGTGCGGGAGGAGGAGCTGCCCTGCGTGACGGTGTACGCCTTCTGGCAGACCCAGGAGGTGAGGGGCTCCTGCACCCTGGGGGGGGACAAGGGGACCTGCATGGCGGAGCTGGTGCCTCTGCCCGGCTGGTTCGCCGCGGCGGGAGGGGACAGCAGCAGCAGCAGCAGCAGCGAGAGGCAGGACCCGTCCTCTGGAAACCCGGTGGAGCTGTACTACCAGGCCTGGCCCAACGCGGGCGGGAGCTGCAGCTCCCCCGAGGTGGGGCGCCGGGGGGGCTCGGGGGGGCAGCAGCAGCAGCAGCAGCAGCAGCAGCAGCAGCAGCGGCGGCGGCAGGCCCGGGTGTTTCCGGTCACGCCCATGCAGAGGATCGGCAGCGTGAGGCTGCTGCAGGTGCCCAAGGGAATGGCCACGCTGTCGCGCCTCAAGCTGGGGAACGCCATCGTCATACGCACCTCGTCCAAACCGCTGAAGAAGACAGACATCGCCACCTTCTACGTCCTCATGGTCTCCTCGGCCCAGCTCCTCAACTTCACTCTCCGGTAAGACTGCTTTTAGGTTTTCCGATTGCGAGGTGAAGAAGGAATGGCTGTTCTTTAACCAAACTAATCGAATTGGTTCGATTGAGGATTTAAATACATTTTAGTTTAAGAGATCATATAGAATCCCATAGAGGTTTTTTATTAACGGTCCCCTTCCCAAATATTCTGTGGAACAATTTGTTCCTACTTGACCAAACAGATGGAAATGGAAAATGTATTTCATGGACTATATAATAATATAATTATTATAATTATTACTTTGATTTGAGTACCCCAAGTTTCCAAATTGGGGATCGAGAGTAATATAAATTGTATACACATCAACACAGCATGTTGCTTGCTGTGAATCATGAATGCTTCTGAAATATCACGTGTGGATTGGAATTTATTGATTTCATTTTAATAGTATTATCAGTGCTGCTCTCCAACTGAATGGATGAAGTGAATGAAGGAGAGAGATTACCACCTGAGCACTGTACTGACCTACATATCGCGCCCACTTCATTGTATTACTGATGGTTTTTATGGCCGCTCACTACATTAAACCTCGTGTGATTATTATTAAGCAGGACTTAAAATAAAATCACATTTCAACAGATCACAGTCAAATCCAGCTGTCAACGTAGTCCCACAGAAATGAACGCTAGCTTGCTCAGAGGCATAGATTTGTTTTATGGACTTCCTAGTTGACCATGAGAATGTCATTCACCCGGTGGCATGGATTCATTACTGTGCTAAAGCGTTTTGGCATCCCATTATGATCTCCGGGATCTTTATGATCTCTTTTATGAAGGCTTTGACTCAAAGGTTATCTAACCTTATTTGCTTTGTTTTTGCTGTCTTAGTCATCAGTGAGCTTCGCAGGGTAGCCGCTCCGTAGTGGAGGCTTGTTTAATCAAAATGACAAGAGATGATACTGCTCTATTTCCCCTTATTCTTGTGTCCTGGTTTCTTCCCTGACTAAGCTCCGATGCAGGAAATGAACTCCCCTCCCCTCTGGGGTTTTTTACACACACACTGATCTCTTAAACCCATACTGTCCTTTTAAACTCAGTTTACGGTTGTTTCCAAACACACACACCACTCCTTTCCTCTCATATCCTCTGCCCTCCTCTCCTCTCCTTTTTTCTCTGCTCCTCTCCTCCCTGCTCCTCTTCCCTCTTTTCTCCTTCTCTCCTCTTCTCCTCTCTTCTCTTTTGCTCTCCTCTGCTCCCTGCTCATCTCCTCTCCTCTCCTATCTGCTCCTCTCCTCTCCACTCCTCTCCCCTACTCCTTGCTCCTCTGCTCTCCTCTCCTATCCTCTCTTCTCCTCTCCTCTCCTCTCCTCTCCTCTCCTCTCCTCTCCTCTCCTCTCCTCTCCTCTCCTCTCCTCTCCTCTCCTCTCCTTCCCACTCCTCTCCTCCCTGCTCATCTCCTCTCCTCTTCTCTCCGCTGCCTCTGTTTTCTCCAATCAACAGTTAGTAAAGTCCATGCCACACAGCACCAGGCAGGCAATGGTTGAGAGCTGTCCTTGTACAAAACACCCACAACAGAACAGACTTGAGACTCGAGTTCTGTGAGTTCTGGTACCTAGGAAATAATGAATTTGTTGCTGTGCATTTGCTTCCACCACCACCAACACCTTCACCACCACTACCACCCCCACCACCCCCACCACCACCTCCACCCTCATTCCCTGTATGGCCATTAGCACCGTCTCACCCCCAGCACCCCACCCCCCTGCAGCTTGTTAGGTCATTAGCAGGCCCCATGAGTGGTCTCCCTAACAGCTGTCTATGTGCTTCATCACTGTCTGAACGGCCCATTTAGTTACGCTTAAATACCCCCTCGTCAGCCGCTACCGGGAGATGGTGGGTGATTCAGGGGCGGGAACGTGTGTGTTTGTCTGTGTTGGGGTCGTATGTGTGTGTCTGTGTGTGTTTTTGGTCGTGTGTGTGTGTCTGTGTGTGTTGGGGTTGTGCGTGTGTGTCTGTGTTTGTTGGGGTCATTCTGGTCATGTGGTCTGGTCGTGTGTGTGTGTGTGTGTGTGTGTTTGTGTGTGTGTTGGGGTCGTGTGTGTGTGTGTCTGTGTGTGTTGGGGTTGTGTGAGTTGTGGTCATGTGTGTGTCTGTGTGTGTTGGGGTCATGTGTGTGTGTCTGTGTGTATGTTGGGGTCGTGTATGTGTGTCTGTGTGTGTTGGGGTCATGTGTGTGTGTGTCTGTGTGTGTAAGGGTCGTTTGTGTGTGTGTGTGTCTGTGTGTGTTGGGGTCGTGTGAGTTGTGATCACGTGTGTGTGTGGGTCTGTGTGTGTTGGGGTCGTGTGTGTGTGTGTGTGTGTTGGGGTCATGGGGTGGGGAGGAGAGTGAGTTCACACCTGTCTGGCCGTGGAGGTAATCCCTCATCCTCTGTGACGTTTTGATAAAGGTCGTGGTGGAGTGCAGGCACCGTTAACATGAAGGTCAATTAGTTCCGTCTCGTTCTGCCTGCACGCGTCTCTCCGCGGGGGGTAGGTGGGGTGGGGGGGAGGGGGGGGGGTACGGCGAGCGCCTCGTCAGCTCTGGCTTTTTTTATTGATTTATTCATTGTGTTGTTAATGCGTGAACCAGTTATGAACTCCAAAGAGCAGCCAAGTTTCATGCTAGCTTCTTAACCTCAAGGTTTTTCATGATTAAAACGTTATCCTGTATCACGGCTTGCCCGCCAGCTATATCATATTAAATGCAGGCTTGTATAATCATGCACGCCTTATTATTCTTCATTGATTTTCACGCTCTGACTCCTCCTACTTGGCAGCCCCATGCCTTCGAGGCCCCACCGGCTCCACCAGACTTACCGATGACAAGCACGTAGCTGATCGCCAACGATCAGCTACGTGCTAAACGATGGACATTTGCTTGCATAATTAACCATTGCATCTGTTTCTGATTGCATCGGGGTGCAACAGGGGCCCAGCGGCCCAGAGGCGATGTGTGGAGTAAAAAAAAGAATGGAAAACAAACCCGCTAGGAGACGTGATTAAAAACACCCACTCTCCATCTAGCATCCATCCCTCCATCTGTAACTCATCCATCTGTTTCCCCCCAGCGGCCCTTAATGAGGCGGTGAGTCCGGGTCCTAGTTCACAGGTCACCATTAGTTTTGCGGTCGGCTTGTGCTGGTCCACACCGGGGCGTTCTGATGCTTCTTACCTGGCTCCCCCGGCCAGGCGAGGACGCCGGCCGGTTCCTTCCTGTGTTTTTTCTTTTGAGCCTTTAGAGAAAAGTAACCGCACAACAAAACAAGAAAAAGACAAGAGAAAGACTACAGAAGACACTTGGAGAGAAATTGCGAATGGCACGACTTGCATGTGCCAAGGGGCTGTGTTGATCGTGTGTGACAGAGGTGGGGAGGCCATGTGTGGGCTCATGTCCTAGTTTGCAACTGGATTTTATGTCTGCATGGAAGGATGCCAGAGGTCAATGCGTTTGCGTGTGTCTTTACATAACACATGCACCTGCGTACTCGCGCCAGTGTTGGTGTGTGCACACACGCGCGTGTGTGTGTGTGTGTGTGTTAGTCTTTTGGCATGTCCCACCAGTGTTCTCATGCTGAGTGTGCTCTCGCCAGGGGACTGAGGGAGTATGTTAAGGAGTATGTAAAATATGAAAATCCCTGCTGCCACTCATGCCTCACCTGCTCTGAGGTGAGATGGATGGCGCGCTCTGCAGCCAAGAGCTGGTTCTCTCACACTCTGTCAGCTTCAGTCTCCCTGGGCATCCGTCTTCCCTGGCCCACTGGAGCTCAAGTAGCAGGCTCCCTGGCCCAGCCTCCCCCGTGCCTCCTAACCGCAGACATGGTCCCTGCTTCTCTCCATCCACAGTTTAGAAGCCGAACAGGGAAAGTAAATCGTTTGTTTCTTTCTCAAGTCAGGGCGGGCTTTCTTCTTTTTCTTCTTTCCTCCTTCGGGGGGGGAAAGGTGCTCGGAAAACTTTGGGATTATCCGGGGCGTCTGAGCTACAGGCTGGCCTCGCTGATCTGTGTGTGCACTTTGTGGTGTTTTCTCCATGCAGGCCAAGTGGTTCTGGAGCCATTACTAGATTAGCGCCTGGGGGATTGGCCCGCAGTTCAAGATACATGACATGTCATCACACTAACATCCATGGCTGCACAGGATTAAAGTCCAATTTTCCGATAATTCCAATCCAGCGGATTCCTTCTGTAATCTCTGCAGTTGGAGACACAGATGGAATGTAAAAATTGAAATGCATGAGAACCTGACATTTTTTTGAAAATTAATAATCAATGGAGTCCCTTAGATTTTCAGTCCATGGGAGGATATGAGCTGGCAAGAAGATCCACTTGAAATATCTGGGTGATAAATCAATGTGATATTGATCTTATGATGTTATACTAGATAATATCCAGGATTGTGGTTATTAAAAAATTATTCATTTACATATGAAATATAGAAATAATAATTATTTTCACTCGTTGAAAGCTGATAAAAAGAATACCCTATATGATATTACAACATGAATGAATATACATATATATACATATATATATATATATGTATATATATATAAATAATATTTTCTGTGTTTGGTAAACAATTTGCTAAAGAATGAATTTAATGACTGAATTCATGTAGAAGGTTATTACTGCCATATTTCGAGTGCTGACCTTGTCAGATGTTGCTACTGCTGTGTCTGAGTCGCCTATGGCTCCATCTTTTATCCCTACTCACGCAGCTCTATCCCTCAGATGAAAGATGCCGTCCCCATTGCACACGGCTCCTCTTCATGTACTCTGGCTCAGTGTGTGTGTGTGTGTGTGTGTGTGTGTCAGTGAGTGGGTCTGGGCATATGTGAGTTACTTTATTTGTGTTTGTGTGTGTGTGTGTGTGTGTGTGTGTGTGTGTGTGTTTGTGTGTGTGTGCGTACCCTGATGTTTGCTATAGCAACCCAAAAACACAGTCAAGATCAACATCATTCACAGTGTTTAAAGCCCACAGAAACATGAAAACAAAAGCAGAAATGAAAACATGTATTCTACTAATTCATTTTCAAAGGGACTTCATAAGACACTGAACTCCACTGAAATGCTGCTCTCTCCCTTCCCCATGTAGTTGGCTCCTGCGAATGCACGCAGGCAGGGTTTGCGCATACACCATAACCCATAAACCCCATGCTCCCCTTGAATCACGCAGAAGTTGCATCATAAATAGAAGACCTTTATAGAAGACACAAAAAGAAAACATATGTATGTCTCTCTCCTGTTGCACTTCAAGCCTACCCAAGAAATATTGCGTGAGCACAATTTGAATTTGCTCAGCGAGTCACTCTGGGAATGAGCAATATACTCACTCCCTGATTCCCCTGCCCAGAACATTAACCAATCACATCGGTGTTTCTGATATAGGCAGGCCAAAAGCTTTGCTGTTTTACCGACCAGATACGGCATGAGTCTAATGTATTTGTTAGCTCCGCTGGTCTCGATACGTCACACCTTGCGTTCTTCTGATTGGTCGTAGTGTTATCCAATTGCATTCAGTGATATTTTCAAATGGATGCTCGGTGCCAGCCTTCGAGTTGGCACATTTTCATTACTCGTTGCCAGACCCTACAGCTTTCTAGATGTGGGTCTGGATTTCAAGGCTACTTCAAGCACCTAATCAAGTGTCTAACATGCTACACCATAACACCTGACCATCAGGGCCCAAGCAACGCCTGCACCAGCCAAGATAGATTTGACCATGTGACAGCTAAAAAAACCCAATTGCTTAGACTTATCGAATCTGGCAGGAAAAATGCAGTGATATATGCTGTGGTGATGAGCATGAGCAGCATTACCGGGTGCATACACTGGCATATTGAAGATGTAAACCGGTCACAATCAGGAAAGGAGTTTTCAGTGGTCTGCTAGAAGGCTTAAATGGGTAATGGAATAAATAAACAAAGCGCGACTAAAGGACTGAAAGAAAGAAAGAATAAAAGAAAGAAAAACAGATCCCAGTTTGCTGAGCTGAATGCTCCTCTGAGTCATCCTTTCTAGATTACATCTTGAAACGGCTGAATGTACTCTCTCTATGCTCTATGCGTTCTCCAATCAATGGTCCACACACTGAGAATGAAGGAACACACACACACACACGTACACAAAAACCCGCACTTACACACAGGGACACACCGATAGACTGACACGAGCACGTGATTATATTTCAATTAGATGTTAATGTGTTCCAACGCGTCGTTCTTCTCTCTCTAATTGTTGCTCTTTAGTCTGACTGATGGCACACACCGGGATTCACGGCTGACTTTGAGAGTCCTGGCCAACCGCTACTCCTTGCCAAGCAGAAGATGCACTCAGAGGCAGATTGATGAGACACCTCTGCGGTTGATTACTCTTTCCTGAGAGAATCGTAACGTGCTCCACGCGGTTTTACAGCCGCGGCGTTTACGGGCGAGGTCTCAAAGTTACTGCCTGTCACTGTGTGTGCGTAGCATGTTGAAGGGGCGATCCAAGCAGACAACCTTCTGTTGTTATGGTTCAGTGGAGGAGTTCAGGTGAATGAAAAGTGTTTGTGGGGAAAAGCAGTCTTGTTTCGAAAGGACCGGTCGAACTTGTGCATGTGTGACATCATGAGTGATGAAGCCCTGCTTGTTTTTGGCAACACATGGGACATCTTTGAGAACGAGAAAACAGGAGAGTCCAAAGTTTAAATAAGTGTAACGGATAAATAGACATAAATTCACTGGAATTCATATCAACCCCCGTTATATAACGCCACAGAATGTCTCCGTTACAATGAATGCTTGTGCCAAATAATAATAATTGTCGGTTTGTTCTGAAGCTCTCTCTGGAGTGACGGTAGAACAACCCTCCCCTTCTTTGTCCTTTGACCTTTCTCTCCCATGTTTTGACCTTTCCCAGAGCCACTGTAAAGAAAGGGGTGACCTTCCGCACGGTAACGCCCACCAACACCCTGCAGTGGGACATGGCGCTGGATACGGGGACGGACGGGACCATTGCTGTGGTGTGTCAGAGGACGGCTCCCATACCCGGGAAAAGGTAACGCTTCCACTCGTGACAATATGACTTCTCTACCATTGGTATATTGTTGGTATATGGTATATTGCTATATGTATTAAACTTGTTAGTCAAGCTTTCATATTGTAACTGATTTTGTGCAATGGGCTGAGATCGGCTGTTTTACATTAAGGTTTTTGTCAGATTTCAGATTCATCAAACGAAAGATTCAAAAGATTCTTGAAAAATATTCTTGAATCCAATGACAAGTACAGCTAATGCTGATTGTTGGTGATGCACCACTCTCCATCTGAACAGACACAGGCTACTTTGTAGTCTAGGAAGTTGAAAAGGCTTTCAGGTTCAAACTCAAAACTCAGATGACCCCTTTAGGGGTAACATAAATGTCCTTTCCATGTCACTTGACTCAAATTGTGTTTAGATGAGAATGGAGGAATTGGTTGGAATTGGTTTCTTCTATTATTATTATTATTGTTGGAGGAGCCCAAGACATAAGAATTTCATTGCCAGCCACTGCTCTGTAATTGTTGCGCATATGACAATAAAACCATCTTGAATCTTGAAGTCATTAATGATGGAAAATCACAAAAGGAGCACAGTTTATTGCAGCATCGATGTGGTCCTATGGGATAGATAAACTATATGTTTTTGACGCAGAATGCATTTCTGAAAATACGAGTTAACATTAGGCCCATTTCCAGTGCAGAATGGATCTGAGTTAGATGGTGGATGTCTAATCACTCACGACACTCAAAAACCAACTGAGACTAAGGCAGTTGCTTTTTTCTGTGTCAACATTATTAACATGTGACCCCATTGAGTGGTTACACTGTCCCCC
>JAOPUA010000147.1:16856571-16867232 GCA_027122455.1 Trisopterus luscus | reverse complement strand
TGTGTGTGTGTGTGTGTGTGTGTGTGTGTGTGTGTGTGTGTGTGTGTGTGTGTGTGTGTGCGTGTGTGTGCGTGTTTGTGTGTGTGGGAAACATCAATAGTCTTACACAAACATCAATAGTCGTATCATCCTCACTTCTACAAAAACGTATATAGATAAATGTGCCAGTGTATGAATAGCATATAGAGTGGGCCGTTTACAGTCATGCTCTGTACGGTAAACCAAGTATCAACAGTGGATCGGACTGACCCACTGTCTTCTTCCTGTCACTGTTCCTGTGTCTCTTTCCATGTCTATTGTTTGATCATTATGATCTTCATTCGCGTTGTAAGACAAACAAGTTTCCCTTTTGAATTAAATATATTAGCATTTCTTCTAGCTGCTGTTGTATTTTCAAACCTGGTTAAAGCTCTTTCGGACACTTCAGACAAGCCTCTTTGTGTTTGACATCAGTGGAATGCAAACACATGAGGTGTGATTTTGGTTTTTGGTTAGCTCAAGGCACTAATGAGCTAACATTAAAGACAGTCGGCTGTGTGCTGGTTGGCAGGTTTAGTTTTCTTTGCCAGTGTAAGCACCACCAGATAACTCTATAAAAGAGGATTGTCAAGAGGGCCAGTCTTAGTATCTGCTATTTTTAACTTGTCGTTGAGAGATGCTTGACTTTCATTGAAATAAAGTTTGTGCCTCTTCTTGAGTGTATAGCAAATGGAAGCAATTATGTGAATGTAAAGCTGGGCAGTCGTAGCCTTGGAACCAGACGAACCCCAGAGAATAAACAGACCAATCACAACCGATTATCTAATATGAGGCGGGATAAATACGGTGAGTGCCGTAGAGGCATTTTCAACAACAAAGATGGCTGCCACTGATGTCTGTTTATTACGCTATAGAAGCGGCATTAAACGAGCTGGACGGAACTACCGACAAAAAATATGTGTTTTTTTCGTCGCTCAGAGCTGCTTGTTATGATTTGTTGTAGGCCTGTCCAATTGCGTCCAGAGGCATTTTGGTCTGCACCCCTTGGAAATCTAACCTCTGGAGAGCATCCAGACTAATTGCAGTTTGAAATTCCTATGGTGATGCCAGGCTAGGGTAAGGGTAGCTTTTTAGAACACCCTCAAAAAAACCCACAATTAATGCAGAGTACTGACGATTTTTTTTACGGAATACTGCAAATTGCTGGCAGTAGCGTTGTTGGACTGAAGTCAGGAGCGCTGCGGTGAAATGTGTACAATAGAAGTGTTGTTGATCTCTGGAGCGATGCTGGATGCGAAGATGAAGCAAAACATGGCTGGACCTCAAAGGATGTAAAAAAGAAAAACCCTCCAAGAAAGAAAGAAGAAAAAGGAAAACAGCGGAGGATAGACGAGAGAGACATATCAGAGGAGGAGGAGGAGCTGAAAGACACACACACACACACACACACACACACACACACACACACACACACAAACACACACACACACACACACACACACACAGAAGCATCACACAAGGGATTGTATGTATGGGGGTGCAGCTACTCTGTATGTTCAGCACAGCTACTCCGTTCACAAGCCCTGACTCCCTATTCTCTCGGTGTCACCACTGCACTTTCATTCCACCTTAATTTAGGAGTCCACAGCCCACCCCAACAACGTACCTCCAGAGAGCCCCCCTTAGCAAACCACTCGCCTCGATTTATTTAGAAATAATTCAGTTTTTGTTTTTTTTGTTGTTTATTATAAGTAATATCTTGGACAGTGGGCGGGTGTGTTTGCGTTCCTAAGATCTGAGATATTGCTCACACTGTTGTTCATAATGGGAACACCGTCCCCTGATGGAGGGCCCCTCTCCACCTTCTCCTCCATCTCCATTCACAGAGACCCCTGTCTACCCCAGCCCCTCTGCCATTCCCGCCTTTCCCGCCTCTTCGCCCACGTCGACTTCACTCCCAGGAATCGCTTTCTCATCAGGCACGGCTGGAAGTCCTGCATATTTAACGTCAATAGACATTATAGCTACATATACAGCAGAAAGCAGACGCAGAACTGCACTTAGGCGTAGACCTCGATATCTGCTCTTTGACACAGAGACATTTCCATACTTTTTAATGTTAGCAAATGAAAGCCTGCATTTTCCTCTTAATACCGTTCTCAGAAATGGCAGGAGAACACTAAAGTCTTAAATGGGGGGGCGTAGTCACTTGCCGAATGTTAGATTGTGGTCTACAAATGGAATTGGTAAGTATTATAAGATCTTCTGCCACTGCGTACCCTCTAGGACTGAAAGGGGTTCTTTCAAATTGCTGTGATAGAGAAATATTGCGTTTCTTATTCAGAACACATGACAGAAAGAACCTAAGAACACTTATTTTATATTTTTTAACTGGAAATGGCTTGGGTTCTCTTATTCTTTTTTTTTTTACTTTTAAGACCAATTTGGCTGTTTTACACAAAGTATGGCAATTAAAGGCTGGGACACAGATTAGCTCACTCTAAAAATCACCAGCCGGTTGCCATAGTCCCAGTACATCTAATTATAGGGAGCTTCACATCATAACCTTCAAGGTTCGCTGAAAGTGCACAAGAAAAGACCATGAAAGAAGTCAGCACTGCTCCTAATCAAAGGAGCCGCCGAATCATAAGAATCGCTCATGAACATGTTTGCTTTTCTTCAACTCAGCTGCAAATGAGGAGCAATATATTTAGCAGAATTAAAGAAGCATGATAGTGCGGGGCCTGGCAGTGGCTATAGGAGTTCTGCTCAACTGTAATGGACAGGGTTCGATGCCCGATCTCTGCAGGCTACCTGGAGGTATCCTAGCGAAAGATAGCAATGCCCTAACTGCTTTCCAAATTGCACAGAAAATTTAACCGAAAAAAAGTAATCGTCTCATACATGACTCAATAGTAATTATAGACTAGCGATTTTGAATTGTATGGAATACTATAATATGCTTTGTGTGTTGAAACATTAAAGAATAAAATTAGATAAAAGCATGAGAGCAGAACAGGAGAGAGTCAGAGGGGATCGCTGCAGACCGGACCACCTCTCAGTGTGCAGGATATTATCACAGGGACTAATTTTCAGTCTCAAAGCCCCATTGTTCTCAGCCTCGCTTTCAAGTCACTTTGGAGCAAGTATCTGCCTAATGACTAAATGTAGTGTAACTCATCTCTCCGACTTTTTCTTTTTCTGTACAGCGATCTGAACATTATAGTAGACCTCAACGCCTGGGCAGGCTAGTTGCATGTTGACATTTGTAAATTGCTGTGGGGAAAGTCACCCAAAGCCACATGAAAGAGGACCAAAATAACGTGACAGACGCTGACATCACCATTTTTTACTGACTGCTTTCCCTTTCTCATTAATGAACTGCCTCAGAGGATACTGAGGTTCATCTTATGGGCTGGCAAAACCTACATATAGAATCTAAATTAAATCCTACACACGCTACACTCTCTTTATACTGCAACTGCTGCCTGTGTTTTCGTTGTACGGTGGTTTCACCGTGTAAGAAAGTTGTAAGAAAGCATGTAAGGAGGTTGCATGTGTTCCTGGGTTCGTGCAACAACTCCGGTAAAGAATAGCACTGCAAACAGTGGTGGGGGGGGGGGGGTAGGCATCGTCACCTGACGCCGTGCCTCTGGGCACCCAGACAAACACAGGATTACATCAGCCTGCCCTTATAAACAGTGGAGCTCCTCAGTCTTAAGCAGGGGCTCTGCTGGGGAGAGCTGACGGCACAGGGAGAACTCCCGATGCAGGTCGCTGTCCACTGCAGAGTGCCTATCCGCACACAGTCTGCTTTCGTGAGAGCACCACGCCTGCCCTGCTGTCCCCAGATTACCATCTAAGAACAATATGCCTAGACACAATTTGAATGCAAACAGAGATGCCTACTCATCATCAACTGGCTGCGCAGTGTTGGGCCTGACAAGACGTCCATGGATATCCCTGCTTGGACGTGGGAGGGACATTACAACCTATGGCGACAATGCACATTTTCAGACACGGAGGCTTATGCTAGTTGTAAGGCGTGTTTTTGTCTGAGTCACAACAATGGTGAACCGTACTTGCTTGGTGCCGTTTGAGATCCCACAAGGTTAATTGTGCTCTGATTGTGCTCTGAGCCCAGTGCTTTCACACTGATTAGAGGCCTGCTGTGGTCTCTGCATTGATTGGGGATGAGCAGTAAAAACCCCCATGAGTCCCGGCATTTATTACTAAAGTAATTAAGTACACAACAGAAGAGTACAACCTCGGAACCAATGTCTTTATGTTCATTCTTTGTGTCACGTCATGTATCGTATACCAACGTACAATCCCGACACAGCCTACTTAGAAAAGGTATTCCTTTTTTATTGTATAACTTTGTTCAAACTGTACTTTGTGAACTTTAAAGATAGCGTCTCTCCCATCCAAACTTAAAAAATGCACCGTCACAAGCAGCTCTCCTCTGTCGTACCTGCATACTCACTACAGACTCTCAGACTCTCTATTAATCTGCCATCCCAGATTAGAGACTAGAACAAAGGCTTACCCTTAAACTTCCATGTCACATAATAAGTACAAGAACAAACCACCTTAGAAAGCGCCCAGGGCAACGAAGAATGATATCGGTCGCCACATTTCAAAGTTTAACCTGACGGCAGACATTCTTTTCTGCTCAGTATTACTGCGCACAAGTTACGACACCATTTTTTTAAACATAATCTCGACAATCAATCAACCACACCACAAAGAAGTCAATGGGCCTTGACAAAATATACCTATCAGATCATTGGCTCTAATGCATTAAGCCCCTGCGTCTCTGATAGACAGCGACAGAGACCAGACCCTCCGCTCGCTCACACGTGCTGACAACATCAGCCCTCTTTTGTCCATCCTCTAGCATTTCATTATTCATATAAAATAGGGCATAGCCAAGAGGAACGACTTGTTAATCCATACCGACGGTGGGGGGAAGGAACGGCAGCCACTCTCTGAGCCGACTCTGTGGACTCAGAGGAGCTGCACGTCTGCGGAGCTACACTGGATATATGTCAGCATCCGCAGCGTACGGTCGCGCCTGGTGATGCTGTCGTTTATTGTTCAATGTGGGGTTTGTCTAGGTTTGTTTCTTGTCTTTTGCTCTGTTCTTTGTATGTCCTTTTATCATTCATCACAAATCATGACTTAAAGATAATGTCAAATGATGTGGCTTGATGCACAACATGGATATTCATTATAACAAGATGATGATTCATATTTTTGGTGCGTCCTTTGCCTTGTAGTGTTCTTAATAATGAACATTTTTGTCTGATAATAATACGAAACCTAATCAACCTAATCTCTTAAGAAAAACATTTTTCTGCACACCTTCCACACTAGATTTACCACCGTGACTAGGAGCCGTTTCAGATCCCAGCTCTGATGGAATGATGAGCAGGGGGATAATGGTTACAGAAATCAATCATTCCCGTCCGTTCTACCAGGGAGCGAGGCAGGTGTGGCCCTGGTTTCATTAAGCACTGTTCAGCAGACCTTTATCCAGAGCGACTTACAGTTCTATCTGGACACGGCATTAGTGAGCAGGTAGGGTTGCATCTAGTTCAAGGGGGCCGACAGGTATTTGGGTTGAAACTACCAACCTTTGGGCTGGGAGTGAAACACCCTGAACATTAAACGATACTGCCCCAGTGACCTGCTTGATGAAGTAATCAATCAGTGATGGGGACAGTGTACCGTGCCTTCACTGATTTCCTGATGAATCCAACCCGATGGCTTCTGCACTTCAACACAACAAGCATTTGCAATCATCAGAAGAAGATTGTCAATGTCCCGTCTGATATATGTTTAGCCATTCCAGACACACAAATTGGTAAATAAATCACCAATTTTTTTGCATTATCAGAGTGTAAAAACTCCTGCACAGCAGAAAGTTCCTTTGTTTTCATTGACCCTGGATAAGCAGACCTTCGGTGCCACTACAGTAGCCTGGTTGAGAGGGAAGCATAATGTAAATTAGCCCAAAAACTGCTCCTCCTCCAATGCTGCAGTGACCGAGCAGCACCAGTGTGTGTATATGTGTGTGTGTGTGTGCGTGTGTTGGTGGATAGAAAGAAAGAGGTGGTTCGAGGTGTAGATGATTGACATACATTATTTATCAAACATCCTTTCTCTATCAAGACAAGTAGCAGTGTGAGGGGTTTGGGGAGACCCAAGACCCCCCTCCAGATACACACACACACACACACACACACACGTAATACATTTAATGTCTCGGCTGCACCTCAAAACTGCCATTTAAAGTGTTGATGAAAGCTGCAGCCTGCCTGCCACACACAATCTCCCCCACCCCACAAACACACATGCACACACACACACACACACACACACACTGGGAGATGATCACTGCATGATGGATGTAGTGATCTTGCAGCTAGTAAGTCTGTTGAATGTGGAAGATGACACAACATAAAGCACCGCCATCACCACCAGCAGACTACACACCGCCACCACAATCACAATCCCCACCACAACCACCATCACCATTACCACCCCCACCAATGCCACCATAACCATTAACACCATAACACCAGCATCCCCAACAGCATCCCCACCACCACAACCACTACCATGCTCACCACCATCACGCCCACAATCACCACTACCACCACCACCATATAAATCACCATCACCATCCACCACCATTACTGGCCTAGTGGGAGAGGGAAGAGGGCACAAACCCAGAACACATTAGCATATTTATGAATTATTACACTGAATGCCCCCCTCCACCTCAGCCTCCACCCTGGTCCTTCAAAAAGGTGGTACCCATTACGTAGATCTAATCCCATCAGAGCCCTTAATGGAATACGAGGATGATTACGCAAAATGCGCGGTCAAACTCATTGAAAGAAGACAATTAACACCGGACCCGGCTGCCTTTCAGAAATAATATACAACATTGTGCAATTAATTATTATTAACCGCTTCTATACAGGAGGACAATGGCATGGTTGACTTGAATTATGTCTGCCCTACACAATTACTCTACCCTTAAACATTCAGAAAGTAATGCTTTAAAGCATACAGTGCATAGACCGACTGATGGTCCTAATACGCACAGCCTTTATCCCATCATGATCTACGATGGGGCCTGTAATCAAACAGAAGGTCAGACCTGACCCTAGCACTGTTATTGTGCCATTCTTCCAACCCAAGCTACAAACTAATAGCGTTCAGTCTCATCTAGCCAAGGCCTGTGCACATTAGTTGCAATATTGAGTTTGAAACCCTGTAGGCATCATTACCCTATCTTCACCAACCAGTTTTTGCTTTTGACTGAAGACTAAACAAACGCAATCCCCTTTTTTCTCTTAATCAACCTCCCTGCCACTCTTCCACATCCAAACAGGCTTAAACAGAATACATCTGTGTGGTTAAATTCTTCTTAAATTCTTTCTTGCTCAGAGCTGAAGCCCTAACCCTATGCAGATTTCTCTGTGTTGAAAGTTGGGAGCCTGAGCTCGACCGGTTCAAGGGCCCACACATGTGACGAACACACAGAGAGCAGCAGTGTAATCTCTTGACTGGATGGAGACAGGTGCCATGACAGCCAGCAGAGATGTAGACCTCTTTGGGTACTTACAGAGAGCTGGACTCTCAGCAGAGCTCCCTCCATCACCACTTGAGGTTGGGTGAAGGAGGAAAGCAGCCATAAAATGATGTTGCTCAGAAGATACTCTGGGTAGGAACTGTCGCCACCACATAAAACCAATGATTTTAATTAGCAAAAACTTAAAAAACATAATTCAATCTGGTTCAGTAGTGTAATAAGTTGGCAATGGGGATGGGAAATACAGTATACGTACATTTGAAGTGCATGAGTGGATATTTTTATTTTATTTTATGGGGATTACTCATCTATAATGGTTTAGCTATTATATGCAATATCTTCTCTCATCTTCATCTTTTTAATAACATATCCCATCCATTAGTTTGGACCCTTCGGTTTCCCAGAATCCATGACAAATTTGGGTTGTGGGTCGGAGGAATAATCTATGCCCTACATAAGTCTTCTCATAACCAAACACAATAACCAATTGAGTTGCTTCGAAGATCAAAGAGTGGCAAACCATAATTGCATATGTAAGACCAATGTTTTAGTCCTAATTGATAAGAGCACTACATGTGAAGAAGGGGATTTTAAATTTCTTGCTAAATCAGGCGAAGTTGGATGATGCATTCCTAACTAAAGGATTTGAGAAGTAGCATTATGGCTGGATGAATCATTTTCACCAAAGCCTGTGCACTTACACATATACAAGCTGCCCATTAGCATCAGGCGATGCAGCCAATTCCATACTGCTTACTGACCAATGCCAATGTGTCACTACCAGGAGCTGAATCATGTCATTTAGAATCAATTGGAGAAAGAATATATGACGAAATTGGGCTTCTGCACAAACCGTCATTAACTATATCCTTATTCTAATAATCATTTTAAAAAGGTGGTGCAAATAATGCACGATATTTGCCCCGCAAACTCTAACGTAAGTGTTTGGATACACACACATTGACAAACGGCGACGCATCAATGCTGCAGCCACAGTCAATGTGTGCAACTTTTGATTATCACAATGTGTATCACAGCAACCCAGCATTACAATTGGAAAGAGAAAATAAATGTAGCTTGAGAACTTACCTCCTGAAAGTAACACGATCGATTGAAGCAGGATATGCAACATGTTTCCTTTAGGATAAAAAAAAATATCCCTCACAAAAATGGAATAAGCGCACACTTATTTCACAATGCTAAACATTGTTGCATCTTGAATCGTTGCTACAAAAAAAGACAAAATGTCATAGTCATGGTTTAATGCGGTAACGCACAATGAATCAAAAAATCATTGTGCATGCATGTAGACCAATTAAAGTGGGATTTTAATTAAACTTGGTTGATGCTTTATGCAGGGCATTTTTGGATAGCGACGATACATCTGCGCGGAGGTTTGCACTGCTGAAATCATTATTTGAGGCAAATTATTTGACAGCTTACAATATGGTATGAATCTGAGAGCAATGTCCCATGTGCTATTCCCCTTAAAATCCGATGAGTGAAGAAATGCTTTTTATCAGGAGCGTTCTAACGGCGCATCTTGCCAATCCGTTGTCCTATTGTAAATCTCTTGCTTCCTTTGCATCATTCGCCAAATGTTTCTCCGGATCAAGAAGTTGGCAGTGCACTCATCAAGTCCATCGGTATTAAGTCAACCGTGGCGACTTTTTGTCCAACATAAAACGCGTAAAAGTAACCAAGTTCAAGGCATGGTAGAAGTTGAATATAAATCCGCTCGGGGGTGATCTTCTTCCTCTGGGTCTTCCATTCAACTCCAACATCCAGCGCGTAAAAAGCAGGCAGCTTTTATCCGCTCTTTATTTTTACAACCGTTTCTTAATTGTATTTTACTTTGACGCACAGTGTCAATCCATTGCAAGGTTGCGCGATCTATTCCCGTCGAGTCTGGCAGGAGCGGAGGTGGTACAGGCGAAGCTCCTACAGTAGTCCCAGTGCCGTTTACGCACGCGTCCAATGCGCGTCGAGAGGAGAAATTATACTACGAAGTGACAAGACTTGGACCGTTTGGTCTGTGGGCGTGTGTTGCGACACTCGCCTGCTGTCAATACACGTGTACACGTTTACAGGTGGGTTCACCTGTAGGTTTTCCTTGACATTGAGGGAATATCTGAACGTGGTAGGATATAATTGACGCAGGCCTACGGTGGTTTTAATTGAGGACAGAAATGTGATACATTGTGCATCCATGCTTGGGTAAGATCTTTACAGGGAATTTCACATTACACGAGTTGGGACATGTGGGCTATTTGTATATTTAATGATTATTGCCGTTGTTTCTTAACCTTTCATAAACAGATCCAAACTTTCAGATTGTTGTCTCATTGCGCCAATCGGAAGGCACCAGCGACCTCGCGTGGAATATACATCCTTTTAGAGAACATGTCCAATAATCAAGTACAAATATATTGACAACGTCGGCAGAATATTTAAGGAGGAACTAATGTTCCTTTTTTCTTCAATACAATTTTAACATATTTTCAAAACAAACAATTTGAACAAAAAACCCAATGATCTACTAGTCATTGCCAATAACTAGTAAACTACTAAAATGAACAAAAATATGAGAAGGCTATTGGCCTGTGACACCTTTTTAATGAATCCTCATATAATACATTTTCATTCTAATTAGTTAGAGAGACCTGAGCATCATATTTTCCCTCAAACATGGAACCAGTATACACTTTTCACTTTTCTTTGCTGGGAGTGCAGAATCCTGCCGGTGCAAAAGTAGTGAAAACCACCCAGCAAACCAATGACAGACGCCATGCATGTAAGTCTAGAAGGGTGCGAGTTTGGCTTTGCATATATGTTCAAATATCCAGGCCAGAATGAAATCCCGCTGGCCACCAAATCACCGTTGCCATGAATGCATTACCATCTGTCCTGATCCGCAGACACGCATTCGCTCCCAAGTTCCCCTTCCTCCGCTCTCCAAGTCTCCCATGTTCGCTCTCTTTTCCTATTAAATGTGTGCAATTTGATCCTGTAAGGAAAAACAAATTTGGTTTCTAACAGCTGCACAATGCATTAGGGCTGGCTTGGGGCGGAG
>JAOPUA010000147.1:16786738-16806435 GCA_027122455.1 Trisopterus luscus | reverse complement strand
CTATGTCCGGGCCCTCACACCCCTTCCCTCCAAACGCGGGCCTGGGACGCAACAACAACAACAACAACAACAACAACGACAACAACAAAGGCTGTTATTTCACATGGAGGAGAATGGCTCCACTGGGCTTTGATTACCGCGTACCGACTCGGTGCGTGACTCATGGTGTGACTCACGGCCGGGCTGTGTTCTCCGTACCTGGGGTTGTTGCAGTCCCGCGTGCGATGGCTGACGCCCCCACCACACATGCGGGAGCAGGGGGAGAACTCGGACCAGCTGGACCAGGCCCCGTGGACCTCGGACGAGCTGAGCTCGTCAGGGGCCACGCAGCGGCCCTTCAGGCACCACTGGTACAGAGAGGGGAGAGGAGACGGGCTTTAGACGCCCCAGATGGGAACGTTGGTGGAACAACGCAAAGTACAGGACGGTAAAAGTATAAAAAATATGATGTTTTATAAGTAAGATTCATAAAAAATGAAAATAGGAATAAAGATTGAGCACTTTGAAAACACCCTTGTGTTAAAGTTACAGAGCATCTGGTGCTGGTAAGAACTAAGAGATATCATTTTAGTGTATTTGTTAGAAATCATCAGCCACAGCTTTCGGTCATCATTTTATGTGTAAAAATGTGTATTTTTAGTTGACTCCGCCTCGCTGAGTAATTCCTGACCAATCAGGGCATCTCGTTCCTAAATGTTTCCAAGAATCCATCTAGCCTGTGAGTCACAAGTGCAGCATTAATAACATTATCAAAGGGCTCTTCAGTAGCAGGCCTACAGTGGAACCAGGACAGAGCTGTAGGCCTACCTGCTTGGGTCCGCACTCAGTTCCGTCCAGCAGAGGAACCAGCAGGCGTTTGCAGGAGCTACGGTCGCCAACGTGGACGTGGCAGGACAGGACGCGGCACGGGGGCTGGCCACGGAGACAGACCTTGTTACCAAATGTTTTACAAAGTACCACCTATGTGTTGGTTGTTTGTTTCCCATTTGATGCCTGGCGCGTGAGCACCTGGTCGGGGTTGGAGAAGGAGCAGGCCCTGGCCGCACTGCCGAAGGCGATGCGACACTGGTCGTCCACGCCGTAGTACAGGCCGGGCTTCCAGTCTTGCAGGGAGTTCCCCGGTGCCGGAGGATCGCTCACGCACTGGGCCTTTCCTTCACTAACAGCAAGATTTCGCCATATTCAAAACCATGTCCAACGTTAATACATACATATTCAACAAACTGAAACAATGGCCTATAGCTGATTTGCCTGGAATAAGATAATAAGAAATAATTGAAATGTCAGCGTACAATATATTCACTGTCAGAACAAAGACACGGACACACACACACACACACACAAACATACTCCCAAACACCCACGCACAAACGCACACACGCACACACACACACACACACACACACACACACACACACACACACACACACACACACACACACACACACACACACTAAACGAAATACATTCCAGATCACACGTCCTGCTACAGGGAACAGAACAGATGAGGAGGCTCATCAGCCCTCTCAGCAGTGTGCGTGATGTGGAGCTGTGCACAGCTGGCTGCCTCTGGGCCCAGCTGTGCCGGAGCGAGCAGACGGGTAGGAGGAGACGGGCACCTGAAGAAGGCCAGCAGCTGCTGCCGGCTGCAGGAGGACCAGGTGAGGTCTATGCTGTTGTAGCCCCCGTCAGACGCCATCATGAAGCCATTCCTGCTGCAGGTGTTGCCCACGCCGTCGTGGTTCACCCCGAAACTGGGGCGAAGAAAAAAACAGGAAAAGTACTTCAGACTGTGAGGCATACCAGCAACATTTGTTTCAAACTGGGGTGAAGGAAGGACAAATAGAAGAAGCGTTCCGACTGTGGGTAATGCTGTATTCAACATTTGCTTCAAACTGGGGCGACAACATGCCAAGAATTTTAAGATATATTGGATAAAAGTGTCAATGTCTCTATACACAATATATCACATACAATGTTTTTTTTGTGGATAAATAGTGTTGTGATATTTGACATCTGGCAAATTAACTGAAAAAAAAGTACACACATTCCCCTTTCAAATGCATTTTATATTTCTACTATTAGTCCTGACCCATCATAAGGCTGATGCTCCATACCTATGACCGATTTCGTGAGCGATGGTGATGCCCAGGTCAAAGCCCGTGTCCTCGGTGATCACGCAGCTCCAGTTGCTGGAACAGGCTCCGCCCAGCTGGGTCACGCCCCTCACAAGCTTGTTCCCGTCAGGCAGCACCAGATCATACCTGTCACACGTCCCGAAACATCAGCCCGTGAGCAGGAGCGTTCCTGAAGGTATCGTACATGTGGGACCGCATGTGGCCCAGGAGGTAGTGGCCACTGGGTAGAAAAGCGCTACATAAATGCAGTCCATTTACCATTTATTTATCATACATATTTGTTGACGGTGTGTGACCATGCGGCGAGACGAGGGGCCGTACCGCGTGATGTACAGCAGCAGGTCGGCGTGCAGGGAGTCGGTGTCGTTGAGGGGGTTGATCTTCCGGCCCCAGTCACACACACTCCTCAGAGAAGCGAGGATGTCTGGGGACATCTGGACCTCGGGCTGCAGAGGAACAGGACAGGCGGAGTGAGAGTGGTGCTCTGTGGCGGGGGAAGGATAGACAGACAGCAGGGACAGAGAACGTCGGGGACGCTGGTTGAGAGGCCGGGTAGGAGCTGCTGACCTCTGGTTCAGAGAGGATGATCATGCGCACCAGGTGCACCCTCATGTTGGCCCCCAGGCTCCTGTCCCTCAGCAGCTCTGAGGCCTGGGGACAAACGTTCATCTCACTATTAGATTAGTTTGGCATTAGTGCGATATACCATTATGCTGTATAAATCCAAACAACAAATCAGCTTATCCTTCCATCCTTTCTTTATGTACCGCTAGTGTCCCATATAGATTATCTCTGCAAGTGATTCAATCTCTTCAAATAGCATGAGTAGGCCTAAATCCCATGCTGTCCCCAGATCAGCACACACAAGCTGCTGTACGTTCTGTACGTTCTGGCTGCGTGACGCACAATGTTGAGGTTAGTGAGGACGTAGCGCTCTGTGTCCTGCCGGTGGGCTTGCTGGACATCAGGTGCCACCACCACCAGCAGCTCCAGGTGGGTGGTGTCCGGGACGGGGGAGGACCGGCGCCAGCGCCTCTGACCCGGAGCCGCTGGGGGAGAGAGTCTGTGTTACCCGGGAGGAGCCGATGGTGAAGGATACAAAATACTAGATTTGAGTCAATAGATTGAAGAAAATGAATGAATGGATGACTTGAGATGGCCGACAGCAGTGACACTAGCCATACATACTGGATGTAGCGGATGTAGCACTGGAATGAGAAATACTGGACGTTTGGTGGGGTTGGGGATATGACCTCTGAGGTGTAAACAAACAAACAACATTTTTCGAATGAACTACATTAATGACAATGAGCAATGAAACTATTTTACATTTTATTTTAGTTGTGAACCAGTGAACCCACAAACATACATGTAAAAAATCATTGTTCCATGTATGTCGTTGAGACACAAACACCGACCAACATACATACAGACAGACGGATGGACGGATGGACGGACAGACATATAGACAGACAGACAGACAGACAGACAGACACAATGTGATCATTTCAGTTGGGATCAACAGTATTTCATGTGACCATGGTCTCACCAGTGTGTTTTCTACCTACCTCCTCAAACACTGAAGGCCTCAGCAGAACAACAGAGGCTGGCCACAGCAGGAGCAAACAGAACCACCTCATAAACTCCATGTTTCCCCTCTGGAATCCCCACATATACTTCCTCCTGGTTCAACTCCGCTCAGTGAGGCCTAGTGTGTCCTCAGTATGCAGTGTTCACTATTCAACTGGATATAGGATCGAGGTATTGGGCAGGTTTATGTCAACACTAGGACCAAAGTGGGCCACTGGCACACGTCATGTCTCTGTGGGAGGGGGCGAAGGAGGATCAATAATTGTTGTACTGTTTTGCTCTGACTAATGTTGCACTGATACGTCCTGATCGATTTGACTCTTGAAAAATGCTTAGCCGTATTAGCATAGTCATGGTTTAGGGCAAAAGGAGAGGAGAACCTTCTTAATTTCAAGGTTGTTGTTGTTTATATGATTGGGATTAAGAACATTAAATATCTGTCTGTGTTTTCAGTGGTTCAATATCATGAAAGATTCCGTATTGCACTATCTAACGCTCTTCACTTTTATTGTAATGTCATAGTATAGCCACTAGATGGCAGGAATTTACATATGTTTCTACATCTCCGCCTATTGGATTGCATATTGTGACGATCTCTCCTCTTGGTAGGAGACATGAGTTTCGAGCAAGGAGATGACCCTGCTTGGCCTCATGCTCCTACACCAGAAGATATCCCAATATTCGTGACTAAAATTTCATTATCAAAAAGACATCTTCAATATCATCATTGTGAAATCTATTTAGGTATATATATTTTACAACATATATACTTTGTTGTAAAATAGTTTATGCATATGTGTAATTTTACAAATTCAACTAACTAACTAGCTTTTTAGTTCCGGAGTCTGTTGGGCCTATATGCTATTTAATGTAGATACAGAGACAGAATTTAACATTATTAATTATAAGCTATTCTACCCATGTTTTGAAATGGGTGAATCACACCTCTCATCAGCACCGCACAGCATCCTGGTGGAACATCATGTATTTCTATAATGAGCAAAACCACTCAAACAAGCTGGCGCTAATTGAAATTGATTAACACTAGCCTTCCTCTGTGATCCCTCCTGTCCTAAGGGGCTGTATAGTTGATGTATTTAGAGCACATATAAGCCCCATATGGTACAGGTCGGACGAAAGCGGTTTAGTCAGTCTGGATCAGCAGCTGTGTCTCCGGCATCAGGTCTACACCAGCATCCATGTTCAACTAACAACAAAACCTCAAAACCTAATGCCCCTGTTGGATCTACAGAGCTTTACAATCGCAATGTGTGCTTTTGGAAAGCTCAGGGCTGTGCCTATGCACACACACACAAACACACACACACACAACCATGCACGCACGCAGCCATGCACACGCACTTACACACACAAGAGAGAAACGGAAATGGAGATAGAATGAGAGAGACAGAGACAGAGAGAGAGAGACAGATAGAGAGTGAGAAATGGATTTTATATTTATGATAGTCTAAATTATACATAGCGGCCATATGGGACCATGAACTGATTCCTCTGATTGATGCTTAGGAAACAAGTTGTAGGGTTGCAATTATGCTGCAGAGATGGATGCAGCTCTCGTCTGAATTACAGGCCTGTCTGATCTTATTTTGTGGGATTTAACTATGAGCAATTCACGGCACATCCTTGTCAATTATGCACTTTAAGAGAGATTTGTTGAGATAGGGATTCCTCTACACAGAAACTAGTTGTTGAGGGAAAACACCAAGCATAGGGGACATCTGAAGAAAGGGACCCCCCAGCAGCCCAGGTGAGATCAGGGAGGTGCATTAAGGGACAGCGCTAAGTAGAGGCTGTATTTCCCTGTGCAGAGAATAAAGATTCACTTGTCTCAGGTAAAGCAGGTGACCATTGGTACAACCCCTACCTACAATGTTAACTGTTTTCTCTGAGAAATTAAATAAAGGTTGAATGAAGAAATTAAGAAAAAAAGGAGAGGTGTCAAATTATTTCTGTGTAATGTTCCTGTATTGCTTGCCTGATGCTCTTTGTCCACAGTGTTGGGCAACGTGGTACAGAGGCAGGGGCCCACCGCTGAAAGAACTTGGACACAATGGCACAATGCAGACATTATTTCGGTGAGATTATTCTCCAATGATTGCTGATTGCAATCTGATTGCTTATTACAAGTAATTTGTGCTGCTTTTTTTTTGTTCATTTGTGTATTGCCCGGCTCCAACGCTGACCTAACCTCTTCAACAGTAGCCAGTGGGGTGCAGTAAGATACAGTGGACTCGTGGTGCAATGTCTTCGGCGCCTTGTAACGGTAAGATGTGTGTGGCGCTGTATGTAAATTGCATGTTAACGCATTCTCCCGGCCTGCTGTCACCACATGTCTTCAGCTGCTCTTTCTGCCCCTTCACATTTTTACTCAGCAAGTCCAGTGGAGGATTATTTTAATAACCAATGAATAAAACTGCTCTTAAAAGTGCTTGGCACCACTGACTGATGGATTCGTTTAAAAGGGGATGCACCCTCCCATCGTTGCTTAAGAGGGTCTGTTTCATCAGCTCCCTGCTCGCTGTGTTAGCGAGTCCCTTCACGTCATCTCACCCATGAGATGATTTGCCAGGACAGGAAATCAATACATTAAAAAACATTGAAACCTTAATGATATTATTTCTTCACTGTTGTGTAATGCATGTTGATGAGAATAGCTTGTTTCCATCAAGATACTTTGAAACCTCTTTGTATAAAACGCTGTCGACCTACCTGAACCACCGCTGTACAGGCCCCTCCGCCTGCTCCGTGACGTCCTCCTCCTGAAGGCTGCCTCAGCACTGATCTCATCGTTACGTCCCTGAACTGCACTGGAGTGGTGCTACACATCACAAAGAGGACCTTGAAACTTAACAAAAAAACAATGGTAAAAAAAGGTCTAATCGTTCCACGCAGACAAAGCTGGATGTGGTTCGCTACACCTCCAATCGTGTTGGTGTTTTAACGACGCCCCGGAAACATTTTGTCTTCTGTTGTTTTCGGCGTTTGAGATGCTGGAGATGCTATATTTGTGATGATGCATAGTTTTGATGTCACCGTGTGATCGCTGCAGGCCTGCTCACTGGAAAGCAGTCGCAGTCAGGCCAGACGATGCTGACCTTACGACGAGGTAAGGTCATACAGAGGTGTCTCGTCTACTGGTGACCTCTCTACAATGACCTATCCAGAGGGATAGCCCGCTTTGTTGAGGCCTACCTACCAAAGCAGCAAACCAGACTAAATTCTCCCTGATTTGACTGGTTTGGCTTCCCTGACCTCTTTGCTGGTACGAGTCGCGCCCATAATATTCCAGTGGGGACTCTGGGTTTTCCATTACACCATCCTATACCAGGGTGGACTGCAGAGAAGGGCAAGGCAGACAGGCTGGCATTTAACACACAATATATTGTCAGTTTATCCTGAAATGGATAGATATAAGCAAATATGAATTCAAAACAGTGACTTATTTTAGTGGTGAGTTTGCAGTTCATGGACCTGGAGTTTGAAGTACAAAAAAAAGAGAAGAAAAGAAAAGAGGAATGAGCTTTCACATCATGGCCGAACCCCATCCTCCACACTCAGAGGCAGCCAGCACGGAGAGAGCAAAGTAAATTGGTGCCTGTCCGGGTGATGCATGCGACGTCGCTTTGGAGCCGAGTTCAGTCCGACCACGTGACCCTGCCGGGGCGGCGGGGCGGGCAGCCCTCTTGGCACGACGGCCGCGGCGCGCACTGCACGCGCACAGGAGATGCGGCGCGCGCTTCACGCGCAGGAGCGGCTGTACCCAGCGCGCGGTTGGGCAGAGCGGACGTATCCAGGCGGGCCGCGGATCCACGGAGGAAGACACCTTTTTGTTTACCTTTTAACAGATTGACGGTAGGATCGCGTGCACGACCCTTTCACGCATGCATGTGAACGTATCTCTGTTTGTGGTCTTTGTGAATGATAATACGCATGTCGTTCTGGTTAAGCGACACCACTGTAGACATGAACTGCGTTGCTATGGTAGTGGAACACAGCAACATATCCCACCTGCTGCGCTCTCCGCGTGCTCTCACCAAACACGCTGAATTAGCTCACTAAACACCCCGGCGCGCCGTGTTTAAGGAGGAATGTTTTATTATAAAGTTGAACGTTGGTTAGAACTGACATAAGTTTCGAGGTCGCTCAGAATGGCATGGCATGCTTTTCCCTGGAGAAACGTCACATCTGACAGGTGACATTGGCCGTCTGATCTGGTCTCGTCACGCTTTGCCTGATCACCATGAGTAACGGTGGCTCAGCGGGGGTTCGTCTGGACGCTTTTCCATTCTCAATGTACGCAGCTGATTGTAGCTGCTGTCATTGTCTCAATGTACTGTCCGCCTATCTATATTCCCTGTCAGTCAAATATTGACGCGCCATTAACTCACCCGGCACCCACCATTGCCCCTGTTGCCCTGGCTGCGGCTCTGTTGTGTCCACGTTGTCCGAAAATGATCCCTAATGTCTCACAGGAGTCATGCTCAACACATCGGCAGATCCGAAGAGGGCGGTGTGGGCCATGGACAGAGGGAATGCCACGTGTTCGGAGTAAAGGTGCTTCTATTTTATCATTATTTTGTGTTTCATAGTGTGTGTTTTGTGTTTCATTGTGTGTTCATATGGCCGTGATCCAAATTAATGTAATGGCTCCTAGAAAACCCTCGGCCAATAGCAATTCACATTTCGCATGATTGAAGCCCACTCAGAAAATCTGTACAGATTACAATTTCCTTTTGTTTTGAATTTTCTTCCTTTATTTGACCTCCATGAATTTCCAGAATAATTAAGTGAGCAAATCTAAATCAATATTGAGAGTTAAAAATCTTAATGCATGTAAATCTAAATCTAAATGCAAATCTAAATCACTTGCAATGCATTTATATTTCCGTTTTCCCACACTTCATCTTCCCTGTGGCTGTGGGCGCACACTGCACCGTGAGTGACAAAGTATAGGGAGGGAGTGCAGGGGAGTGAAGTGGCTGAGGAGGAGGAGGAGGAGGAGGAGGAGGGTGAGGGAGAACGATGGGGGAACAAACAGAGGTATGACGTGTGTGAGAAAAAAAAGAGCCCCTACGCTCTACTGAGAGTGGAGAAGAGGAACTCAGCTCTACTCTCAGGAAAACCGGAAAAGCAGCAACTCCTCTTAAGTGCCAAACTCGGTCGACCAGACAGCATCTCACCAGGGAAATAACCCCCCCCCCCCCCCGCCACAAAAAAAAATAAACCCAGTAAGAGTGAGCGAAGGCAGACGGGCCGGGCACGCAGGCGGCGCTCACACTCAGCCCATAGAAAGCTCCCGCCACCCACACTGGCACTGGTTCAGAGAGCGGCGGCGGGGTGGCGACCAGGCGGTCTGCAGGGGCTGGCCAACCGCCGACACAGCCTCCGACCACGGAGGGCTGAGCTGAGCTGAGCAGCGCCGACGGAGAACAGGGGAGGTCCTCCCCTGGACACGTACCGTAGGGGAGGAAAGACTTCTCAGAAGCTTAGTTCACTGCTGTGACGTGTGGTTAATCTGGACCACACCGCCTTCCCCCCCCCGTGTCTTTGTGTTGGCGCAGAGGAGCAGAGCAGAGGGGTGGAGGCGGTGGTACCGGGCGGAGCGAGGAGGAGACGCGGTGCATCATGGGGAAGTCCAACAGCAAGCTGAAGCCGGAGGTGGTGGAGGAGCTGACCAGGAAGACCTACTGTGAGTACAGGCCCCAGCAGGTAGAGAATAGAGTAGAGAATAGTGAGTATATACCCAGTATATAATACTGAGTACAGTAAACACGAGCGTCTTCTGTGAGCATAGTAAACACAAGAGTCTACTGTGAGTAGAGTACACACGAGAGTCTGCTGTGAGTAGAGTACACACAAGGTGGCGAATAGATGAGAGTCCACAGTACACACAAGAGTCTACTGGGAGTAGAGTACAAATCAGTCTAACATACTGTGAGCACAGTAGACACCAGGTGGAGAATAGATGGGAGTCTTTCCCGTGAGTACAGAAAAAATGAGAGTGTTGAACAGGAAGTACTGCTGTGAGCACGAGAGAACAGAATTGATGATGGCATGAAATTGAATTCTCCTCAAATGCGAAACACAACAGGGGACCCGGTATGTGTTTGAAGTCCATGCACATGAAATCTATATCAAGACCAGACTTTTTGGTAAAAAAACACACAAAAATGACTGTCTCTTTTTGTGTGTCCTACTCTTCTACATGCTGGACATGTAGGAGATGGCCTTCCTCACCTGCTGCTATTACAGGCTTCTGTTCTTCACAGAACAATAGGTTAAAGTAAATGTCAGCAGTAAAAACAGCTGCCTGGTGATTTTAAATCGCTCCGTCAATGTTGTGCTCCGGATTGGGAATGGTTCGGGTTCTGAGAAACGGCGTAATCAGCATCTTTAAATTACTCTGACTTGAGCCATGACTATGCAAATTGGAAACCTAGCTGGTGGCTGTACCAATCTCCCTTTCGTTATACTTTCTAATGGAGTTTCTCTTCAGCAATTCTTCTTCAGTGTATTTATAGTCTTCTCAACCCATATAATATTGCTAAGCATTGTCTAACACGACCAAAAGAAAAGAAGAATATAAATACGATTCCCAAAATTAAATCTTATCTCAACCAAGACATAACAGCACAGCATCATTCACATCATCATACGTTCCGCATTCAGCCAGCCCAACAGATTGGATACGTCGGTAATCAGCTGTAAAGCGGCGATCGGCATCAACAATAAAATATGGTCCTCCTACAGCAGAGCGCATACGAGTGCATTCATATGGATCGCTCTATATATACTTAAGGTTGCTATATATAACTATGTTATTAATCATGGCTCTTTTCTTTCCAGCTCAGCGAGGCCTCATGGTTATTTGTGCAGTGCAGTGTGCAGGTGTGGGTGGGAGTTACCAGCAAATGGCTGCTTAATGACAGCGTTATTTTCATGGCGGGTCTGGCCAAGGCAACAACAAGAGAGGCTGCTGTGGCAGGAAATTGCTGTGGAGGAAGATTGGGCTTCGTGCTGGGCTGGGGCTGGTTGGTGCTGTCCTTTGCATGCATTCCTCTCACTCTCTCTCTCTCTCTCTCTCTCTCTCTCTCTCTTTCTCTCTGTTTCTGTCTCTTGCTTGCCCTCTCTCTCTCTCTCTCTCTCTCTCTCTCTCTCTCTCTCTCTCTTTCTGTTTCTGTCTCTCTTTCTCCTTTCTCTTTCTGTCACTCCTACTCCTTTCTGTCTCTCTCTCACTCTCTTTCTTTCTCTTTCTCCTTTCTCTCTCTCACACTCTCTCTGACTCTGTTTCTGTCTCTTTCTCTTTGTCTCTCTCTATCTGTCTTTGTCTCTCTCTATCTCTCTATCTCTATCTCTCTCCCTCACACCCTCCCCCTCTTTCTAATCAATTTCCCTCTTATCCTCTCTTGCTCTCCCACTAGTCTCCTTCACCCCCAGTCTCTCCTCTCACCCCTAATGGCGCTCTTTTAGCAGGGAATGGAATAGTATAATTAGGGTCTTATCTGGTTAACATCACTAAGAGGGCCATCAAGATTTCCCTCCCGGCGTGATCAACCCCTCCTCGCTTTGTTCTCCTGCTACTCTCAGATCTTCCATCATTTCTGCTCTTGTCCCTACTTACTCTCTCTCTCTTTCTCTCTGTCTCTCTTCCTCATCCACCCCTCTACCACCCTGTCCCTCATCAAACCTTCTCGTTCCCTCACGCGATCCTCTCTCCCTCCTGCATCCTCTTCTCTCTCCACCCCGCCCAACCCATCTCTCTCCCTCACCAAACTCTCTCTCTCTCTCTCTCTCTCTCTCTCTCTCTCTCTCTCTCTCTGTCTCTCTCTCTCTCTCTGTCTCTCCCTCTCTCTCTCTATATCACTCCCAAGAGAATATCTGCCGTTTAAGTCAAAGTTTTATTTTTGTCTGAGGCAAGGAAATCGATTGTAAATGTTTACCTACTCTAAAGAGAGGCTGCATTTCCCCAGATAGCATTGTTGGTGTTTTTCTGTGTGGACTGGAAGCAGGCAAAAGAAAATACCTTGAATTTCCCTCTGTTGATGAGGGCAGGGTTTGTGAAATTGTCTTTGTTGACCTTTTTCCCGGGAGATGAAATGCAATTTATTGATATCATTCGTCAATGAATAATTATCCCACCTCAGATGATTGTCCCCTTTTGCAAAATGAAGTGAGAGCTAGCATGCTGGTTTTCTCTGCTGGCAGTAAAGAAAGCCTCTAAAGGTTGTGCCCCGTTATACGAGGGAGTTATAAATGTATATGGCATAGCACGGAAAGACCAGCAATCCCATTAGAAAGACCACAAATCGGTCGTTAGAGGGATGAAGGAGGCTTTGTGTCCCAGAATGCAAGCTGGCTGCGTTCTAGCAGACCCCTGGAGGGCCAACGGGCAGAGGAAGGGCCCTGATCTTTCCAGCAGAGGCTGATTGCATTACCGGCCATTGCCTCTGACTGAGTTATGTAAGACCTTTCTATTAAATCCCAGTGGTGGTGAATGGCCACACTTTCTGGATGGCATTGACTTTCAGGGCCAATTGAACGGTAGCGTGGCTTCGGTAGACTGTTGTGAGATGAACCCTGACATTTATTACCCAGGAATAGGTCACATGATAGGATTCTCAGTGAATCCCTGATTGAGTTGAGGCTATTGTGCGTGTGTGTGTGTGTCAGTATGTATGTGGGCACAGGATACCGACCAACATCAATATAAGAATTCATGCCCCTTGGCCTGAGTCCATGTCCGTGAGGGTGAGTCAGCTGTTGGAGTCTACTCCGTAGCCCGTCTCAATAAGTCCCAGGGCTCTAGAGGTTTCCATATAATTTTTTTATTCAGGAACATTTGGTTGGCAGGCCAATTTGCAAGAGTGTCACGGTGTCTTGCACTCGTATGCAGACTCCAAATCCACCCCAAACCTGGGGATCCAAAAGTTCAGCCTTGCTCTGTCTTGGTCCTGCGGGGGTCGTAGCTGGCTGTGGGCATGCCTTAAACGTCTTTGGGACTGTGGTCTGGACGTCAAAGGACTACTGCATGGGTTTTGCCTTCCCCAAAGGGCCAGCAGGGTTATGCCACATTTACACTGTATATGTCCATCGACGGCTGACGCCGGGCGTGTCTGCCGTGACTTGGGTAACGCAATCTGATTGGCCGACGGATCCTTCGCTGCCCAAAAAGTTGAACAATTCTCAGCGTTTTGACGCAGGCAACGGAGCCGACGGAACGGATTGACCCATAATGCATTTCGAGAGCGCCCCAATCAAAGTCAATGAGATCCGTGAACGGATGTGTACAGTGTGCATGCAGTGTTACACTATTGCCACTGATTCCCAGTCCTCAGCAATGTGTCTCTGAGGGCTGGCGGGTAGGGAGATGCTTTGGAGGGTGGGAGAGCAGACAGAAGAGGGAGGGCCATGGCTGAAGTTAGAGTTGCAGATGAGGTGGCTCGTGCAGGCCTGTGCATGCTGCTGGTCACCTTCACTCATGCTCTCTTCCTGCAGTTCACCTCCATTCCCTTCTGACCTTTAACGTTTCACGAGATATTCTGCAGGTTGCGTAGTGATGCTTTCTACTGCCATAGTGGGGTTGCATTAGGAGCAAAGGGTTTCAGAAAAGGAACCACTGATCACAGTCACATTATGGTATCTTCACAATAGGAAATGGTTGTTTTTCTGGGTCACTTCGCATTAATACTTATCTCACTCTATTTCTCTTTCAGTTACAGAGAAAGAAGTTCAGCAGTGGTGAGTAAAGTACTTACATTATTCATGATGTGTTGTCCATTCATGACGTGTGGCTTATATCAGCAAAGCTATCTTTTGTGCCAAACATGAACCATAATGGTTACTTAACTTTGACCTACATACGGAAACCATATTCTTCTCTTTTTGTTGTCTTTTTTTCTCATCCGATATCTAGGATTAGAAGTATTTAAAGATGAGACGCTGGAGTACTATAACTATTTGTTATCTCTCCCACTGCCCTGAAGAGAGAGTTCTGAAAATAGATTGACTTTGAATCGTCACGACACGGAGACACAGCGACTTTCAAGCCTGATAACAATGATAACCAACTCAATGATGCAATACCCCACCACTACCTTTTGGGGTAACAATGGACGTGCTTTGATGCCCCACGGATGCTCTTCACGGCTCTTAATGAGCTCTCCTTACGAGCCTTGGCAAGGTTGATAATTATAAGAGATATACCTTATGAATTTTCTAATTAGAAAATTAAAAGGACTTAGAAGGATCATCATTTTCTGACTACTGCTTCCCTCTGCTGAGGTCCTCGGCTCCCATTCCTTACTCTGTTTTGTGAGGTGATTCCTGGACGCATGTGACCAGTGGTTCCCAACGGGGACTAGCACCATTTAGCTCCGCCCTGTGCATCCCAGGTCTGCCTTTCTGGTCTCGAGGGAGCGCACAATTCAACCCACTTCATTCCAGCGTGGATGCACGCATCTTCTGCCATTCCTTCATTCGCTGTACGCGAATGGCACGGCCATTGTTGCAAACAAATAGCTTCCATCAGATGTGGGAGCAGAATATGCGCTCTCTCTTGCTCTCTCTCGCTCTCTCTCTCTCTCTCGCTCCATCTCGCTCTCTCACTCTATCTCTCATCTTTACACACGAGTTATCCATCTTTGCCTTTGCCTCTCGCAACCCTATTCTGCATGCATGACAAGAGCCGTGCCCTGGCGTTTGGTTAACCCTTTCCGCCCTGCTTTGGAGGGTTTATGGAGTGTGTGTGTGTGTGTGTGTGTGTGTGCTTGTGTGTGTGTGTATGTGTGTGTGTGGGGGGCAAGGCCAAGTTCACTGTCCACAACAGCGGTGGTATTAAATGCCTTAAGGCATCAGCGTGCCAGGACACGGCCTTTCTCCAGGGCTGCTTTAGTTTCCTGAGGCAGAATACTATTCTTTTCCTCTCCTATTTTCTACTTCCTCTCCCTTTCTCCTTTCCCTTCCTCTCTCACTCCACCATCCCTCTTCAGCCATTTCTCCTCCCTCCCCTCCTACAGAGTCACTTCTTCCCTCTCTTGCTTGCTCGCTCCCTTCCTTCCTCCCACCCTCCTGCCCACTTCATCGTCAGCTCTATCCTCCTCCTCCCTTCCCCTCCTCTTCCTCTTTCTCCTCCCTCCATCACTCCCTCCTCGCCTTCTCGGTCACTCGTTTCCTCGTTTCCTCACCCTCCATCTTTCTCTGACCTCCTCATCTTCCTCTCTTCTTTCTCTCTTGCTCCCTCCTGCCATTCTCCTACCTCCCTCCATCCTCTCCCCTCTACTCATCTTCCTCCCTCTCTCCTCCATCCTCCTATCTTCCTCCCTCCCCCCATCATCCACCTCACTACCTCCCTCCGTCCCTCCCTCCCTCCCTCACTCCCTCCTCCTTCTCATCTTCTTCCTCTCTCCCTCTCTCCATCCGCCTACCTTTCTCCTGCCTCCTCCTCCTCATCTTCCTCCCTCCCTCTCTTATCCTCCTAATCAGGCTGTGTTGCCACTCTCATTCACTCTTGCTATTGCTCTCCCCCCTGCGCGCCTTTCTGTCTCGCAGATCTCGCATGAGCACCTCCTCATAGATCAGCGCCGGCGATGCTGCCTGTAGGGATGATGAGAGGGAACTTTACCAGGGGGGGAATATGGCAGATGGTGTGTAAGTAGAGCACAGGGGACACGGAGGGAACACAAAACTGAATTAGCCAGGTTAGATAAATGCCTGTGACGTGCTTTCATTCGGTCCCCCCGCTCTCTTTCATTTTGGTTTTGTTTTATTGCGGGGACAGTGGTAGCACACTGAGCAGGGAGGCCCGCCTCAATTCAATGCCGTGGCACGCTTAGGCTCCTGCCAAAGGAAAGCAGAGCAGAAGCCACAGACAACACTTTAGCAGAAGCCTCAGTGGTGTTGGTGGCGCTGGTGGCAATGGCCAAAAACTGGAGACTCTGTAAGCCAGCAGTAAATATTTCATCTTCAAGTCTGGCAGCGTTGGCCCGGCCCCCGGTCTGTTTCATAGTGTCAATGTTTTGCGTCTTGCTGTTGAGTACACAAGGAGATGCACCTAGCGCCCCTCGGACGAGCGACACTTGGATAGCGGCCATGCAAACCACTGACACATGGAACACCTGAGCCGACCTGGGGGAGCTTGCTTGCAGGTGTAACAGCTGTGTGAAGTAGTATAGAGGAGGAACCACGCAGCATAGCTCTAGATTAGTGACCTATAGTTTGCCTTGTTTAACCTTTGTGTTGTGTTCGTTTATCCCCCCGGACTCCCCCCTCAAATTTGACCGGCCTGTTTGAACTGCGCACAACATTAACACAAAAAACATTGATCGTCACCAAATTTGATTAAGTGTCATCCAATTGCCTGAGGTAATATTTTCAAATGCATGCTTGGTTCCGCCCCTCGAGTTGGGCCATTTTCATTACTCGTTGCCAGACCCTACAGCTTTCTAAATGTGGGTCTGGATTTCCAGGCTACTCTATTTATATTGATCTTTAATTTGTATTATTTTTCCTTGTTCTATGTTAACCAACTCAAAGTAAAACATACCATCCTATCTTTGTGCTATGTATGATAGTGATAGAAGTCATGGCAAAATAAATCTGCTTGAGAAAGGTGTGACTTATTTCACAACATACGTGTTCTATTCATTTTTCACAGCGATACGATGAAATCCCTCATTGTAATGGGCAATCTCCATGACCTCTCTCCAGATAATGCACATGTGAATTGCATTCTCCTCTTTTGTTCTTGCTGAACTCTCCCTGCTGCTGCTGCCGCTGCTTCTCAGAGATTCTCTCCGTATCCTTGACAACGAGGATGAGGGGATGCTGGCTTCATTAAAAGCGTGGCAGATTAAAAGTAGAAAAGTTATTTTCCTCTGACAGGGAGAGCCAATGTGTGTGAGAGGGAGAGGGAGGAAGAGAGAGAGAGAGAGAGAGAGAGAGAGAGGGAAAGAGGGGGAGAGAGAGAGACGTGCCGAGCTTCAGTCTCAACATTAGAGCCCTCCCTCACTGGTCTTAATTACAGCCCAGGCGCCGGTAGAAGCAGCTAAGACTGACTCACGGAAAGCACTCACTTCTTGCAGCTCGAACCCGCCCGCACTTGCTCGTCCATAACAACGACTCAACAAGCATCTCCTTATAGAATGACCTTCTGCCAACCTTTCGCCTTTTATTAAGTGATCCATTCTTCTTCTGGTTATTTAAATTGCACGGTCTTCCTCACGCCTTGGCCTGTCAGACCAGCCCCTGTGTGTGTGTGTGTGTGTGTGTGTGTGTGTGTGTGTGTGTGTGTGTGTGTGTGTGTGTGTGTGTGCCGTACGAGGGGAGAAGCCGCCCACCTTCTGAGTGACTGCGTTTGAAATTGCTCATGAAATGCTTCTATATTTAGGGCTAACCGAGATGTCAAGTCACTCTGGATGTGTCCTCTCCTGAGGCGGGCAGAGGAGGCACGCAGCCATCCCTCAGTTATGCACATTATCAGCCCAACGGGAGTGCCGGGTCATTTGATTAAACACTCTGGCCCCTTATTGGATCAGCACCCTGGGCTCTGAATGCTAACAACAACACTGGTAGCTTTTCAGTCTTTTTTTATCGGAACCCTTTCTCACGCTGACTGCATGAGGGATGTGTCGGTGACGTGTAGTGCCTGAACCATTCATCCTCTGGTCGTTTTTGTAATTTGTTCTTTCACATTATTCATACTATATTTATACTACACCCCCCCCCCAACTTTGCTCACTCTGTTAATCTCTGTTTTCTTACAGGTATAAAGGGTTTATTAAGGATTGTCCAAGTGGACAACTAGATGCTGTCGGCTTCCAGAAGATTTACAAGCAGTTCTTTCCGTTTGGGGATCCCACCAAGTTCGCCTCCTTTGTGTTCAACGTCTTTGATGAGAACAAGGTTGGTAAATGGATTGCTGGCTCTTGGAGATGTAAATGGGAGCGACCATTTGGCTGCTATTACCCGCTAATGATATTGTCCCGGATAGAGTTGTAGTGTTGCTATAAATAACCAGAAGCCATTTTGAAATTGTGTTGGCAAAGACAGAGGTTGAATAAATTGAATACCGTCCAATACAGAGTACATGTGCGCTTCAAAATGTAACACAAACAAATATATAAAAAGCTGAATGGATATTGAAATCTATTCATGAATATGAATGTTCATGATTTATAACAAAATAAATAAAAAATTAATTAAAGTTGCAATGCGTAACACTAAAGCTATACCATAACTAATACATATCCTTGACCTGTAGTCAATGCTAATCGATAGGGGTTTCAATAATGTGATCAATACAATTACTAAACTAAACTGTAATATTATGTAGTATTTGTTTAGAGCTGTCTGGTTATAGTTATAATAAGCAATGGAGGGAAGTTGATCCTGTACCACACATACAATAGCCTTGATTGCACTCAGACTCAGTATCTTAAAATAACAACACAATAATTGCAATCCTCACAAATATGCTATTCAGACGGACCCAAATTCATAACTAAAGTTATGCCATGTATGGCTGTAATCAATGCTTTACGGTGTAAGGACTGTGGGTGTTTGTGGAATGGGGGCTGGCTTAAAGGGTAGACAAGGCCTATGGAAGCTGCAGCCCCCTCAGGGGCTTTTATATCAAAACAGGAAGAAGAGGCTTTGAGTCAGTGGAGATGTTGGAGTCATTCTGTCTCAATCTTATCAATGCAGTGATTTTTAGTCTGAGGCAACTTATAGAGAGAGAGGTTGTTGATAGGTACTGATCCCCAGAGAGGATAATTTCCCAGCTCAAATAGGTGAGAGGATGTCTGTCTGCTTGGATTTCTGTCTGGTAGGACGACTGTCTGGCCAGCTGTCTGGTCAGATATCTGGAGGAGAAACAGATAGATTATCTGGCCTAAGGGCTGCTGAAACCCAGCAGTGCTCAGCCCTTTAAAACTCCTATCTTGACCATTCAGCTCAGCAAACTTTTAATTTTGAGATATCAGATAAATCTAGGAATAGGCACATGTTGAGTACAGGTTTCCTATGTATCCTGGAAAACCACAAAACAGCAAAAGTTGTTGTGGTTTTCCAGGGTGCGTGGGATGAAAACAACGAAAGTTGTTTTGTGATGGAAAACATATCATGCAAAGCATCAAAAGTTAGGCACATTTCATGTCTGTTTGGGCTTTGTTAAGTCAGAGTCACCAACTTAAAGTCGCATGGTTGACTGTCAAAAATAATGAGCCAACTTGCAAAGCTTTTCAGAACATCCTACAAGTGGTTTTGATCGTGTCCCTATAGAGAGTTTATTGATCTCCAGTTTGTGTATTGATCATCTACAGAGGACTAGTGTAGTACTTAAAGTACAGTAGTACTTTAACATTGCATTTGCATTTCTTTCTATTCTGTACTTTGTCCCTTGAGTCATTGGCTGCTGGAGGATGCATGACTGCAAATGCCTTTTTTCCTTTTTTGAACATTTTCATTCTGCACGCCGCTACTATCTCCCCTCACAGCCGGCCATCTCCTTGTTCAGCCAATCATAGCCTCCGTTAAGCCCTCGCTGCCGCCAGCCATAAATTTCAGGGAGTTAATGGGAAACGCAGCCCCCCGTTGTAAGCAACGCATTTCAACATAGATGAGTGAGAAATCAAAACAACTTCCGGCGTCAGAGCGATATACAGCCTTGTTGGGAGGAGAAGTTTCTGCCGTGTCTATTCAAGACAGAATGGTGGGAGGATTGGTGGAGTTTACATGGTGTTGTGGAGGTGGGGTGAACCATACCTGCCCTGAATATTCACCGGTCCTATGTGCTACACGATGTGCCGGTGGCATCCGTCTCACTAATGACCAGAGATGGCATTTCCCGCTCGAGCGGGGGAGGGGGAGGGGGAGGGGGAAGAGGGAGAGAGAGAGAGAGAGAGAGAGAGAGAGAGAGAGAGAGAGAGAGAGAGAGAGAGAGAGAGAGAGAGA
>JAOPUA010000147.1:16657979-16681841 GCA_027122455.1 Trisopterus luscus | reverse complement strand
AACCCCCCCCCCCACCCCCCATCCCCTGCCCCCCGGTCAAAGAGCTCATAGTTTGGGTAGGAACACAGGTTGCTTCAGCGGAGGGTTGTTTTGAGACTTACCAGACCTGTGGGAGAATGAATCGACGATTGTTGAGGTTGGAGGGCATCGAACGTGACACTTGCAGAGTGGCCCCAGCCGTTTGCTCACCTGACCTCATTCATTAACAGCAATCAGCCACCACCACTGTTGTTTTGAATGTGTTCAGAAATGACACGCGCTAACTCCACTTGAGATAATAGATGTAGAGTCAAGGCCAGGCCGCGCAATTCTCTCATCCACTGAATCCTGAACGGTGTCTAAGTGAAGACATGTGAATGTGAACTTTACTGCAGTCTCTCAAGCCATTAAGTTTAACAGCCCGTATAATTATGTTATTGTACTGCTTAATAATATAATCATAAACACATAAAAACACAAAAAAACAAAACATCAAAACCAACAAAGAAGCGCTGAAACTGTTATTGGGGAGACTCTTTCTCTTGATAAACCAGCCCACCATACGAGGTGAATGGGTTTTTTCAGTTTGACTTGGTGCTGAGAAAGCAGCCTCTTTGGTCAAAGTGATCATTGTTGAGAATATGCCCATTCAAACAGCCAAGTGTGTTGGTTGTTTTGTGAGTTTTTAAAACAATTTTAAACAGTTAGTGGTCTGCTTCCAGTGAGACCCATTTTTATGGGGCGTTTTCTAAAATCTAATATTATGTTGGCAGGCAAATCATTGCTGATGTCACCTAGTAAAAATATTTTCGATAAATGGGAATCATTATGAAAGATCATGTTGAATTTGAATCAAGGTATATGTAGTGCTATTAGGGATCCAGTTCACTACAGATGACCTTATAGTATAACAGTAACACAGCTTCTTCATCCTTGGCCTTATGTTCTCAAATAAACCCCCTGGTACTTTTTAACTGAATAATAGTGGAAAAACACTCACTATAAACTAGACTCACGCTCCGTTTGTTTTAATGTGCCCTGATAATAAACAACAGCAGAGGAAAATCCCAAACCTATAATCATCCATGTAGAATGGAACAAATCATTCCCTATAGATGGCCCAGACCCCTCACACAGACAAGTCTCACAGACCAGTAATTGAAAGGAAGGTCTGCCATGTTTCCTGACGGCCCTGCTGTTTCCTGACGGTCCTCCTCTCCACAGCAAGGCTTTGGTAACATCGATGGAGAGTACTGGCTGGGTCTGGAGAACATCTACTGGCTGACCAACCAGGCCAACTATAAGCTGCTGGTCACGCTGGAGGACTGGTCCGGGAAGAAGGTGTTCGCCGAGTACGCCAGCTTCAGGCTGGAGCCCGAGGCCGACTTCTACAAGCTCCGGGTGGGACGTTACCACGGGAACGCCGGTGACTCCCTCACCTGGCACAACGGCAAGCAGTTCACCACGCTGGACCGGGACCACGATGTGTACACAGGTACGGTGGGGCCACGGGGCTATAATATGATCGTTACCGTTGAATCAACAGCATCACTAGCACAGCCCCTCACGGTTTGACTTGAGGGATGAATGTGTATGTGTGGCACTGTGTGATACGTTTTTGTGTGTGTGAATTGAACAAAAGAAGCAATATGATATAATTACAACGAATATAATTGCAGGGTAACCCTAACACATGCAATTTGGACACCCTGACCGAAATCGACCATACAATATGATGAGGGTAAATGTCGTGTCCCCAGTGGGAATCAAACTCCCTAACCCTGTAAGATTATGCTTTGCCAGCTTGATAGGACTTTTACATATACGTCATAATCATAATAACACTAATCATTTCTATTTCCTAGGTAACTGCGCCCACTATCAGAAGGGAGGCTGGTGGTACAACTCCTGCGCTCACTCCAACCTGAACGGCGTCTGGTACCGAGGCGGACATTACCGCAGTCGTTACCAAGACGGAGTCTACTGGGCGGAGTTCAGAGGCGGAGCTTATTCCCTGAAGAAAGTAGTGATGATGATCAGACCTAACCCCAACACCTTCCACTAGCCAGCAGAGAGAACACTTAACTGCCCAGTGCAGTCTGAGACACCTTTCTTTGTATTCATACAGATCCTAATAAAAATCAACCATTTTGAACGAGGTGGAACTATATAACGAAGCCAGATCATAAAGAGGGTAAAAATGGAAAAGAATGTGCAATAATTAAGCAACAGGATGGCCTGCTCATTGAGGCCAGTCTGGACGGGCGTCCCAGTGCCGCCACTCCAAAAGAATTGCACTTTCCTTCTCTTTAGTTATTTTTTACTATTACACTTCCAGCATTAGGTTCAATATAAGACACATACTCATGGCTCAGCAGTTTGCTAGAGGTACACTGTCACATGATAATAATGTTGCTTGTAATAGATGGTGCTTTCCCCCTGCGCTGTGTTTTTGGGAGAAAATCTGAAAAGGGTACATTTTTGATTTGCTGTTAGAGTCCGAAAATACCTAGGTTAAACAATAGAGAAATCCAGGAAACGGTAGACACAGGAATCCCAATCCAGTGACTTTGTTTGAAGAAAATCTTCAGGTGTGCATTTTATAGGAATATACTAATGTTTTGTTGGATTTAAATACAGGTATTTATATTATGACCAGACTTGTCTATTAAGTGTTAAAATTGTCCCTTACCTGGCATCAAACCATGCCAGTTTTTGCCAAACGTAATTCCATACTTTAAATGTTCATGCGTGATCAATAAATACAGAAATATCACACACACACCATATGCTTTGGATGATAAAACCATTTGACAGATGTTCTTCAAATTAAACCTTTTGAACTTCAATTGCTTGGACAGGTGCTGTTATGCCTGTATGAACCAAGGACTGTGTTTACTGTAAAAATTCAGTTGTTTGTTGATGTCGATTGATCCAACACCGTGTGTCTGTACATAAAAAGATACTTGTAATATAATGTAACAAAATCTATCATGTATCGCTATTAAGTTGCAATAAAACATGTACAGCTTGGTCTATGCTGTAATGTGTGTAATCGGACACACTTTTGACCAGTTTTGGGCAGAAGTAGTATGTACCAATAGGTTGTTTATATGGAAGCATAAACAAATGAAGATTCAAACATTTAAGACTGAATAACCTTAGTGACATTGACTCTCCCTTTCAGTATATTATTAAGTTAAACACCACACAAAAGCTTATGGTGTATAACTTAATGTCACATTTCTATAGCTGTTCACTCTGACTATAGGAGTCACTTACAAAGTAACTGACTTAATAACCTGAAGTGCTTCACTCTGACTCTCCTTACGCAGCTGGAACTACATATTTACCAAAAAAATATTTCCAAAGGATGGTTTCGTCTAAGTAGCTTAGTCGCTTGTCCTTTTGCCCAGAACATTTTAAAAACCAAATAAGGAGATGATTATGCCTCATGTTTACTTAGTTCAAGATGGTCATCTTCATTGTGATGGTGCAGTGAATTGAGGTCAGTCCAGGGCTTGTCCTGGGGACTCTGATCTGGTGGAGACAACAGTGGTTAGATGGATGAGTAGATGGATGAGTAGATGGATGAATGGATAGATGGATGAGTAAGTGGATGGATGGATAAAAGAGTGGTTGCATAAATAGATTAATGGATGGTTGGATGAGTTGATAGATGGATGCATGGGTGAATAGATTAATAAATTGATGGCTGGATGAATTAGCGGATAGATGGATGAATGAATGGATATACTGTATAGATTAATATATGGATGGGTGAATACATGGATTGATAGGATCATGGTGGCTGATGGCTGGATGGATGAATTGATGAATAGTTGAATGTGTGTGAATGACTGGTTGGATCGATGGATGGGTGGCTGAATGGGTGTATGAATGAATACATGGACGGTTGGATTAATGAATGGGTCGATGGTGAATAGATTGATGGTTGGAGTGAGTGGAGGGGTGAATGAATCGAAAGATGAGTAGATTGATGGATGGGTGGCTAGCTGGGTGGCTGAATGAGTGAATATATGGACTGACCTATGGATGGACGAGTGCATAGATGGGTGAATGAATGGATGGATGAGTGGATATATGAATGGAAGAATAGATGGACTGTAGGATACGCCTCATGATCTGTTATTCGTTCTAATAGGAACGAATTTGTGTAAATTGACTGCTACTTTAATTGTTACTACTACAAATAGGTTTGTCAGACGTGGGTCAAGTTAATTCCAACTCTATCCGACTGGTTGACCAGTTAGGAATGAGGAATGAGGAACAGCTCAAGCTGTGGTTACACGGAGGATATCCTCATAAAGACAATTACCAGAGGAGTGATTAGTCTCACTTTGATTCTGTGCCCTGTCCAAGGAGTTGGTGCACGTGGATCACAGAGGGGCAGAGACGGAATGTGATTTATCACAGGATTGGGGACGGCGGAACAGAATGGCAGATGACATTTGACTGCCTTGTAAAACCTCAGCTATGAAGCAACCCCTTCCGCTCACAGCAGAAACTCCCTTTGTTCCTCTGGGCCCATGAGTTTTCCAGAAGGCAACTCAAACTTATGTAGCTGGACGATGGAGGCACTCTTCTACATGAGCTAGGAGCCAAAATGAAGAGAGCTAAAGTGCATTGCTTACACACTGTGCGCTTCTAGTGCAGCAGTGTTGAGTGTTCATAATCTCCCGTTGAACAAACGGTATGCTTTATGTATATATATATAGTCATATGTACATACTCAAGCATATGTATGTATGCTTTAGGTATCTGAATAATGATTGAATCTCTCAGAGTGATACTGCCTTGTGTCACATTGAGTCCCGAGCTCTCTGCTTTGCTTACAGACACAATCCAGAACCAGCGCACTCAGCCACATCAGATTACAGGAAGGAAAAGGGTGCATAGAACTCACTGGTAGAGATACTACCAGAAGTTAAATATACCAAAATATTGGATATTGGTAAGGGACATTGTGATGCACTGTCCCTAATTGTAGAGTAGTGGTATAGTCGTAGTTTTTTCAAGTTCCTACCAAAGTGTTCATGTTGTTCCATCCAAGACAGATGGTACGCTGTAAAGACACAAATGATCAACAACAAAACGTAGTGACCATGGTATGTAATCAAAAAGCACCACGTGCCACAATGTTAACGTTTGTCCGATAATAAATTGACATGAAACGAATTGGATGTTTCAACAATCTCAGTTAAATACTACAAATCCCCTATTTCCGCCTACAAAGACGGAGAGGCTTTGGGAGGGAGAGAGGAAGCCATTTATCTCCAGGAGTGTGCTGGAGGTTTTTCCTCTGAGATGGATGGAACAGTTAAACACCTCTCTAAGGACAAGACAAAGCAAAACCTTCCACAGCAGTTACCCTCAAACATCCAACACTTGGTTTATTGGACTGAAGTGATGTTAGCAAAATACGACAGAGAACCAAATAGCTGAAATGAAATACGTACGCCACAATCAACCAAATATCTTGTCATCAGCCAATGTGAGTTGTAAAGGACTGCCAACCCGATGGAAAGACTTCACACAGCTAGACCGGTGGACAGCGTCTCCGGCTCCGTAAATAGACCGCATTCTCCTCCCATGTGTCGTCTTCCTGCTGTCTCACCACTGTGGAAAGCTTCGTTGAGGGTGGCCTCTTCAGACCCCAGACCCCAGACCCCCCCCCCCTCTCCCCCCACGCCCCCTCTCCTTCCTTTCCCAGTATGGAAAACCATAAGCTGACACAGTGCTCACTCAGCACAGAGCGAACCGCGTTTCCTCCGACTTCAAAACTGGGCACTTTCCGAAGGGGCCCGCATTGTTGATTTATGTCTCATCAAGTGTGTGCTTTTACTTTGAGTCAAAGTGCCCTACCGGGTTCAATTTGGTGGAATGGCTTGAACCGTTTGGATGTTGTTGTAGATGTTGACTCTGGGGATGAGCTGAGTTCATAAAGGTATGCTGACATAACTTGAAAAAAAAAAAGCTATCATTCAATGTCGCAAGCAACTCATATCAAAAAAATACATTTTGTAACTAGCTTTTTAATCAGCAACAACTGTTCATAGTGTCTTGAACTTTAGAATGTGTTAGAACAGCGTAGGAGCACTGAAGGCTGAACCATGACTGAAAAGAAGAGAAACAGAAACAGTCTCCGTCTACTCTCTGATTCTGACTCTCTGACCATTCACTTATCCATCACCCTAATTTCCTCTTTCTCATCTCTCACTCTCCCTTCTCGGCCCAGTGGGTAACCTCTCCATCTTTGAACCATTCTCATCATGTCGACACAAGCCGACATATACATCGTAATCGATAAGCGAGGATGGCAGGCCCTTCAGCCTGTGGCTCACGTCTCTCTCTCTCTCTCTCTCTCAATCTGTCTGTGTGTCTCTTTGTCTATCGCTCTCCCAGTCTATAATGGCTTATACTTTTGAAATGGCCCCTCAGCATTTTCCCCCTGTCTATCTGTGTGTGTGTCTCTCTTTGTCTATAATTGCCTGTTTCTTTGAGGCGGTAGATGACACAATAGTGAGTGCTCCCTAACTATCGTAATCATCCTTTTCACACTGCCCGTCAGCAGAAAACACTCTGAGCCATTACGAGCAGCGAATAGCAGAGGAGCCATAAAAAGATTGGCCCCGTAAAGTGCTAACCAGCCTCTACTTCCTGGTAGTTTGACGCCCCTTTCCAGCAGTGTGCAAAATAAATTCGTATGGGAATTATTAAGAGATGTTTCGAAATACAAAGTCAAATTATAATGTGGTGCCGTTCCTTTGAAGAACGGGCGTCACGTCATTGTTTGATAGTCAGATGGAGAGGTTGAGAATGAAATTATCTGGTTCTTCCAAAACCACTTCTTTGTTTGAACGGACTTCAGACCTGGAAGATGTAAAGACCTGCTTGTAGTTATAGTGTCAGTATGTCGACCGATTTAGTAGAAATGTTGGTATGTATGACGCCATAAATCCGGTCTTAACTTCTTCCATCACGTCAGTGGTTTCTCCACAGGGGACTGAACTATATGAGATATGATTCTCTCTCTTATCTATAACATAAAATTATATGATACAACATAAAACATAATGAAAATCATGAAATGAGAGTCGATTTATCCTCAGTACACTCGTCTACACATGAACTCTTTGACATAAAGTTAGGGTAAGTGGAAACTTAATGGAAACCTACCTGTCAAACTTAATGTGAACCGATTATTGACCCTGGAAGCTCAGCCACCCCCTCCATCCATGAACCTCCAGACACAGTGGAAAGCGTCTCCAGCAGGGACAATAAAAATTTAACAGGGGTGAGAAGACATCCACAGGCATGAGTGTAAAGTAAGAGTTGTAAAACCTCTCAGATTTCTTCACTATGTAGTCTATATGAGATCCATTAAAGAAAGACCCAATGTTGAATTTTAACTCAACAGCTCAACTCACGCTATTATTATTAAGATGATAAGCCAGTCAGTCAGTGGATGACTATGAGTCAGCCCCAGGTTAAAGCATGGATCAAACTCTTGATCGGGCCACAATAGATTAGTCCTGGTTTTTATGCTAAAGGATAATGTGATGAACAAATCTCCTGAACCTTTCATCTAATTTTGTTTAGAGTAATGCCTCTTTTGTCTGACAGACAGAGCAATTACTGAGAAACGTGTATCAAGCCAGCCAACCTGGCTTACCAGGGCACACCTAGGTAAACATTCAATAGGGACTTTTACCTATTCAATGTTTTTGGCAGCAGGGATTGCTGAGCAGTACAGGGACAATAAGTGCATGGAGAGGATCGTTTTCAGCACAGAGATATTTACAGAGATTCTTTCTTAAGAAAATCCTTCCTTGCAATACCTGAACCGAGAGTAGTAGGAGTTGTCGTATAGAAGTCTGAAAAGTAGTTGTTGTTATGGTAGTAAAGTTCCACATGCTTCCCTGCTCACTCAACAAAGAGAGTTAAATGGCTTTTGTTCCAAGTTGATGAGATCTGGTCTCTCTAGACTATTTATAAGCTTGAACTGCCAATAAATCCAGTATCGAAGCAGTATTAAAGGTGCTGAGGATTAAATTTAATTACATTTTTTGGAGATGACATAGCCACCTGTCAGCTATTTCTGAGTTAAACGTGCTTGGACAATGCGTGTTTCCAGTTGATGGCGCCGGCATCAGTATGAGACAGTTTTGATTTGAGTCCGCTGCCGGATCATATCTTCCTTGATTGGTTGGAGGAATGCATCCCACCTGTCAGTCCCAAGTGCGTGAAACACAACACTTCTCCATAATGGAGAAACAGTTCAGTTTCAAAATCGTGCTTCCTTCTGCTCTCCGTACAACACTGGAATACCTACACGGCTTTATAGGGGGAAAATAGTGCTGCTCTGTTGGTTCAAACACATTTTGACAGAAGGCTTTCCATAGTTTCCATTTTGAACTGTAAAAAAAGGAAGAACATGATGTCCCGTCGCATATCAAAGGAGTTCACTAAAACCCCCCCCTGATAATTACCTCCCTCATTAAGCTGCAGTAGACATATTACACTAGCAAGGCCCACACTCTACAGACGCAATCGTGGATGATGAACAACACCACGGTTTCAGCAAAGAGGAAAGGTAATCCTATAGCGTGCAGAACAAGGATTAAATGTACAGTTTTCTATCTCCACATTAAATCCTCTAGGTGGAGTCCAGACTGTTAACTATCATGTAGTGTCATGTAGAAAACTGTGGAATAACCAGATTATTTTTACTGCAGGCTGAGAGCTTTGCAGTTCAAAGCGCTCATTTATTTTTCCAACACACGTTGACATGAGTCAAAGACCAATACGAGTATTAAAGGAATTAAAGAGGCTCACTAGATGTCAAATTGTTCTTGGCTAAATTACACAAAGGACATCATGGAAAATAGTTGCTTTGTTGATCTCTGCAGGACAAGCGGTATGTACACCTTGGTGCTGTGGGCCTGTTCTGCATTATCTCAAAGTCATAATTTAAATGACGGATTGGATATAAATAAGGAATACGTTTTATGGTCACAGGGAAGGTAACTTTGGGTTAACTTCAGAGAGCCCAAGATGAAGTACATCCATACAATGATGTGTAGGCCTACGTTGTATTTTGTGAATTACTCACAGACCCTTGTTCCTGCTGTGGGGGTCTCTATTGAGTTGGACTGATGCATCATACCACTAAAACATATGTTAGACTAACCCTGGTGGAAACATATTGCTTTCCATCGGTGTCCTGAACTTTGTGGTTATTTTTAATTCTCATATTCCGCTGTACAGCACATTTGAGAATGTAATTCAAGAACATCGGTTTACTGTAACACTGGGACTGTAAGATGAATCATCAGACAGGGTTCTCTTCTTTGGTTCTCAAAAGCATCTGTAGCAGTCAGTGACTTAAGGTTATCAGTATTACAATGACCTAAAACAGCAGCAGTCGACATGCGATAAGTATGTACGTAAAATAAGGACTTTTTAGGCACAGCCGAAGACCTCAGCAGGTAGTCCTACTCCTCAGCATGTAACCCAACGAGCCATTCACAGTATCAACTCCTTATTATTGGTTCCCATCTCTTTCTGGTTCTACTCTTTAGAAAACCACACTATCCCGTAGCCTGCATTAATGTTACACAGCTGCACTCGTTAATTAGTTGATCTCCCCCCATGGAAGGCATTGCTCACAGATGGGACAGAGGAAACAGCAGAGCCCAAATGGAAAAAAACACCAGTTATTATGAAGTAATTAACAGATTCTGTTCGGGCCAGCTAGGTTTCATTACTCACACACTTTGCATTAAATTACTTTTTTTTTTTTTTCCTTACTTAAAGAAACCCGAATAGTGAAACAAGTACTGAATAGTAGAAGTATTTTAGAATAATTTAGAAAGCCTTCACTTTTCGGGGGGATAATAATAGAGCTAGCATTCTTGTGACTTGAGCAGTTAAAAGGATTATAAATGGTCATTGCTTCGTAAAAATCAGGATCATATGTTGTTGCAGTAAAGATTGTTGTAAATACGATTGACTGGCTGCAGAAGCAGTAGAAGCTATTCAAGGACAGAAGTAAATCTTCCTCTTATTCTCTACTTCCCTCTGGTGGTTCAAGTCCACATTGAGGGTCTGTTGCAAAACACATTCAAATATAATCCATTAAGTTAAATTCCATAATTATAGAATGTGTATTCTTGTTCGGAAAATGCAGTGATTATCTTTTCTGCATCACAATGTGGGCCTTAACCTCTTTCTTCCTGCTAAATTTGACAAAAGTGTGACTGATAAATTCCAACCTTATCACAAGGCAGGCCTACTTTTTATTTGCGAGACATTGAACATACAAGAGACATACAGACCACACAAGAGTTGAGCCAAATCAGCATCTTTATTTTACAAACAAAACACATTCTTTTGACATTTTTTTTGTATAATAAAAAAGCAATTTACAAGCGTAAGAACCAAAATAAAGCAGCACAGAATGATTATGAGTAAAATATATAGAATTTGAATAAATATATTTTTTTATCTCATGCTATAAAATAAATTCATAAATGGCAAGTTAATAGATACGACACCAGCTCTAGCTAGCTTCATTTACTTCATAGTTGTACAAAACAGTAGAGTTCTGAGGTTCACAGTTGGGTTGTGAGGTTGTGTGTAGAGTGGAGAAGACAGGAGAGGGCCAGACCTGCGTTCGAGGTTAAGTCTATGGTCTCCAGTGTCCCTTGGGCTTTAGCTCTGGAAAACACAGGATCGCTAAGATCTTGAGGCAGACTGTTTGGGAACCACTGACTTGAGGACTTGTTCACCTGAAGAAAAGTGCACATTTACACTACATGGACACAAGCTGTACGCCCATCAATGGGACCACTTTTTTTTTTTTTTTTAAACGCTAAAGACCCTGAGTTCTAGGTTTTTGTTGATGTGTTTCCGTTTTCACCAAATCGGAGCTAGAGACGTGCGCAGGTAGAGATCAGGATGTGTCACATTAAAATAAAAAAAAATAAAAAGAAAGACATAGGCCTAAGAAAGGGCCTCTAGACATCCTGTTCTCCCTGTCCGACTAGGTCTAATGTCTCAGTGCCAGCAGGGGGATGAGGGTGAGGGAGACCAGTTCAACTTAACATGGAAACAGATTGTCGCTCCTTAACAGTGGCTTTACAGCCCCCCAAAAAAATCCCTTCCATTCTTTAAAAACAGCTGGAGATCCAACTGACAAGTGCCATGTATTGTGTTGCAGTTGACCTAGTCATAGAACGAGGATGGGTGCTTAACCTGGCATAAGAGAAAGCAACAATGGCCATCTTTTTTTTTTTTATTACTGAGGAGGAAGTTGCCCCGTCCAAAGTTCAAGGGAAGAAACTAAACAAAACTACATCTAAACTAAAGAAAATTTGAACTCAAATTTGCCCAGGTCCAACTTCAATTCGACAGCTCCCTGACATCCGCATTGTTTAATACTTTGCAAGCCATGATCTCAAATAGGCTTGATGACCCAAACACAACACTTGAAAATATTATTGCTTTTTTTTTTCTTTTGTATAATACACAGTGGACAGAAACTGACTGAACAAAAACCTATGGAAGACTCAAGATTATTCATTTTCCAAGCCTGTACCAGTGTTTGTAAACTACCTGAAGTGTGTCTTTGAAGAAGGAATAGGACAAGCTGCAAATTCCAAAAGTAGTCCAACACTCTTCCCTGTAAACACTGGTTTTAATTGTTTAGGGCCCACTAATATGCCTTTCCATTAATTTTAAATGTACAACAGAAAGTCACTGTCAGTTTACCATGATCTTGTGTTTTAAGTTCTGCAAAATTTAACTTGATTTTGGAATAAGTCACCACTCACTTAAAATATGGGATATAACAGAAAAAAACCTGACAAGTTAATAAAGCACCATTGATCAGGGAACGGTCCGCTAAATCAAGTGTTGGGACCACAATTCCTTTGAGGGCTGTCCCAATGATTAACAATAACGGTGTTGTCTGTATTGTCCATTTACGGATCTTTGCAAGGCTGTGCCTAATGACACAAATACAAGAGAAAGCCTCTTAAATTACAAAACATCTACTTGCATTCTTTTGTATATACAATTTTTGTGGGCGGGTGATGTGCAATTCAGCCACAGTATATAAGGGCAAGCGTGGCGTATCTCTAGAGTAAGGATTTTTAATTTTAAGCATCTGCCAAATGGTGAAAGAAGCTGTTCCCTGGCTGGATGTTGCATCACATCTCACTCATCTCATTATTGAAAAGATGGATACTAAAAAAAGATGATTTAGATTGTCCTCAGTGCTAAGAGAGGAAAGACAACACAGAGGCAGTCTCTGTACTTGGGGCAATGGTGTACAGGAGTGTCTGGTTTACGATTGATTCAATATTACTTTAGATAAAACGTTCATTATATTACGGGGAGAAAAGCAATCGAATGATAAACTAGGGCTCGAAGTAGGAGCACTTTACTATACGGTTCCTAATTTCCCATTTAGTTTTAAGAGAAAATAAGACATTGGATTCTTAACTCTATTCTATCTACATAATTAGCGAGGAGGCACAGAGATTTAAGTGCCGGCATCTATCATGAAAAGCAAGTGGCAAGGCACTACATTTAAGATGCCACTTTGTGTTTTTGAATTGTTTATATTTTTGAATACATTGGCCTTAAAACAATTAGAATACCTATTGCACAAACTAGGATATTATCAGCGTTATTATGGCTTAGTTAGGAACATTACCTAAACATAACTTATCTATTTATTTTTAAAAGACAAGCAACTGCTGTAAGCGGATGGTCCTATACATTCCTTAATGAGAACTGGGCCAAAAACAAAGTTGGTCTTCATTAAATGGTCAGTCATAGATGATGAGATAGTCATCAAAAAACCCAATTTAGCAGTTTTACATTATTGTTCCAATTTGCCCGTTAGATACATCTTTGGTGTCAACTCTTGGCACATGTTTGTTCAGCTTGTACGCCTTGTTGTGGAGGTCTTATTGACAATACTGCAAGCTGACCAAATTTCTTCCAGGGAAAGATACAAGAAAAAGAATCGTGCTCTTGCAGAACAACTAATAGATGAAAGAGTTGCTGTCCAACCGCCATATTGCAGCAGCAGATTGCCAAAAGCGGACTTAAGGAAGCAAACGTTCAATGGACAAGTACTTAAAAAAGTAGACAACGTTTGCTTCAAACCAGGTTTTTCTAGCGATACGTACACCATAAAATAATGGAGCTAGTACACATTTTTCTTGAATTCCCCTAACATTGGGGTACCTTAATAGTGTCCTAAAATGCCAAACCAACGTTGTGTGCACATATTCAAAACAAACTGCACTGGCGGTGTGACAAAGTAAAAAATAAAAAGACGAGTGACAAAACGTTAAAATCTTCACACCAAACAAATGCTAAAACCTAACAAAGTGAAGACACAAATTTAAGATTTTGAATCAACTGGACAGGACAATAAAATGATGGTTATGGCAGTTGCCCTTTCAAAATGTTTGTCAAACAAGTATTGAACAAAGGGCAGTGCTGTGATTGGATAATTGCTCTTACCCTTAAGTGCCATTACAATGCATTGCCTTTAAATCTACTATTTTAAAGCTCAATAGAAACACAAGCTTCTAATTATTAGTCAGACAAAATTCTTATTTCTAAAAGTTTCAAATGGCATAAGCAAAATACCATTCAAAAGAATATCTAGTGGCAAAGAGTTGCCAAACTTGTGTAAATAATCTGAATTTAAAAATCTAATTTGCAAGTCAACATCTCCCCTTTGAAAAACTGGATGCCAAGCAGACGAGTGAAGGGGAGATTGTACAAAGTTTGCCCTCACCCAAACACCTACCACTGTCATCAGACCACTGCTCTTAAGAGTTAAGACCGACATGAGCATTCTTTTCACTTGGTCAGCATCCAAGCCTCTCCTTTGTACCACAATGTGCACCATGACTTTGGCTCACCAGCTACGCATTAAAACCTTCTACCTCTTGGAGAACTCACCCACACCGCATCGCTACCAATAGCATACAATTAGATTGGTTTTAAGTCACCTGCTCCAAAGTAGGGAACAAATATCACAGCTGAAATGATCCTGCTATTTAAATGATAATAATCTCAGACATGGTCAAAATACAGAACAGAACCCATAGTTTCTATTAGAGAAATAAAAATGAGGAGGTATACCATTTCGAGATGGCTGAGATTCCTTTCTTCTTTCTGTTTGCATATTATTAAAAGTAGTATACTTTAAAAGATGTACATGAATAGATCCATAGTTGTTCCTGCTGTGCTGAAATCATAAAGATACATTTTTTGTCTCTGTAAAAACGGACTAATCTATAGGTCCCCAACCACCGCCACCCAACCACCCACCCAAAGAACAATAATACACGTAATAGTGAAGTAGTTAGGTATAGAACTTCCATCAGAATAATGAACACTGCAAATGACTGTACTGTACGAGGATAGCTCGTGTAGCCTCTGAAGCCCCCACAACTTGGTCACCAGGCTGAGCTCCAGTAGTGATATGAACGCTGAAAACATGATACAAAGACCAGGAACGTGGACAGAGATCCAGCACAATTCATGTATTGAATGACTGCAGGGCTGGACTCTTCACCCGATTCCTTGCATCTGTCCAATACAAATACACAACTTAACTAATGAGTCTTATGCATTCATACCGTAGCACCTTCTGCGTCGATTCAACCTGGCTGACCGTGAAAAAAACAAGGACTTAATCCATAAGCCATACAATCAACAAGGAATATTTCACTTAAGTATCAAGGCTTTGTGTTGAGGAGAATGCTCTGTCCAGGATTTGGCAATGGAAAACAAACAACCTAACAATTACAAACCAAAAAACTGACATAAAAGAACATAAAACGGAACCAAAAACTGATTATTAAATGTGAACACTTCGGTTCCTCGTAGGTTCTTGGCTATGAGGTAGAACCTGCTGGAGTTCCGTAAAGACTGTCATGAGTATGTAGTTGTAAAATGAGGTATTGAACGGATATGTCACACGAAGCTTTGCACTGTCAGAAAAATCATTCCTTGTGAGTAAGTGGCCGCCTTATGGCCACGTGTGCAAAAACAGGTCAGGTAAAAAGGTGATATGACAAGCATCTTACCAGAGCTTTCACATTATCAATTATTGCAACATGCCTATATAACTCTGTAATTATGTTTTTAAAAAACATGGAAAGATTAAAAAAGAAAACAAACAAGGGGGCCTTGATTATTGGGACCTCCTTAAAAATAGTAAATCGTTAATCCCTTTCCTTTGAAATAATCAAACTTCAAAAAAGCACCCATTGTCTCTTTGAATTCCACAATCAACTTTCACAAAATGGACAGTAACCCTTTATGCAATATTGAACCAAAAGTTGAGGTTGAGGATAAAATAAAAGGTTAAGTTTAAAATTGAAATATTTCTTAAAGCTTCCTAATCCCAAAGTGCCCTAATAATCGACTCCGGAAGCTTGAGCTTCCTCCGGGCTGAGCTTGGAGCTCTCCTCTGCATCGTTGACCTGTGCCTCCTCTGTGTACGTGGTCTCAAAGGCAATCCTCTCCGAACTATCCTCTGGGTCCTTCTGAACCGAACTCCCCTCCGGAGAGTCCACGTGGTTGCTTCCCTCCGTCGCCCCCAAGTGCTTCTTCCTCAGGTGCTGGTTCAGGGTGCCCTGAAACGGGAAGCATTTGCCACAGATCTGGCAATGGAACGGCTTGTTGTCCGTGTGGCCACGTATGTGGTACTCCAGCTGGTCTTTCCTGGTGTACTTCTTGCCACAAAACTTGCACACAAACGGGGTGATTCCCATGTGCAGGCGCATGTGGCGATCCAGGCTGCCCTTCTGGTTGAAGGTCTTCCCACAGTAAATGCAGATGAGTCTCTCGTTGTACGGGTACCACTGGCTCCGCAGACTGCGCTCCCGCACGTCGTTCTCCAGGCTCGCGGATCCCAGGGCAGGCTCAACCTCATCCGAGCCGGGTTTGACGTGGCTCAGCACGGTGGCGGGGATGGCCAGTGGCCGCTTGGCCCGGGCTCGCCCGCCTCTGAAGCCACTGAGTATGGAGCGGGAGGGACTGGAGCCGCTGAGGCTCACGAAGCAAGGGGAGGACAGCCCTGAGTAAGAGTAGGCGGTGGACTGGATGACCGGCCCATAGGAGCCCACGCTGACGGCTAGCACCTGCTCCCCGTCCACCATCTCGGTGTGGTAACCATCGTCACCGGCGGAGGAGCTGTCCGAGTAAGAGGGCCTGTCCGTCTTCTCCACCTTGACGTGCACGTCCGTCACTAGCCCGTCCTTGCCAATCAGATCCACTTGTTCCATCTCTCCTTCTATGGGGGCGTCCTGCTCTGACACGTCATCACTGCTGCCGCGGTCGGACTGGCCTTCCTCTTGCTGCTGCCTTATCCTGGCGGGCCCCTTCACCGACAGCTCGCCACGAGCCTCCACGAGGCCCGCCTGGCTCGGCCGGGAGTAGTACGGGGGGGAGATCTGGGTGGGGTTCACAAAGAGGTTGCTGTCGTTGACACCGTTGGGGCTGTTCTGGGAGCCCTCCTTCTCTGGGCTGCCGACCGGGAGGCTGATCTTGGAGTGGATGGTCTCCAGGATCTGGGTGCACTTGTCAATGATGGCCTGCATCTGCAGGAAGCTGGCGGCGGTGAGGAAGCTGATGACATCCTTGAACTGCAGCGACATGTGCCCGGTGTAACAGAAGCCCAGGAGTTGCTCAAACACCTCGGGACTCTTGATCACCGAGATGGAGAGGCCGCTCATGGTGCTAAGGGCCGAGTGGTCGCGGAAGTAGGGAGAGCTGGCCGCCAGCACCGCTTTGTGAGCACGGAACGGCTGACCCTGGATGTGAACGATGATGTCACACAGCTTCCCTTGCAGCCGCAGTTCATTGAGCTGGCTAAGGACAGTGTTGCTGAACTCAGGCACGTCAAACTCTATGTAGTTGCTGCCCTCGTCCATGTCTCGGATGTATCTCTCCAGTGTGTCGGCAGCCTATTAGAAAAACAAGAGAAAATGCACAAAGGAAAAAAGATGAGTGGCCAACGCAACTTTTTTTTTTAAGATACGCTGCTCCATATGGTAATGATGTCTCTGGAGTCCTCATTTACATCTAAGAGAATTAGGATGAGGATAAGAAAGTGATGCCTACGTGATCTGCCATTAAAATATACAGTGGTTTCAGGGGAGTAACACAGAAGGCTGTAATGCAGATAATTATTCCTAGTCTGGCTGAGAATGACAGCAATAGTGCAGTGAAACTACTTAAGGGTGAATGCTCACTTTCCCAAAACCAAACTTTCAGCATTAATATTGAAGATTTCCATAAACATAGTTTCAGTACCGTTTGTTTCATCAAGACAGAGATGAAAGACAAGTTGTAGTTTGTTCTCAATGCCTTTCAAGCGAGAACTACTGTTCCCAACTGCTAAAACATATTGTACATGCCATGGGCGACATGCTCAATCATGTCGACATGGTACAGTGTTAGCTAACGTTTACCTGTACGAACACCAGCAATTGTTTTTTATAAAAGGAGAGACTTTTTTTTTTTTTTTTTTTAAGGGATGGGCCTGTAGCAAATTGATGATTCATTTTTACTGCAGTACGTCCTGTTCGGCGTATTCTACAAAATAAATATATGCTAAAAAGTACAAAAACTGCCAAGCTGATTTTGTTTTCACATTTTGTCTAACTTAAACAGAAGGAGTATCTTAATAATTCTCATGATTCAGACGGATGCAGTCTGGAATGAGATTTGAGAGGCTGCATCTGGTGTCACGCCCTGAAATGGGTGCCACACGCCTGCTTTGAATGTTTTTTGACGTTCACCATTAACAAAAAGTGGACAGAACCATCATAATTTATATATATATATATATATAGGGTATTTAAACTGTCCAACAAAATGATGTAACAGCTGAACTATTGAGACTATACTTTAACCTAGGCAAATTGATAAGACTAAAAGTTCTAAATACTAAGCTTGCATCAGGTGACTTCCCTCTCAAACACTGGCAAAAAGCATAATATTCTGTACGTTCAAACACTGTCAGCACATTCACAATGTGAATGTCTTCTGCCACGACAACTGCACAAGTAAACTGCACAGTCTCTGCTTGGCCCATGGGAGAAGCAGCAAACAGACCCCAACAGGGGAGTCTTGTTTGATTTCAAACTGCTTTTACTTGCAGCAACGATGCAGAGCATGTTGGAAGTATCAGGGACGTTTGCCAACACCATCCGCACTCAATTGAGCACGGCTGAAAGGTTGCCAGAGAATGTGTGCTCGTGGTTGATATGAACCCTGTATGGGTCACATGCATGCCTCGCGTGGGGGAAACCTAACCAGGAAACAGTGGAACTATCGAAAACGCCACTTTTACACCAAAGCAATAGGCTTAACTTACTTGGCCGAGCTCGTCCACTTTAAGACATGTTATGGCTGCCTTTACAAACCGTGAACTGCAGCGTTTGACCTAGAAGGACTGATTGCCTTATCATGGCTTGGCTGCGGTTATAAAATGGATGCAACACCAAGGAATAACCAACAGCTTAGAGATGCCACTTGGAACACTATAAAGACATGAAATTTGATACAGCAGGAATGAAAGCCAGCGGGGGGGAGGGGGGATTCTTTCTTCTACATCAGCAGCATTTATCCCATTTTGTAAAAGAGCTTATAGTGTGAAACGAGCCAGAACTGCTTATTAAGCAAAGGATTGGAGAGACATTCAAATAATAATATAAGGTCTATGTAGTGCTGCTACAATCCAATTGAGAAAAAATGTAATAAAAAATGTAAAAAAATAAAAATAAAAAGTTCAAGACAAATTCAAAGTTAACCTCAAGGTTTTGTAGCTTGATACGTCTCACTTACGAGCATATGCAAATCCTCCCCTTTCGGGTATTTAGTGTCAGCTAACCGAGTTATTACTCTAGAAGAAACACCCTGGATTATCGACTTGATACAGGCTTTACTTTTACATTTGTTAGTAAATAAATATTTCTCAGCACACTGCATGTTGCGGAGCAGTTATCCTGGGGAGACAGTCAATGACCAGCCGCAGACCAATCACTACCTCAGCTGATCACAATGTGTGAGGTCATTGAACTGAGAAAAACAGGCATTTTGGGGTTACACTACACAGAGCAGGAGCTTCATGCGCTTATGGTTAGATTCCCTACTAAATGGTATGAAGTCCCAATGTGTAATATGCAGCCCCTCCCAGTTATTAGCTGGGATTTAAAAAAACAAGCGTTTAGTCCACTGTAACTGGCTTTGAACCTGTGGGACGCCAACTAGCGTATCTCGGCTGGGTAGGGGGCGCATGTACAATTCTTGTGTGCAAAGAGTTAAGGGCTGCACATCAGTTCTAGGATCAGATTTTAATGATTACATTAGTAACACCACTATTAATCAGCATTGGCTACAGATATGTCCAGGTCATTTTAAACAAAGGGTAGGTTGAAACATTGCAACCTTGGTTTTTATTGTTCAATGTTAGACATGGCCATCTGATTGCTGCTGGTTTTAGTATTTGTCATTATTATTACAATAGGTTATTATAACTCTAGTTCTATGATCGTAGGCGTAGCTGTCTAGTCTTATGGCCTTTTCCCATGTGTGCACTGAATATTCTAGCAACGTACCAAGCAACATGGGCCCCACACCTCCGGGTGAGCAGATAGGCTTAGTCGAAGAGCGACGTTAGGAATTGTAACAGCCCGGCCTATATCCCAGCCCTAGAATGCTGCTCCCCCCCCCGCCCCCAAACAGACCGAAAGGGTCGGGGTATGACCGTGACACAGCAGTGCAACTGTCCACCGAAACGCCCTTGAGAAGAGCCACACCCCATGAAGAGTGAGCTCCAACACCCGGCAGTGGCACGGAGCCCTGACGCGTGTAGGCTAAGCAAACACCCTCACATAACCAGCGAGACAGACGCTGCTTAGAGAGAGCGCTAGCATTGGCAGCGTCGCTATAACACAAACAACTGGAACAGAACACGTCCGAGCATTGCACGTACATAGTCAGTGGCTGCACTGGGCACAGGAGACGCAACTCTGCCTCAACACGCAAGAAAAAGAAAAAGACTAAGCACGTCGACCCCAATGCAAGAACCTCTTGAACGGTGGCCGACTAAAAAACGGTTTACCGTCACAGCCTGCGTGGCCAACCGAAGCAGCTGCCGCATAGACTTAGATGATGGAAAAAGCCAAACCGTTCTCCAGTAAGCACTGCAGGAAACCAAGCACGCTTCCCACCTCAGAGAGATGGGGCAACGTGATTGCTGTCACACCACTTAGAAAGCACCCCACTTCGCCGCATAGAGGGAGGAAGTGGAAGGCGCGCGGGCACTCTGGATAGTGTTGATAACCGTGGCTGGCAGTCTCTGCCATGCAGGATCAAGCTCTCAGAAGCCAAACCAACAGCCGTCCCAACCCACTCAGCTGTCTGTGCGTGAGAGCGCAGCTAGCTCTGGGAACCACAGACAGTTTCTCCTGTCTGATCCAGTCCAAAAGAGCATGGATCAGTTAAAGGGGTGGGAATGCATACAAGAGCACCTGTGGCCAAGGTGTGTGTGCATGCCATCACATTTACGCCCGGGGGGGGGTAGATTGTGTACGCCTCCACTGACACACTGTATGTTCTGATCAGAACATGGCGGCCATGCACAAGGTGAGAATAATGTAAGTCCTTTCTTCACCGCAGCAAGCTCTAGAAAATGTACGCATGTCTGCAGTGGGGAGTGCCGGCCAGTCGCCTCAGACTGAGTGGGAGAGCCACATTAAGAGGTCACTGTCCCAAGGGAAACCCCCTTGTAAAGTGCAGGGGGCATTCCCCAAAATCCCAGGCCTGGTGAGCGACGACACTGAGCGGGGTGCAGAGAGCACTTTGAGCTTGTGTCACCTGGGACAGAGGATGCGCAAAACGCAGCAGCTAAATAAAAACTAAATTCTCGTAAGAACAGTCAAAGCGCTGACCAAGAGTATAGATAAAAAAACATTTCTCTGCAGCCTGCATGTTGAAGAGCGGTTGTCCTGAGGCAATATTCAGCCACATGTCTGCACTCGAATAACTACCTCAGGTGATCACCATGTGTGAGGTCATTGAAGGGCGAAAAACAGGCATTGTGGTGTTGCACTTGCAGAGTAAGAGCTTCACGCACCTATGTTTTGATTCCCAACTGTATGGTATTAAGGTGCAATGATTAACATTCAGCCCTTCCCAGTTATGAGCGGGAGCCTTTCAGAATTCATAACACACCAAGCGCTCAGTCCAACTGGCTGTGCAACTGTGTGACGTAAACTAGTATAGCACGGCTCGGGTGTGAGTGTAGGCGGTAAGATTCTTGGAAGCAAAGAGTTACCGTCCGTTCATAACTTAGTTTTTTCTATCAGTTAAAATCAGATCATATTTTTCATCATTAGCAAAATCATCATTAATCACCATTGACTACATATGTCCCAGTCATTCTTGGTTGAATCATTGAGACCTTCATTGAAAAACCTGCTGGTATGTTGGTCGTGTGGTACTTGTTGCTGCCATATGATCTGTTCTGGCCAATCAGAGATGGCACAGAGGAGAGCAGAAAACTTGTAAAGAGCAAGCAAGGAGACATCCCATTTCTGGCCAAAGAAAAGCTTCACTACTAAAGTTGGCAACAAATTAAAGCTAAAAGCACAACTTGATGTGGATATGGCCCAATCGTCACCTAGATTTCCGAGCCGTTTGTTTGACTATTTTCACCATATCTGCAAGTAAAGCTTAGTTTGAGCTAAACTTATGAATAAAAAAATGTTAGGTGGCTAACAAACGGTTTTGACCCAACATGGGAAACCTTTACCGTTTGGGTCTACATTCCAATGGATTGAACAGACAAGAGGTTTCACCTATGGGCCTGGTTCAACGCATAAGCAGTTTGGAATTTAAAAGCTCCCCGAGATCTGTTACTCAACATATCCATGGTAAATCAATCTGATGATGGCAATGTTCATAGATGTGTTTATGTTCAACTGGTATGTTTACAATAGACACATGCTTCCTGAATGTGCACATTATATATCATATATATATCGTGGACTGTGCGAAACCTCTTTCAAACATTGTTACAGTGCGTTTCAGTATGGAGTCGCCTGATTGGCAAGGCAACAACTGCACACATTGCATTCAGGGGATGGTATTACCTATTATTCACATTAAAGAACTGTTTCTTAAGCATACATATGTTTTCTCTATTACTGCAAATAAGGCCCTGACTTACATTACATATATAAAAGTAATTCTAATTAACGTCCTATAATTAAGGTTCTGAACCATTCTCCGTACACAAGTCCTGTTTGAGTGAACACTTCAGACACATCACCCATAGCAACAACTTTAATCATTGAGGGGGGATTGTTATTGGTTTAGAAAAAGTTAATATATATATTTAGCAACAACAAGCTCATCAGTTTACCCCTTTCTTTCTAAAGTTTCTGTAATGGTCTGAAATACATGTTGTGTTCAAGTCATCATATAATTATAGCCAATAGCTTTATGTCAACCACGTGCTTTGGTGCAGTAAAATGAATTGTGCATTGCTTTCCTCTGTGTTTCCAATCCATAACCTAACCCCATCAATGTGTTATTCTGTTGGACTGTGAAGTCCTGCCATAAACCAACACTTTCCAAACTCAACCCAGGAAGCGATCGGTGGGCATAACATCAAAAACTGTTTGAACTGAAGTTTAGAACTTCCCTAAACGGCTCTCTGGAACCAGGCCAAATAGCCCATCCCACTCCCTAACCACCTATATTTTGAATACCTTAAAAGAATGAGGCCGCCTATTGCTCAATCAGCAGCAAACGGAAAACCCGTGGGTGGCTCAAACTGAAACATTTGTAAGCCATCCTTATGAGAACCATGACCATAAAAATGCAGTTTAACAGGTGCAACGCCATTATGCACACTCATGCAGAACAGCACAAATGGTATGGCTTCTGTCTTTACATGTATAGGCTATGATTCAAAATACTTCACCTTCAATATACAAGATCCACTAAAGACTGGGAAGGTTGGTTGTCTTTCAGTAATGACTCAAATGGTCAGAGAAATTAGTGGAGGGGTGATTGCAAATACAAGGACAAGAATGGGTAGATGGTGTTGGTTATAGCAGGTGAACAAGGTAACCTCCCATTATTCCACACGTTATCCCAAACATCGTGAGGTCAACACTGTTTATGAGGCCTTATGGTAATGACCACACGGGTGACAGCGAGATACATCTGGTCTCTTGTTCCCCTGTTGGTTCTACCTGGCTCTTAATTCGCATCCTTAATTCCTAATTCACTTCCATCCAAATCAAGTTGTATTTCTATAGGACACTTGAGAACGACTGCATACTGGTTAGCAAACGCCTGAGGTCTTAAAGTTTCAAAGGAGCCATAATGCTGAGCTCACAGTCGTGTCAGTCAGTTTGAATGATCTGCACACACACGTTTGCTTCAGATGTGGTTTCACTGCGACGAGATAACGCCTTGCGTCTTAGTTGCTTTGCTTTCCAGAGTAAGCTTGCAGGGCCCAACTCCACCCGGTGCGCCGGATAGTCCCCCAAGCACCGGGGGCTAGTCGCCCAAGCACCGGGGGCTAGTCGCCCGAGCGCCGTGGGCTAGTCCCCAAGCGCCGTGGACTAGACCACTTAGCATTGGGCTAGACCATCTAGCACCCTGCTAGACCACTTAGCAACGGCTAAGTCCACCTATCACCAGGCAAGTCCACCTATCACCAGGCAAGTCCACCTAGCGCCAGGCTGCAAGGCTAGTACGCCAAGCTCAATGCTACCGGGCTCGTCCGCCTAGCAC
>JAOPUA010000147.1:16500985-16511042 GCA_027122455.1 Trisopterus luscus | reverse complement strand
CACACACACACACACACACACACACACACACACACACACACACACACACACACACACACACACACACATCTCGTTCCTTAACTGGCACACAAACACGTGTCACACACCGACAATCATCCGCAGAAACATACAAAATGCAGGCACACATATCCAGAAGTACACACACACAGTAATTCATGCACACAAACACTGAGATAAGGATGCATGCACACACACACACACACACACACACACACACACACACACGTGCACACACACACACACACTCAGACACATGCATGCACATATTATCAGACGCTTCATTTATTTATCTTTGTAACTTCCAAAAATATCTATATCTATACTCTTTATATTACAAAATGTAGGAGACCTCCCCTGCACACGTGTTGCACATATCAGGATTATGGTTCTGTGTTTGTAATCAGCCCATCAGTGATGCATGTGTGTTTGTGCAGGTGACCGCACAGCCCATCACACACCAGGGCCTGCCGCTAACAGGAAGCCAGTCCCCAGGGCTGTGTGAGGGCCGGCCTGGGGTCGTCCGTGTCCGCATGGTGGAAGTAATCCAGAGGTGCATGCTCCATTGAAAACCACTATTTAATACAATAATAATTCAATTAAGTATCCCTCGTAGCAGCTGCCACACTGGGTTTGGATCAAGGGAAACTCTTGATTTGTTGCATGAACCAAACTGCACCACCCCAGGGCTGAGATCCCAGTGGCTGTGGCCGTGCTGGTGAACTTGTAGCTGGTTTAGAGCTGCAGCCTTGTTTCACTCCACAACATGTACTGTATGTGTATACTGTACAGTATCTATGTATATATGGTATAGTATGTATATACAGCAAGGTATGCATGGGTTTACTATATAGTATGTTAGAATATATCGGTATACTGAAAAGTATTGATATATATATATAAAAATACACATATATATATACACATATATGTGTATTATACTGTATATCTGTGTATATTTATGTGTATATTATATTGTATATTGTACATTGTATAGTAGGCTATATATTTATATTGTATACTGTATACTTTGTAGGCTATCTATTTGTATACTGTATAGCAGTGGTTCTCTACTGGTCTGGCCTTGGGACCCACATTTCATGGTCATTAAGCCGCGACCCACTTTTATAAAATTCAAGCAAAATAATGTAGTTCTCAAAAAGTGGTGACTAAACACACACACACACACACACACACACACACACACACACACACACACACACACACACACACAGTGTCATTATGACCTTTTTAAACATAAATAAACACAGATTTTTATTTCTGCATTTTAAGCACATTACTCAAGCAATAAAAAAATGATCCTGATTAATAAACTGATGAGTATGAACATCACAACTGTGTGCTGCTGATCCTGGTGAATAATTAAAAGGAAGGTAGAGCATAACTGTTTACAACTACATAATATGAAAATGTCTCAGAGTAGGCCTGTTAAACAGACTTTTTTGGGTTGTTATCTGACCACACACTCCGACCACACCCATTCAGAACATCTGCGAGCCCCTTTTGGGTCGCGACCCACCAATTGAGAAACCCTGCTGTATAGTATGTTCATACGTGTATAATGTTTAATATGTATGAATATAGTGTATATTGTGTTAGTTTGTGCATGTGTGTGAGAGTGTGTGTGCATGTTTGCGTGTATGTATGTATACACGTACGTATCTATGTATGTAGGCTTATATATAAACAAATATACGCATGTACATGCATGTAAGGATCTATGTATGCATGTATGTATTCATATATGCATGCATAATTGTGCATTAATAATGGATTTGAACTGAGGCGAAGGCATCTGAGGCCATTGGAGATACAGATACATAACTAAATAATAGCTCACACGGATCCATGTTATCGTCCAGGTGTCCTCCAGGGCAGCTTGCAGGAGACAATGTGTGGCGGCTTGGCTTGCAGGCCCACTCAGGGCCACTGAGAGTGGCAGCATTGTGTGTGTTTTTGTATCTTGTTGGGCTCCTTTTGAGCAAAGGAGCACATTCTGTCTGGTCTTTGTTTTATTGTGTTCAGCAAATTAATAAATGCGGAGCTCAGTGGGAAAAATAGATATGAGAACGTGTACTTTGCATTATTGAAAAGCCTGTCCACTAAAGGTTACCAGCAGCCATTGTAGTACAATCTGTGAAATGTAATTAGAGAGGGTGTGTGTGCGTGTGCTGAGAGAGAGAGAGAGAGAGAGAGAGAGAGAGAGAGAGAGAGAGAGAGAGAGAGACAGCGGGACGGAGAGTGAGAGAGACAGTGAGAGTGAGAGAGAGGGAGACAGTGAGATGGAGAGAGGCAGTAAGAGAGAGAGAGAGAGAGATGGAGAGAGAGAGAGAGAGAGAGAGAGAGAGAGTGAGATATAGTGAGAGTGAGAGAGAGGGAGACAGTGAGATGGAGAGAGGCAGTAAGAGAGAGAGAGAGAGAGAGAGATGGAGAGAGACAATGAGAGCAGCAGAAGAGATATCGCTGCTCCTGCCGTTACAGACCCCTTGTACCGTTTTCGCTTCCCCTCCTGAAACTTATTCTCTCTGAACTAATTTTGCATGACATATTGCATTTCTGCTTCAGCTATCGTGAGGCTACCTGTGAATTAAACTCGGTTTGCGATACAGCAAATTTGCAGATTACATTTTGAGCATGCAGATAGCTCATATTGTTCTGTGATTTATTAATTCAAGCAAGACAAAACTCACAGCATCACTTACAGTTGTTACCGCGGGCGCCCCATGCAGGTTCCTGCAGATGGTGTTGTGTGAACAGCGCAGAGAATGGAATGCTAAGATGATGGATATCTCGATGGAATCGCCAGTTAGATTCTGAAAAATGTACAGTGTGTTTTGTGAATGTAATGCCTGCGTCTATAAGACATGCAGCGCACATGTACCGTGAACTTGAAATAACAGAATAAATGCCTTCCACATAAGTTGAATGTCTCACGATATAATTGGGGTTGTCAGATACAGGATACATTGTCCTAAATTGTATGGGGCTGGTTGAATTTAGAACATGCATAGGCCTACTATATACTTTATATCATATACTTATATACATATATACTCATATTATATATATATATATATATAGATTCATACCAAGTCTGTGATAATCTTAGTATTATTATTCAGATTATGTACACACTGATTTGATACAGTAGATTCCTACTGAGTCTGATAACCTTAGTGTTATTAGTTAGATTGTGTACTGATTTGTTACATTAGATCCCTACTGAGTCTATGGTAATCTTAGTGTTATTAGTGAGATTTTGTACTGATTTGATGCATTAGATTCATTCTGAGTCTGTGGTAATTGTGGTGTTATTAGTGGGATTGTGTACTGATTTGATAAATTTGTTTTCTGCTCAACACCTGTGTCCAAAGTGTTCACCGCCACAACCCTTGACTGCGATAGGCCTGATGTTGGAATCACGACACCACTTGTAAATGTTAATCGGATACTAACCATTAGCGCAAGTGTAGATGTAGTGTTACCAGACATTGTAATCTCTTCAAGATCACCTCAATGAATGACATCCTGTTTGTTTTGCAGATCTAGAAGCTTAGACTGTGACACGATGAGAGACATCCTAAAGCGGTCCAAGATTAAGAGATTTCCTCTATGTTAATGAATCAGCATGTATACAAATACCCTATAAATACCCTACAAGTACCCTATACCCTTGTATTGACAACTGCATTACAATATGCCCAATAGACTTACTTATGAACAATATAGTTTATTACAATATATTTTATTACAATACGACCAAAATACTGATTACTTTATGACCAATTTTATCCATTAAATGATGACCAATATACCTATTCTATATGACCAGTATTGTCTAATACAATGTGACCAATACGCTTTAATGCAATATGATTATAATGCTCTCTCATTTTCTTTTTAACTAAATGAACATAAGTCTTTAATATGTATATAATATATGACCAACAATAGTAATGACATCTGACCATACCGATATATATTTTTTATAATTTACCTACTAGGATGTCTTAGTACTATATAATCAATATGATTTATTCCTAACCTAAAAATCATACAGATATGACCCACATTCCATATTAAAACATGAAAACTACTCTTTACTACACTACAACATGACGCCGGTCCCTCACAAGTACAATGTAACCAATAATCTGTATAAACCTTGCTCCAATGTCCTTTACAATGAGACCAATAATCTGTATTAACCTTACACCAATGTCGTTTACAATGAGACCAATAATCTGTATTAACATTACACCAATGTCCTTTACAATGAGACCAATAATCTGTATTAACATTAGACCAATGTCCTTTACAATGAGACCAATAATCTGTATTAACATTAGACCAATGTCCTTTACAATGAGACCAATAATCTGTATTAACATTACACCAATGTCCTTTACAATGAGGCCAATATTCTCCAGTGCCATAACAAAGAATCCTTTTCCTAGACAGAAGTACAGTTGCTTCTTTTGAGTAAAATAAAAGGTGCTTCCCCATTAAAAAAGGAGTAATAAAATCCAACTAGCCCCCAAAAGTTAAACGACAAAAAGAGAATAAGGGTGAGAAGAGGCAGAGAGATGATTAAGAAACCTTATTAAAAGCAACCTTGTAGTCTGAGACACGTGATGGAGAGCACATTATGAGGCCTGATCCTTTTTCAAATGACACCACGCTTTCTCGAACACGCCGAAAAAACCTGATTAGGGTGACAAGCACTGAGTGATACTGCAAACCTGTTAATAACATGAAAATTAGAAGGGGCTCATGCAAAGAAAGGAGATTAATTTAGCTGGAGTCCATCTCACGCAAATTGCGAAGTTGTGAATATGTTTTCAGATAATGAGCCTTCCCCCTTGTCAGCTCACTTGTCATTTTCTGTAATTAATGTTAAGGAAGACTCCTTCCTGATGGTTCGTATTACTCATATACCAGGAACATTTCTTCCCAGAAATAATTTACATTTATTATCATCAGTCTGTTTGTGTGGTTTATTTCACACCGGAGTAATTTATTGCAGCAGCATTTCGCTCGCCTTGATTAGTCACTCGTCAGGCAGAGATGTAGATTTTTTCTTCCTCCTCTTGTCTGGTCCGGGGGAAATTGAAACTGTGTTTGGCATCACACGGTTTTAGCCCCAGCCCTCCCAGTATCCTCCCGTACACCGCATCGCTATGTATCTATCTTTTTATGAAGCCCAGATTATTTGTTTGGCTTCTGGATGTGATTCATGCTTCTTTTTGGATGAAAGTACAAATGCACGCATGGCGCTGTATGGGAGGACGGACAAAGACGCTACACAATACACCTTATTAATCATGAATTGTCCTAAGTAATTCATGATATTTGGAGGGTGATGGAGAACACGCGCACCGCAGCTTGCAAGATTGACTGGCCCACCCAGGATACATCAAATACATTTAATGAAGATGAGCCCGATGCAATACAACAGAAGCAGAACAAATGCAGGCTGCACGACGAGGGCAAAGGTACATATAATGATAGCTCATTAGAATATCATCAAAGGACAGGAAATGATTGCACAAACCATGACACCAGCTCCTATACTTCAATCATAAAGAATTTTCTCACCTGGAATATGGCCAAATTTGTTAGTATATAACATAACAGACTAATCTAGTACAGCATTAGTATATACCATAACTCACTATCTAGTACAGCATTAGTATATAACATAACCGATTAATCTAGTACAGCATATGTAACATAGCATAGACTAATCTAGCAACACAGCATTAGTACATAATATAACATAACATAGACTAATTTAGTACAGCATTAGTATATAACATAACAGACTAATCTAGTACTGTGTTAGTATATAACATAGCATAGACTAATCTAGTACAACATTAGTATAAAACATAACAGACTAATCTAGTACAGCCTTAGTATATAACATAACAGACTAATCTAGTAGCACATAGGATCTCTTTGTGTTGTCAAATGTTACAGAGATAACAAAGGAGAAGAAAATAATGAAGAAAAAGATGAAAAAGAAAAAGATGTATCCCACTGTGGTATAACTATCACTCAAATAATATTCATTTGCGACAGATATTTAAATCAGCCTTGCTTAGCTTTCTTTGTGCCAGTGAATTTATAAGCCCACTTCTTAAATGTATTATTCATAAGAGCATGTAAATAATGCATGCCTGTGTTCCACAGCAGATTAACCCTTACCTTGCCAGGGATACAGGAGTCAGTTGTTTTGAAAGGCAATTATGTCATTTAATTAATGTTGTAATTAATACTGTAATTAGCTTAAACACCCTGCTACCGGGTGCCAGTGCTAAGCTGTCTTAATTAAAAGATTGAATGTTTCCGTCTTTATTTTTTGAGTCATTTTTTTAATTTTGCAGAGTAAAGCAAACATATTAAACAAATGTGCATTGATATTGTTTTTCTCTAATGCATGGTCATCTTATATCGCCAAATACTTTCAGTTTTTTCTTTTTGTTATATATGATATAATTTTGTTACATTTTTTTGTTGCCTTTTGGATTATTGTCGTTTATAAATATCCTGCACACAACTGCATACTTTATCTCAGTAGCGATACCCCATACTCACCAGTCAGTAACTAAATGTCTCTGTAATAAGCAGGAATAACAATTTCCTGTTTCAAACCAAGGTAAGATATAAATATGATTTGATCAGGCAGTGCTAGTCTGCCCAATGTGTGTACGTTGTTTCTATTAGTATTTTTCTTTTTCTACAACCTAGTGCAGAAAGCACATGGCTAAACCTCCTGCGGTGCTGTGTTTTCTCGCTCACCCTTGCACGCTGACAGTGATAGAAAGTGTTTTCCCCCAAACTAGAAAAATAGTTGAGGGAGGATGAAACACCAAAGAGGTCAGTGAATACTGAAAGATTCCCAGTCTGCTCCACTCTGCGCTGGCTGGTCCGGCGCTCTGTATTCATGGGCTGTGAGCGTTCATACAGCTCATCTATTGTGCATGTGTGTGGGTGTGTGGGTGTCAGAATCGCTTGCAGAACCTGGCCCGGTTTGTGCGGTACCAAGAAGCAATATGGAGGACCACAGCTCCCCTGGCTTGTTAAATGAATTCCCCTTAGGAGGCTGAACATGCCCAGGTGTTATTCAGGAGCTGGATGCTGCTTTATTATATTTGTATTGTTTGTCAACACGGCATCGTTTCTAATGAATGAGGGGGAAAACTCAAGTTATATAAGTAGGAGGAGTAAACACATGTACATGTTTCAAAGAGTGAACCGTATACTGGGTTTGTGAATGTATTCCCTTCAGAGTAGGGTACACACACAACACACACACACACACACACACATACACACACACAAACACATCCCGGCATCTGTGAAAAATCCTGGCGTTATATTTGGTTGCCAGTGATTTTATCAATGTCGTTAGACCATTCATTGAACTAAGTGAGGAATCCATCAAAAGCTGACAGGAAGCTGTAGACTAATGGCTGTTAGGCGGTAATATTCTTTAATATGATTTTTATTCCCCTTAATTTCATCTCCTCTAACCGCTGATCCCAAGTCAGTTGTTGGGAGCTCTTGTTGGGGCTCGGCGTGGCAGCGTACACCAACGGCAGCTGCACACACCGCCTAGCGACCAACGACAACACACTCGGCCTAGCGACCAACCGCTACACACACGGCCTAGTGAACAACGACACAAATGGCCTAGCCAGCAACACACACAACCTAGAGACCGATGACAACCCACACGGCCTAGCGACCAACGACAACGACACATGGCGTATGTATCAACGACAACACACGTGGCAGACCCACAAACAGCCTAATGAGACACGTTTCTTTCATTCATTTGGTTGTGGTATGAAGTTAATACTGGAGTCTTCTAGACCCATAAGCTAACTTAGGTAAAAACTACAACAGGCTTCTTCAGGACTTGGGGAGATCAACTTTGTGTGTGTGTGTGTGTGTGTGTGTGTGTGTGTGTGTGTGTGTGTGTGTGTGTGTGTTATCTCCTGGTACCCCTCTGTGCTGGAACTAGCTCCATCACAGAGCACTCTAAATTAAAAATAGCTCAGCGGGTTTCAATTTTCTGCTGACACAAACCTTATTTTACACTTCCTTTCAGTGCTTTCATTGTTCTTACACTTCATATCCTTTGGAACAATCAGTCGCTGCCCCTGAAATTGCCTGGAACATGACAAAACAAGTGGGATAGAAATTATCATTTTTATGATACGTTTTTTTTATGTGTAATTTTTATTATCTTCCAATATGACTTTTACCATCTCCTGCTGTTTATCTGAAGGAAAAATGCGGAGACAATTTTGCAATTAATGGCGGAGGAATGGGAGCCGAGCTGTAATCATTAGGTGACATCTCCTAGAAATTGCCCTCCATTTCGCCGTACCCTGGGCTTCAATAATCTTGACCCTGGGTATTAATGGATGAGTTAATGGCCTGCAGAAATCCTTTAATTTATGCCAGGGTGAATTAAGAAAACGTAATGGATTCTGCCTTCAAAAAATGTCCAGACAAGGCATTATTTCCGTTGAGCATATCTGAGAAATCACATTATCATATTATCTCTTTGAATGGCTCTTCTGAACGTATATTTCACAATCTGGGCTGGAAATAGTTTTGACGTTCATTACATGATTGCTGCTTTATTGTGGGCCTGCTCTCACGTGCTACGACAATGGAGGATAATGATTTTCATGCCGTCGCTCTGGGAAGAGGAGGGGGAAAAAAAAAGAAAAGAATGGATCACAAATGACAAATCAAACTTTCAGGGTCCTAATGTAAATACAAATGAAATGTAATTATGGAAGTTGAAATTGGTTTAACTGCCCTGGGAAAAGGGGGTGTAACCCCTTACGTCTCCATGGTGACACAATGCATTTGCAGCGGATGTTTTTCACGAGGTGGGTTCTACATCTGAGCAGTAGGCGTTGGTATTTTATGTTAATGGTTCTTCTATTCCACTTTACTTTTGTACTCCCTGTACAGGTGATGAGCATTTACTTAGTAGAATGTCACACCTATTGGTTCTCCAGCGTTGCCTCGTGTCTATTGTGTGTGGACATTCTGCGCGTGTCCACAAAGAATACTTAGAGAACAACGCAGACGCTAGAACAAACAGCTGGCTGGATTTCACTGTGATACCATGTCTTTCCAGTCCTAAACGAGTTATCGATTAAGGACATATCGGATGTTAACTGTAGTAAATGTTCAATTACACATCTGCCACTGGTTGTTTGGTCATTGTGGCCTATTTAGCTTACCCTGTAGTTATACATTGTTCTAATGACATTAGACAAGGTCTGCAACATCTGGCAAGTGTTGTATTAATCATATTAAGGTGAACACTATGCCATTATGCCAGTACCGATTATCAATGTGCTGTTACATTGATTCACTTAAACTTACTTACTAAACTCAAACAGCCATGCAAATTGTACCCATAATAATTTATATTGTAACTTAATAAGAATAATTATACATACACCACATGGTTTAGTTAGTTGTAGATGGTACTTTCGGTTTGTAAATACACATACATATATATACATATATATATGTTTGTATATATAATTTGTTTTCTGATTTAAATTGCCTGCTTGCACATTTCCCCGTTCCCCTTAAGCCACCCTTCATTTCACATCTGATTCTTACCAACGGATCTATGGCATTAATGTATTCTGTTGGAGGCACAACATAAATTAAAAGCTGAATTCATCTCGGACTGATGGACTGATGCGTCTGCAGCCGTCGACCGAGGAGATCCGTGTGATCCATAACCGTGTCAGTGAGGGATGAAGTCATCCCTACAGCGGGGCGGCCAGACTCCTCAACCTTCACTTCAGGTTGCGGTGCACGGCGACAACCCTGCAGCCCTAACACGCTGTGAGGAGACCCGGTGCTCAGCCACACGCACATACACAAACTCAGGCTCGCACACACACACACACACACACACACACACACACACACACACACACACACACACACACACACACACACACAC
>JAOPUA010000147.1:16227645-16238104 GCA_027122455.1 Trisopterus luscus | reverse complement strand
CACTCCTTCTCTCACTTTTTCTCTCGCTCTTCCTCCCCTCGCCCTCTCTTTCTCCCTCACTCTTCCTCTTGTCTCACTCCTTCCTCCCTTTCTCTCCCTCACACCCTCTTGCTCTCTTTCTATCGGTCTCGCTTCTCCTCTTCCTTTCTCTCCCTCCCTCTCTGCTACTCTGACTCTCACACAAACATTCACTCTCTGTTTTTGTATCGGTCTCTCCCTCTCTTTCTCTCTCACTCCCACCCTCTCTCTCTCTCTCTGAAACACACAGCCTCTCACTCCCGCTCCCCCTGCGCGTGTCATACGGACCTACACCAATACCCACACACTACTTACCCAACCCCCCCCCCCCTCCCTCCCAGTATCCCTTTGGCTCAGGGCACAGATGAGGATGTTTGCTAGTCTATCATGTAGCCATGCAGACTAAACTGAGATTGAACCTGAATCCTACACACCACGGAGCTGCTGCTGTACGCACCACTAGCGGTGCCTGGGCCGCTGCCGAGAGGCATAGGTCACTCCATTAGCGCCAACTCATTCACAGCTGAGATGGTGTATGCATGGGCCCTGAGTGCCCTTCTAAATGGCATGCGCTAGGAGTGATGGACAGGAAGTGGGAGTGTGGCTATGGAGCCAGCCATCCTGCAGCGTATCAGTATCACGGAAGCTTTTTTGCCTGTTAAGGTCACATGCAATGTTGTTTTTGTTTTCCGTTTTCTGTCAGTTCACTGAAGGAAAAGAGAGGATGGGATGGAGACTGCAGCAGGGGGTACTGATCTACAATGCACATCGTTGGAGTGAAAACAACACACACAAACAGGATGGGATGCCATATGGACCCACTCCATGGGGGGTCTGCCACTGGCCGTGGGGAGGAGTCTATACCGTCGAAAGAGTCCACTCAGTATAGCTAAGCAGATTCCCCCTCCAGCATTTAAATATGTTTTGACCCCCATCACGATGTACGAATGAAACCTTTTCATTAGGATTACATAGGATTAAGAAATACTCTCTCTAGATTATTATGGGTTCTTAATCTGGTGATTAAACATGCATTCCAAATGTATTTAGGAGTCAATAACAAACAATGTATACAGTATACCAAATATGTATTTTTTGAATATAAGGGATATTGCAGTCTAAAGTCTGAAGGCCACATGTGTTGGCTGTAGTTTCTGAGGTCTCGTGTGAATGAGATAAGATTAAGTTTAAACTGGTACGGTGAGAGAATGAGGAGACGGTGCAGTGTGAGTATGAAATGGTCTTGGTATCATTCAAAGCTACCATGGGTGTTCATTCTCTCATTATACAGAACAGCAATTTCCTCAAAGGGTAGCCTAATTCATTTGCAATCATCCATCATTAGCCACGCTGTGACAGCTACAAGGTCGCGAGAAGTTGGAGGCAGGGGGAGCGTGACTACAGAATCCACAGATTCTACCTGCTGGATCTCCCTGTTGGGGGTTCTTTAAGTAAATAGACTACTTTTAATCTGTAAATGTACACACTAGAAAAAGCATACAAGACCTAACCCTTATTTTGTTTATCTTAAATTTAGCATTTTTGCATTTTCGAAGCGGCGACATTCAATATATTCCCAATTTGTGTGATTTTCTGTATCCTTTTTACTTTTTGTGTTGGCGCGGTCATAGTTCATGGATGAAAAAGCTTTGTTATGTTGAGGCTTATGGTTAATTATTATTTAACTTTAATTATGTTATGTTGTCTAAACAATTACATATCTAACCGTTACATTTAGAAATACTCTTTATCGATAACCCCTAACTATATATGATGTAATATTTTTACATTATTACATATGTTTACGTGATGACCGAGGCGGACAGAAATTGTGCGCAAGTTTGATCCGCATGAATACAAATGTCTACGTCAGTTCCGGAACTGTCATGTCGCTGCACACATGCAGTGTCACATAGCAAAAAGTACACTAGAAGGTAGTGATTTCAGCAGCCTCATTTACCACTTTCAAAACCAACTTCAACATTTCTGACCATCGGGAGAAGTATACGGTAATTTACTTTCAGATGTGTCAAATGTTACCCTGTGTAGCGCAATCGTTTTCTTCTTTCCTAGTTCCTTACATGAGTTAATTAACATGTGGCTTGGCTGCTGTATTCGTTTTTCAACATAGTGGATATAGAGGATATCACATTACCTAAACCTATTATTAACCTGGTTCGGTTAAAGGAGGTCAGTCGGTAGTTGCATACTGTTTTTTGTTTACGTGTGTACGTTCATGTTTGAGGTAAATCAGTGATAAGGCAAACTGCTGTATTGTATTTAATCTTGATTGTATTAAAGAACACAATGTGGCATAATGTGTAAGAAACAAACGACTAAACATGTTGATGCCTAAATGAGTTGATACATAAATATGCTGATACATTAACAGGAGGTATCCGTCAGAGCTGTTTGGAGAGAGTGACGACACCGGAAGTTCAACGTGCTTGGTCGTCACTAGTTTCACGGAGACCTCAGATAGTTCCCAGAAGGGCTGGGCGGTTCATTCAAAACTGAATAGAAAGCATCAATCTAGAGACAGAACTGCGATTTATGGTAATTACTAATCAATAAATGCATTGATTTACGATTAATATATGGGCCACCGACATGTGTACGTAGTAACGTCAATGTTGAGTTTTTTTTAAATATTGTATAGAAATATATATCATATTATTATATATCAGCGTGCTTATAGTCCCCACTATGGTTTGCTTTGCTGAATGGGGATGCTCCCATCGCTCGGAGGAAGGAGGACTGTTTCCCCAGCGACGCAGGGAGGAGACACCCATGGTTGGCTTAAGTCGGCAGGAGCAATTTAACTGTAACAAACACTCTAGTTGCACAAACACAACACAACACAAACACAAAGAACACACAAGCACACAGACGAGTTTGTCAAGACCAAAAAGGGCAAGGCTAAGAGCCGATGCTATTCCCACCATACCGAGTATGAACTTCTATTCAGACTGAGGAAAGAAGGGATGAGGAGACTGAGAGAAGGGAGTGAGAGTGAAGAAAGAGGAGCCCTGGCTAGTGATCATAGACGGGGAGAACTGATACCAGCCAGCCAGCCAGCAGCCAGTCAGGACAACAGAGAGCAAGCAGTCAGTTAATTGGATCAATTGGATTGGAAAAAATTAAAGACAAGAAACAATCACCACAAAGCAAAGGTGGCCCTTTGAAAAACAAGGAAGGAAAGTGCATCCCTCAAGAAGATGATAATGAAACATGCAGACAACAAGTTTAACAAAACCTTTTCAAAAGACCACATAGGCAGTAGGTGGACTAACCTCAAAAGGAATGAACCCAAGCAATGATACAATTAAAAAGGCTGGTTAAAAGACCCTGCAGGAGCAGCCATTCCCCTTCCAGGACTAAGACCCCTGCAAAGAACGATGTGATGCACCAGATTTGTTGCCTGTTGTGTTGACGGAGATTGACTCCATGCAAGCGGCTAACTTCCGGGACCTATGTCGCGACGGCTGTGGTACCCATTCCCCAACACCCTTCTACCAAGAGATCAGAAAGGGATGTCACATGGCCACATACATTGTCTATTTGGTATCCGTGTCCCCAATGTAGCGACTGGAATCAGGATGGCTGAACCAGGCCCTGGTGATGGTAGTGGCCAGGGAATGTCTACGCCTCGAGGCCGGGGCAGGGGTGCGGCTGTGGGCCGTAGAATACCCTCTTCCCTCTCTCCTGGTCGCCTTCCCACCATGCGCTCCAGGGACCTCACCCTAGGAGGGGTGAAGAAGGTAGGGCTGATGAAGGATTACATCTTCTGAATCCTCTTGGTTCGCTACTACATAGGCATGATGATGTATAGTTATCCGGTGTCTAGGAGAAAGATGTGGCGTAATAGAACAAACCATTTCTAGATGGGGGAAACCTTGGACTGTGTGTGATAAATGTGTTTCTATTTACACTGTACAATATGATTTCAACTCAACTGGTGAACATTTATTTGTTGCTTTTTCAGAAAACGTTTACACCCAACATTATTGGCAGAAAAGCTAAAGAAGAGTAAGTTTCTAAAATCTAAGCACAAGGACTCGTATCAAAGTCCTAGTGGATCATATGAAAGACTTTCTATAAACAGTTGGACCTGAAAGTGTTTGTTTTGATTCTCAGAACCAAGGCTGATGGCGAGCATCCGAGGAGCAGGAGGGACGGAGAGCGGGGGGGGCGTGGCCAGAGAGAGAGAGGCAGAGGCCGGGGTCGGCCAGAGGTCATCCAGTCCCACTCCATCTTTGAACAGGGACCTGCTGAGATGACCATGAAGAAGAGAGGTACACACAGAATGGTTGCATGAAGGGCGATAGCCTTTACAATTAGCCCATCTTATGCAGAATCTGTGTTGCTACTCTGAGACCACTGACGCCTCTTTGCGCCGGTAGATGACCTACAAGTATCAGAAGACAAGCTTAGACTACACGTGTTGCGAGAGCTTGGCTTAGCTTTGGGGGTTCATGGCAAGTAACCACTGATTGGTCGAGCCAGATAAATGAACGCATCCAACAACCGCCATGTTTCTGCAACAGCCCAGATGGCTTTGGAGGGACGCATGTTTATTTGAATCATAATGGAAATCGACAGAAAATGCAAATACAGTTCAATCATGAACCTTATCCTATCTCGATGCTGTTCGCTGTATGTCATTTTGAGTACAGGCCACCGTAGCTTCTCCTATGTCGTGGGAAAGGGAGAGGGGAGGGGTAGGGTTCAATGGATGCAATCTGCAACCCCACTGCTAGATGCAACTTAACGCTTAACACATGACTCAAGCATTGTGACATGGTTGGAAAGATCGATTATCTGTCAATCACAATGCAATCAAAACATCAGGCAAAAAAGTCATCATTTTGGCATAATTGTGCAGCCCTAGTACATGTGAATGAGTTGTGTGCATTTTGTATGATACTTTTATTTTAGCATTGAGCATAGATCATTACAACTATGATGAGGAGGCCCTTTGTGAAGTGTGAGTGTGGGTGTGTTCCTCAGGTACGTACGAGACGGAGAGGGACGCCCCCGCCGTGGGTCCATCGCCCATCATCAACATCAAGAAGGAGAAGAGGGAGACGGAGGAAGAAACCAAGGAGATTCTGCGCAAACTGGAACGAGACAACGTGAGTCCCTCCCTCGGTGAACTCGTGAATTAACATAACATCGCCCACACGCGTTCTCTGTTCTAATCCCAGCCCACCCTCTACAGTTCATAGATGATCCTCGCCTCTGCAGCGAGGAGAGGAGCTGCCCCGTCCAGCTCCCTCTTGCGGTGTCAGGGTGGGGTTTTAGGGAGGAGTTTTTGCCTGAAGTCGCGAAAATTGAAAAGGAGGAGGAGGAGGACGTTGACGGCATGGAACCTGAAACGAAAGGTACTGGCCACTTTGTATTAAGATGAGGATTTCAGCGTATCGGTGGACGCCTTTTGTTATTGTAGATGATATTATTGTGCTAATAGGGAAATCTGTATAGGTCAGCCCCTGATTGTGCAAAGGTTTTCACATCTGTAAGCAGGTCTGGTTTGGAAGCGCTTCCTCCATAGGGGGCTTTATAATTCCTTGTCAAAGTTAATGACTCTTTCCTGCTTCCCCTGTTGAGGGATATTTCTGCCATGTTGTAGATGGGCCTTATTTGAGCCGCTGAACATATTTGCCTCTGTGATCCATAATGTCCATCTGGATGGACACATTTTTCATACAGTGACATTTTCTTACGTGTTAAATGGAAAAATAATGCGGAAATGTAAATATTGTAATTAGTGAATAGTATTCTATTCCGTAACTCTACATTGCTTAGGGAGACTTATCTCAGTGCCCCAAGGGACACCGTTTGTGTGGGCTGTGAATCCTCCTTGTGACCTCTGTCCTAGTGTACAACTGTAAACACCAGATGGAATTATTTCCAATAATAACAAAATGACATGGCTTCTTAAACAAAATAACAGGGCTTCTTACACACACAAAATGTGCGTAACCAGAATCCACTCTGTTCGGTCAGACAGCGGGGGCGGAGCTCGCGCCTATAAACCTCCCACAGGTTCTCAATCCTCAGAAACTGAATCCTCCTATTCAGCTCAACCCGTCGGCCCCGGTGGTATGACCGTGATCGGGTGTGGCGCTCTGGCACCCACAGTCCATGTCCTCTGGTCTCCACAGTGAAGCAGGAGCCCACGGAGGTGGAGATCAAGAAGGTGGAGTCTGCGTTCCGGCCCCCACCGCTGCCCGAGCCCGAGGTTCTGCCTGAGCTGCTCCAGAGGTGGAGCCTGAGTAAAGGGGAGGAGCTGTTCTTCGTGCAGCTGCCCGACTCCCTGCCCGGCCAGCCGCCCAGCATGGACACCCGGCCCATCAAGACGGAGGTGCAGTCGGCGGACGGCCAGACCATGGTGCAGAAGACGGACACACAGGTTGACACACAGTCTCTGGAAAAAAAACAGCTCTCGCTGTTAGTTATTCTTGGTCTCTTTCATTGAGTACGATAATTACTGTAAACAAACTGTTGCTGCGTAACAGGAAGAGGAAGAGGAGGAGAACAGCTGCACGCTGAAGGACCTCAGAGAGGGCCTCGTGGGGAAGATGTTGGTGCGGAAGTCCGGCCGCGTCCAGCTCATCCTGGGGCAAATCAAGCTGGACGTTTCTCTGGGAACGTCCTGTGCTTTCCTTCAGGTAAAAGGACTATTTATAGACTCTTATAGACACTTTAACCTTCCACATATTTTTTGAAACTTTTGAAAACATCCTGCTGTGCATTTTTGCTCCTCTGTTACCAATGTCTATTTCCTTTAAAGCTAGGGTAGGCAGTTTGGAAAAAACAGCCATATAAGTAGGGCCCGACCGATATTGATTTTGGAGGGCCGATGCAGATTATTTTCAGATAAAAATTACGATTACGATTAAATCGGCAGATTATTAAAAAATATAATAATAAAAAATAAATAAATAAGCTAGGGTTAGGGGCTAAAAAAAGAAATCAAATTACTGCAAAATAATGAGTTGTGTGAGGCTGGAGCAAGCAGCATATTAACATTGCCATTAATCTGCAACTTTTCAGCAGATGTTGATTATTTTCAAAAAGGCTATAATCGGCCGATTAAATCGGCAGGCCGATGAATCGGTCGGGCCATAATAGTAAGTTAGATTTAGTGTCCAACCACAGAAGTCCCACCACTCCCTTCAGGCCTCCTTCCAACAGCACTCCCACAGAACACATGACTAATACTTTAGAGTTATCTCTGCCAAGCCTGTTTGAAGACTTGGGTCATAGTAAGAGTGCATGGGCAGAGTCACGCAGTTGGTCTGGTAGATAGAGGGGCCGGAAGTGAGTCCATCAGGCTGCATGATGGGCTTATTACAGGCCTGGACAGCCTCAGACACGAGATTGCACTTATTTTTAGTGAGAGCATTTGATTTTATACTGACAGGATGTGAAAATAATTTTAACAAATATGACAAAAATGCTGAATTGCCTATCCTAGGTTCTCTGTCCCGTTACGTCCATATAGTTAGTACTTCATTTGGAGTGTTAACATTTTTTTCAATCTCAACCCAACCCCATTTTGTTTGTTTTTCTTGTTCCAGGAACTGGTATCTATTGGGACAGAAGGCCGGACAGGGGATATGACCGTATTAGGTCACATCCAACATAAAATGGTCTGCTCACCAGACTTTGAAGCACTCCTAGAAAGCAACATCTAATGCTGCTGAAGGCAATGTGAATGGTGGACAGACTTTTTTGGATCTTATGTTTGTACCTTAAGTTAAAAAAAAGAGTGTTTGCTTTCACATACAGAAAATGTATAAATATTGTAATAAGAGTGTTTGTTTGCTGTTTTTTGCATTTTGTTTTCACATTGGTGGTTGAATACTTCTATATAATTAAACTATATTGTTTTTTTTGTTGTATAGACACAATTATCAATTACTATTATGCATTGATGTACATGTGTGAATAAACAGATTATTGACATCCCAAGTGCTAATTGTGACTTTTTCTATATTATAGTGTCTAATAAATGGTAGGATATATATTACCACTTTTAGCTATTGATATTTGAAGCTGAATTTTTTTGTCTTTTATACTTTTGACAGTTTTATAACACTAATTTTCATAAAACTAATTTCATAGAACAAGGCCGAGGGGTCACATATGATGCCTGGTGGTGCTCTTCGACACCACGATGAACAGAAACAAAATACCAGCTTCTCATAGATTAGTTCCTGCTCATCGCTGTAGTGAGGCTCAGTCACCACCAGGCGTCATATGTGACCCCTCGTCTCACCATCAGCCCGGGCTAGCCTGGAACCGGACCGCTGAAGGGACTCAATGTACTGCCCGCCCGCTCCGGGCTTGTTTCCCCCGGAACGAGTTCACGGTGGCACAGACAAAGACGGACGATGATGAGCGCCTCCCGAGCTGCTAACTTTAACGGCACGGGACTTACCATCTCTTTCTAGGGTACATCAGCTTTTTATGGTCCCTATTTGAAATGACCGACCGCAAATGAACACAAACGTGAGTACCTTGCCGTAGTTGATCGGTATCCTGTATGTAGTCCGCCGGACCGGCGAGCTAAATAGCGCATCGCCGGATCACCAGTCCTAGCATGCTAGTAATGAGCTAATTTTAGCATCCGATCCGCCGCGTCCAGGGAGCGACACACTCGTTTATTTTAAGATTAATTAAGCATCGATCCCTGTGTTCTCGTTGCCTTCCGGCCGTAATGGACATGCTGGCCGTTTTAACTTGAAGGAAGCAGGACAATAAACGGCCCTGTGGTCTCTGTTGTTAACATCACAGCTGATTCATCTGTAATAGGGCTGTGGTCCCACCGGCTCACTCACCAGACCACGGCGGGGTGTAGTCCCACCGGCTCACTCACCAGACCACGGCGGGGTGTAGTCCCACCGGCTCACTCACCAGACCACGGCGGGATGTAGTCCCACCGGCTCACTAACCAGATCACGGCGGGATGTAGTCCCAACTTCTCACTAACCAGACCAAGGCGGGGTGTAGTCCCACCGGCTCACTAACCGGACCACTGTGGCCCCACCGGCTCACTTACAAGACCACTGTGGGATTTGGTTCCACCGGTTCACTAACTAGCCCACTGTTGTCCCACTCGATCACTAACCAGACCACTGGGGTGTCTTCCCAACACAGACTAGCGAAGTACAGCCCGGTTCAGCCACTTGCTGCTGCTACTGATGTTTCGAACTATTGTCCTACAGGAGAGAGAAGGTGACCCGCTGTTTTTGTTTATTTCAGGTCTCTAACAACGGAGCAAGGTGACATGGTTTCCAGCCACTATGCGTTACCTCTCTGATCCACTGCTGAAGCTGCGTGGGACCACTCGCTGGTTGTTTGGACCAGACCTGCTGCAGAAACCACCTAACTGAAGCCACGTCTCACCTCCAACGTCTGCTCGGAGACACTTCGGGTTTAATGTCAGCACCGACGGATGGGTTTTTATAATGAAACAAAATGACAATGGCCCCGATGAAGAAAAGAAAAACGACTTTCACGGACATGGGCTCGTTTGTGTGAAATCTGATTTGCTAGAGCGTTTAATGAATGTTGTGTTCTGACATCAGGGACTAGGGCCGCTTTAGGTCCAAGAAGTAGCAGCAGCAACAGCAACCTTTTCTGTCTGAGTCGTTAAGAGATTGCCAGACTTCAAGATGGGGCTCTTTTTCAACCCCTTCAACAACTTGCTATGCATTCTCCTGGGCATCTCCCTCACTGTGTGGTTCACCATGCTCCTCGTCTTCATCATCGTGCCGGCCATCTTTGGGGTGTCGTTTGGAATCCGCCGGCTCTACATGAAAACATTACTGAAGGTCTTTAAGGTAAGTGTTAAAGGGCCAAATAATTGTTTCAAAGTAAAGTCCTCTTTCGAGACGCGTCTTTTCTGTCACAATGAAGTGTTACAACATTTCATTGTCTTCACACAATGAAGTGTTACAACACTTCATTGTCTCAACATTTCACGTCTCAACATTTCCTCTTGCCACAAGTACTGTTCTTTACCTCCATCTTTATTAAGTCTTTGGCTTCAAGGTGATTTCATGCAATAACCTTGCAGTTGACCTCTTAGTCGAACGCTATTTACAACTGGTTGGACCCGTCCTTTGTCTGGTCCCTCCAACTTGAACTGACCCCAGGCAGGTAGATGCTCAAGGGTTTGACTCAGTCGGGACTGTACAAGGTTAAATAACTAGAAGACACTATTTATCATGGTGGTCAATCAGCGACGATGGTCGATCAGCGAAGTCACAACTCTTCTCTGTTTTGGGACCTCAGTGGTGGAACGAGCTCCCTGCCGATGTCCGGATCGCAGAGTCGCTCACCAGCTTCCGCAAAAGACTCAAAACTCACCTGTTCAGAGTTCACCTAGACTCTGCATAGCCCTTCAGTACCCCCCGCCCACTATTGT
>JAOPUA010000147.1:16048276-16058917 GCA_027122455.1 Trisopterus luscus | reverse complement strand
AAAGAAAGCTCAAGTGAATATTATATATGATCCCGTGTTAATCATTTTATCAGTCCACTAATGCTATTTAATCCCTTCCAGCACACTGTATTTTTTTCTACTATAAAATATGTATGCAACTCCTAAGCACCTAAGCATATTTATATTAATGATGAGTGATGCCACAGTATGTCGTAAATATTGATGGGAGATTTATAATAAAAAGACCAAGGAAGGAAAGAAACAGAATTGGACAAATGAAAAGAATTGGCTTGTTTATTCTATGTATTGCTAAAAACTAATATCCAGCGAGGCCTTTTGAATGTAACCTCCAACACACTATATAACACGTGATCATGTGACTGTCTTTTGTTTTGTAATGTTAGAGCAATAATTACTAACAATAATGTATGATAATATTGATATTGGATTGTGCCTTCAAATAAAGTGTTACTTTTGCCTTACAAGTGGATCGTAGTTGAGTACAGGCCTCTGTGTACCTTTAATGACAAATCAAACTAATGAATATGCATCTTGAAAGTATGTGTGTGTGTGTGTGTGTGTGTGTGTGTGTAAAGCAGCTCAGTGGTTCAGTTTTTACATGGGGATGTTTTTTTTTTTTGTTGATTTTGCAGTCTCCTACAAATCCAGTATTTCATCAAGAGGAAGTTAGCAATTTAAATGTCAGACAAAACACCTCTTCAGTAATAAATGCAATAAGAAAGGTCATACCTGTACTTTTTAATAATTTTAACTCCAATGAATAATTTCTCTTTGCTAGGTTTCAGTCATCTCTAAGGATTTATTCACACGGTTGTGAATCTCCACCATAATGAGTATAACTTTTTGTTTTTGTTCCAGGGTTATACAAATTAGTTTTCCTGTTTTCAGTTCCTATTTATGAGGCAATTGTTTGCCCTTGGCTGTATACCTAAAGCCCTTACGTCTGCTGCTCTGTGCAATGGAAGAAAAACATGGAATAGTAATGGAAACCGAGATGAGATATGCTTCGGGGAATTCTAGATAACTGTAAAAAAGAACAAAAAAACAAACAATAAATGACAATTGATGAATCGCAATTGCAGCCCTCATTCTTAATAATGATAACCCAGTGTAACTTTTCTACTCACTAGAACCAGAAATGTGTCAAATGGATACGTATCGTGACGTATCGTATCGTAACGTAATGTGTATCGTTAATGTTTATATTGCAGTTATTTGTCACTTACGCTATATTCTCCTGAATGTATTCAGACAGTGGTAGTGCGGATGATGCACACTGAATACTCAATTGTGCAACAGGTGTAATATGCTATGAATAATGCTAATCATGTTTCTTATACCAAATAGCGATACATGTATCATGCAATTGTAAAATAAACGTGCATTTGGACAAAGAGAATAATAATTGCAATGTATATGTATTTTAATCTTAGTGCATAAATATAGTGAAGAAAGAGTAGCATGAAGAGTCAACATACTATGCATCACTTTGTATTGAATACACTTTCATCGACATACAAAAACGACAACGTTAAATAGAAACAGGGAGAAGGATGACCAAAGCCTCCTCAAGCCTCTGATTGAGCTGCCCTTTACCCTAACACAATCTTGGTCATTTTTTATCACAGAATAAATATCAATAATCTTAAAAGGCCAAACAAAGCAAGGCGAAAGGTTGCTCCTCCCAGGACCATGCCCCCCTCCCAGGACCTCTCAGGACCACCCCGGCCTCCCAGGACCTCTCAGGACCACCCCGGCCTCCCAGGACCACACCCCCACTCACAGCCCCTCACAGGACCACCCCAGCCTCCCAGGACCTCACAGGACCACGCCCCCCTCCTAGGACCACACCTCCCCTCCCAGGACCGCACCCCCTCACAGGACCACGGCCCCTATCAGGACCACACCTCCCCTCACTGGACCATGTCGCCCTCCCAGGACCATGCCCCTTCCAACACCACGCCCCCTCCCAGGACCACACCCCCCTGCAAGGACCACGCCCACCTCCCAGGACCGCGCCCCCCTCCCAGGACCACACCTCCCCTCCCAGGACCACGGCCCCCTCAGCGGACCACGCCCACTATCAGGACCACACCTCAGGACCACCCCCTGCCCTCACAGCACCACGCTGGCCGTGGCGCAGTGGTTGGCGGGGATGCCGATGCGGTGGCGGCAGGTGAACATCTTGCGGAGCTCGGCGCGGAAGCGGTCGTGCAGCCAGGCGTACAGGAAGGGGTTGCAGCAGGACGAGCTCATGGCGCACAGGTGACATAGCAGCTGGATGAGCAGGAAGTAGCGCTTGTCTATCAGGTCGATGTCGATGTCCCGCAGCACGTTGAACACGCTGATGGGCATCCAGCAGAAGCCGAAGGCCGCCACCACCAGGCTCACCAGCCGGAAGGTCTTGCGCTTGCGCACCCGCTGGGCCTCGGCCTGGCTCTGAGTCCGGTGGCCCGGCACCACGCAGTTGCGCAGCTTGACGGAGATGCAGAGGTAGGAGATGCACAGGGCGGACAGCGGGAGCACGTAGGTGACAAAGAGCGTGCTGTAGGCGTACGCCAGCCGCTCCCGCTTCTTGCCCATCCAGAACTCCTCGCAGATGATGAAGCCCTCGTGCTTGAACTCCACGTGGTAGGTGTGGGCCACGGCCGGCGCCACCAGCCCGCAGGACAGCAGCCACATGCCGCAGAGCAGGTAGGTGCACGCCATGATGGACAGCCGCTTCTTCAGGGGATGCACTGTGGCGTAGTATCTGCAAATCAAAGAGGAGACGTGCTTCCTGTTTAGGATTTACTGGGTTGCCCCTTCATGGGAGTATTTCATTTGCTTTAGCATGATAGAATGACGACGTTGTTGTTGCTCAGTGTGCTTCTAGGTCTGTCACAGATGCAACACGAGTAAACAAAACGCCTGCATACATACCGTGGATGTACATATATGTAACATCCACATACTGTATGTGGATGTTCAGGTGGAGACTTCCACCGTTGTTCAAAAGCCAATGTAAACTATTCTGCCTTCAGAATCCACACATAAGTGTGCCATATAATCGTTCCTAGGGTAAGGAAGTCAACAAACACATACAAACACATCAACCTGCCCTAAGATGGAAAGATAATATGATAGGGATAATAATGATCCCACAATACAAAGAAAAAACATAATCAGAGCATCCCATTCCAATAATCTGTTAATCCTTAAGAACTAAGAAGCTGACTTGGACAGTGGACGACTTTGGCATGAGAAGGTCCGCCGGGCTCACCTGTCCACTCCGATGGCCGTGAGGGTGAAGACGGACACGTACACGGTGACCGGCTGGATGAGGTACACCAGGTAGCACATGAAGCGCCCGAACACCCAGCCGCGCGGGTTAAAGGCGTAGGCCAGCGTGAAGGGCACGCAGGTGGCGCACATCAGCATGTCCGAGAAGGCCAGGTTGCCGATGAAGAAGTTGGTGGCGTTGTGCATCTTGCGGGTGCGGCAGATGACGTAGAGGAGCAGGTAGTTGCCGAAGACGCCCACCAGGACCACCAGGGCGTAGCAGGGGATGATGAGCGGCTTGAAGGACTGCAGCAGCTCCACCCCCACGAACTGGGAGCTGTGCGTGGAGGAGCCGTTCTGGAGCTCCAACGCCTGGCTGGTGTTGGCCTCCACCGTGTGACCCGTGCAGGAAGGGGTGGGCTCTCCGGACAAGGCGCTACCGGTGCCCTCCATTGGCCAGGCTCTGACGACGGCGCTCGAGGAGAAAGCTAGCTGGATGGGAAGCACAGATAAAACAGGAGCTTTAGATACTCCTACTACTACTACCACTACTTCTACTACATTAACATTTCGATTTTCATTTAGAGCATTAGCAGACGATTTTATCCAAGGGGACTTACAATAAGTACATTTGTCAGGAGAAAGAGAAACAATATATCGCTGTTGGTACAGTAAGGATGTTCATGGAACCAGGTGCCAAGCACTAACCATTGTTTGGTTAAGATGCTACACCATGCTAAGTTTTTAAGCACTGTCCTTGCCCTGTTTTTAAGGGCAAGGACGTATAACATAAAATAAGTGAGTAAGAGGGGTGTGGGGGGGTAGGGAGTACTACTAGTACCCCTGCTACTATTACTGCTACTACTACTACATATTGCACTGATACTCCATGACTAGGCTTGCGCGTCATTTCTGCCAAGTCTCTTTGGTTCTATTTGTAAGCACTTGCTTTCATCCCTGCTTTTTATTCAGTGTTATATCCAAAGAAGAACCCATGTGAAACAGTTTCTATGAATAAAGGCTTATTAATATGTAGCGCCATGCCTGGAACCCCAGGGGGCAGTGAGTGTATAAATATGGGAGACTCTACTTCCCTTTTGCACCTCTGGTAAGTCTAGTTGTTGTGTTTGTTGGAAAGCCATCCTGAGAGGCTTCTAAAGAACTAAAGGTGGAGCAATAGGATTCTAACTTTTGCCATAATGCTGTTTCCAAATCTGTTTATTATTAATGAAACATTAGTGACACTATGTATTTAAATGGAACTTTGCTCCACAACAGGAATCTCAGGCCTTCCTTGTTTCTTCCTTGTTTCCTTCACATCTAAAAGAAAAATTTTAATGGCTTTTACATTTACTATAACTGCATTTAATTCAACTTCACTGGTGTAACAGTTCAGTGTACTTTTATTGGGCTCCTCCATGCAAGGACGCAGGGGGGTGGTGTTGAGAGACAGGTGTATTGTAAAGGTTTGTTGACCATGGCGTGCTCCATGCTGCCATGCAGGAGATCTCTCCCTGAGTGTGTGTGGAGACGGCTGGTTTAACCCGTGCACACTGAATGCACATACACCCAAAATGGATGAATAATTGCATTGCATACTGTTGTTATCTCGTGGTTTTGATTTGTGCAACATTACTATCTTTCGTTAATTGGTTATTATTAATGGCCTGCCATGGGAGGGAGGGACTCGGACTGTCGTCTTTTTGTGCCATGTGTTGTTGTTTACACGTGTTATTGGTGTTTAGATTTGGTACATCTTTGGTACCTTCTTTTTTTCCCCCTTCACTCGCCAGTCCTAGGTGTGTGTGTGTGTGTGTGTGTGTGTGTGTGTGTGTGTGTGGACTTTATATAATCTCAGACATAGTATGACCTTTTGCTACGTTAACCTTTTGTCCCATTTCCTCTAGACCCACACCTTAGGAGGATTCTTCCCTCCTACACACAGGGCGGTGTTGTCTTGGCTTGTGAATAAGTTCTTTTGTGGGCTGGAAATGAGTGAGGCCTTCTTGTGAGAAGGAGAAACTAGATGTTGTTGTCATTTTCTAATGCAAAAAGGGTTTGAGGCAGGTACCTTCAGGACAACCACATAGCAATGGAAGTTCTCATAGAAAGCTGTAAAAGCAGTCTACACTTAGGCTACACAAAAGAGAATGACCTTGCATATTTTGTGTTTCAATTAATTGCTTTGAAAATGGGCTCTTCCGCCAAACGCAATTCAACGGGGTCGTTGAATGCTGGCCCCGAAGCCACCATAGAGGCGGATATCGACATCAGATATCAGAACATAACGTGTCAGATCTTTCTTCACACACTGATGAAAGCAAGATGCTCCCCATGCCTACCGAAGGATGAAGGAGAGTTAAAACGCACAGTGTGAGAGAAGCCTGAGGAATTAGAACCCCACTAACCCTTTCTGCCCCTTAATTACAATGCGTTATGTCAATTACATACAATTACTGTATGTAAAAATGTTTAGTCTAAGACTAATGATTCAACCTTATGCTCATACGCCTATAACGAGGTCATAATATTTATAACCTCGTCGTACTTTCATCAATCGTACTGATTGATAAAACATATTTTTTGGATTATGCACACTTATCTTCCGATGATTTAAATAGGCCCAATTGATGCATTCAGCATGGCTAATAGCACAATTAATTACAATAGAGAACGCTTTTTATTCTAACTTTCATCGTTTTAAAAGCCTATCGACAACCCAAGCGATCAAATCGGAATTAATGAATAATATCGTTAAAGGATCGATGGATGCGAATAATCAAATGCATCACGCTGCATAAGACGAAACGCAGTGAGGTTAAAACACAGGTTTAAACACAGGTTTACACATGGTTACTCCGACGACACAAAGAATGGAAAAGTGTTCCTCACCTTGTCTGTGGTCCAATCCTGTGAAGTCTCGACGCGGACAGACGAGCGTTTCTCTCTTAACGGAAACCTTCCAAGTTCTCACACCAGGACCGGTGCGCACCGCCACGTCTGTTCACTCCACCAGTGATCATGAAACCCAACAACACTAAAGCTCTGGGTAGAGATGCTGTGTGTTCCGCCTCACTTCAGCATCAGCAGCAGCAAGCAGCATCATCCCTGAAGTGAGGCAGGCTACCCACCCTCTTATATGGTGGGCTATATCCGACCCCCAGCCGCCGGCAGCCGTGCGTAGTGCCAGAAACATCAACAGGTGCTGTTATGTCAAGGCAATTACTCAAGTTATATCTGTTGCCACCGATTGTCAAATGCATATGGATCGCTTAATCCTATAAATGACCTTGATTGGACAGGTTATCTTTCTCCTTCTGCAGAAGCTGTCAATAAATCAGAGGGAATCAGAGGATTTGCCTGGATGCAGTGGATTTCCCTTTGGCCCATGATTCCATGAGGATTGACTGACTTGCTACACTGAGGAAATCTATAAATGATCCACTTAGAGTGGTCTATAGGGTATTTGCATACAGGCTGTGGTGTTTGTGGTACAGAAGGTCTGACTGCATCCAGTGCACCTTGGCGTGATGCAGAGATGCTATTCAATGAGTTCCCTACCTTTTAGGCCTACTCCTAAAAAATGTATGTGTGTGGTAATGCAACCATAATGAATGCGTTAACTTACACAACTCACACATTCTATATCATACCGTTAAAACGACATGAAAACATGTTGTTGGACTCACTGAACTATTATCCTCTCTCTAGGTGCCATGTCTGAACACCATGCATTCCTGTCTCTTAACGCATTGCCATGCCTGTTCTGGAGAGGCGAAAGGCGTAAGTGGCAGACTCCTCCATCTCTGGCGCTCCGTCCGTCTCCTGAAGACAAACATGTTTGCTGAACATGCCATCCGTTGACTTGTGTTGTACTGAACGGGGTGGTTCAGCAAAAGCAGCCCTTGATGTAATGGTAGATCCAAGCCTGCCGTGATATTTATATAATCATATACAGCATAATATTCTTCCCTATGCGGGTTTCTAAAGTAGTCATATAAGAATGAAGTTCAATGTGAACCAAACAAACGTACCATATAGTTACTACTTCACAACCAAAGGATGCTACTGTGTTGATGTCAACAAACCCAGATAGAACACACCTGCCCCCAAAGATGGAGTCCTCCTGGGGGGGGGGGGCCTTCAGCAGGACTCCATCATGAGCCAACAATAAATAATAATAAACAGACAGATTGCTACTTTTTTCCACAAACAACTGTCACATTTTTAAAATGGATCACCGTAGCATCTGTTATTGCAACCTTCTGAATAAATTGAAAGATTGAATCAAACTTTTTGTTTTTGCTCGCAGTACAAAACTGAAACAGAATTGACACACAACTTACTTTAATCATAAAAAATAGTTATATCATATTGTATGTGTGACCTTGCATTTATTGCAATAACATAGTGCTTTAGGTACCCAAAGCGCTTTACATAGTGAGCTAAGTTGAGGTTAGTGTACTGGCGAGCACACTAACAAGGAGAGCAAGGAACTCTGTCTCTTCAGCCTTAGTAACTTCCAAATTCAACAGATTTCAGAAAATACTATTCATCCAATTATCATCAGTGACCATGCCTGACCACTAGCAATCCCAGTAGAAAAGAAACCCGCTACTAGAAGACATTTCAACACATCACTACTATAAGACCCCAATTTCACCGCTCTGATAGGGAGAGAATGGGCTTCCTTTCTGGAAATGAACAACTCTCTAGAAATCTCAACATCAACCCTTTTTTAGAAACAGGCAAGGCAGTTATGAGAGGCATAATAATATCATACTCATCACATAAAAAAAAAAAACACAATTGGACAGTATTATACACAAAACACAGTTCTGTTTACAACAACTCAAATACGATCAGTATCATCTCAGCAGCAAAGCAGGTAAATATCTGGCAAACATGTTACAGCACAAGAAAGACAAATCACTTATCCCATCTCTTCTCGATACCTCAGGTAAAAACTACTCAGGATCCTAATTCTACAGCAGTTTGTATTCTGCCGGTATCCAACCCCCCCAATCCGAATTGAACTAATTTCTTGACAATCTGGACCGTCCCTCATTAACCACAGACGAATAAACCCTACTGGACCAACCCATCACCCCTTTTTTTTGGGACATCCGATCACCATCCTATCACCACTTTACAATAGATAAATTGCAGGAATCAATTCCACCTCTACCATTCCCACACATATGAATACAGCAGTCATCACACTCAATACTCACATCAATACTGAAACCAAATAAGGACCCAACAGAACCCTCTAGTTACCACCCTCTGTCATTAATCAATACAGACTTGAAAATCATTACCAAAACTTTAGGCACCAGGATTGAATCAATCGTATCTGCACTTATCAATCCAGATCAGACAGGCTTCATTCAGACATGCATCAGATAACTTCCATAGACTTTTTGATCTCATTAGCATTGCACAAGGACAACAACAAGAGATGTGGAGAGTCGTTCATCCATTGGGTAACAACACTGTACACTTCACCTTAGGCCACAGTTGTCACACTGCACCAAGGAACCAGTGAGGGTTGCCCACTCTCTCCTTCCCTCTTTGCCATCTTCATTAAACCACTTGCAGCAGCAATACGCCAAAACAGTAAAATCAAAGGAATTCAGGCCAACAACTCAACACAAAATTAGCCGATATGCAGATGATTTATTATTATACTTACAAACACACACAACTCTGACAGCCTGGTGGAAAGCTAACAAAATCACCAAGGCAACACTAGCACCATGTAGGCTCACTTCCATCTGGCACAACCCTGATTTCCAACTGCACAAGGCTCCTATCAATTTCCCCAAATGGCAGCAAAGGGGCATCACCCACCTTCATCGTGTCTTTGAAAACCACAAATGTATGTCATTCACCTCAATTATCCAAAATTAGGGATCAGGAGAGACCAATTTCTTCATTACTAATAGCTGAAATCTTTAATCAAATCTAAAATAGAATTAACTAACAACACTTTACAACCTTCTAAAATCAGTGAACAGCTATTGGACATTGCTAACCACCCCAAATTATATCAAAGCTTTACAAACTCATCTCCTCATCTAACCCCACAATAACACTTCCCAAACCAAAATAGGAATGTGATCTGGCATTATCTCCCGACCCGGATTTCTGGACATAAATAACGTATACAGTACAAAACCATTCAGAGCACTCACATCACTCAGAGTAAAATGTTTAAAATGGGATTAACTGACACACACTTTCTCACAATGCACTTTAGGGAGCACTGACACCTATTTGCATGCAACCTGGCATTGCCAACCCGTTCACTCTTTCTGGACCACTGTAACTGAGACACTATCCACGATCCTGGACTGCAGATACTCCCCTCCCCTCCATCACACAATTCCAGTCCTTGTCTCTCTAGCTATCTCTAAGGAAATTGTCTTTCAAAACTGGGTATCTAAAACATCAACCACTGGATCTAATGTCAGAATACATTTCAACAGAAGAAAGTGCAGAATGCAAAAATAACTATCTCTAAAAAAAAATTCTAATATCTGGAATCATTTCATAACTTTTCTACAAATTCAACAGTAAATACATCCAAGATACCTCAAACCCACTCATAACCTTTCAACAAACTTCACAGTAAATATAAGTCACGTACATACCCATCACCCTCTCTTCCCCTCTCTTTACCACTCCTGCCTCTTCCTCCCTTTCCTCCCTAACAGCACCTTAAAATCACACAATAAAATACAGATACACCCACACACTCACAACCATAGCACTACACTTCACTCACATACGCACACCCACAAAATCCAAATCACAATTCTAAATGTTTGTCTATCTGTCATAATCCCACTCCACATCTCTGTCTTCTCTAGGTAATTGTTGGTTCTTGTCCTTGTCTGTTTATCTGTCTGTATGTATATGTTTATGTTTGTCTATTGCATCAGAGGGAGTGGGTTTCAGCTGCTTTAACCTTCTTGCTTGTCCAAAAAAGAGAGTATGTGTGTGTGTGTGTGGGTGTGTGTGTATGTGTGTGTGTGTGTGTGTGTGTGTGTGTGAGAGAGACAACGTGTGTGTGCTTGTGTATTTGGATTCAGACAAATGAAGATTGAAATATTCAATATGAAAGTAATCAGTTTTTCTAGAAGCCAACATTTCCAACACAACATGGGGCAGTGACATTATATGTTTCATAATGGATTATGTGAACATAAAAGAGGAACCATGTTTTCTACTTGAATAGATGTCAGTTCCTCTGAACACACTGTCACCCTTGCGCTCACTAGCAAATAGCCGGGACAGGTTGCGGGGCACGTTTTGGGCCTGGTTGTCCCTGTCCTCAGCTGTCGGCCTAGCGTGGGCTCTCTCACGTGGGTCTGGGCCAGCGAGTCCGAGGGA
>JAOPUA010000147.1:16019206-16036973 GCA_027122455.1 Trisopterus luscus | reverse complement strand
TATTCTCACACACACACACACACACACACACACACACACACACACACACACACATAATAAAAAACACTTCCTTCAGCGAGTAAACTCTAAACAGAAAAGCAGAGACAGTCAGGTAGAGATTTGTGTATTTCACTTTGTTCACTTGTTACACTTCAATATGTGTACTCCTCAGTACAAGTGATGTTTTTTTCGCCTTGATAACATAACTAGATCATTTTTGTGTTGACCTTGTGAGAACGCAGAGAAGGAATCCAACCACATTCAAAACAAAGATACCCTCTGTTTTGATGTTGAGCCCTCATTGGTTATTGTCCTCCGATGTTCCATGAAAGTTATGTATTCTAAAAAATACCATCCCCTCCCGGCGTCCGGTGAAAAGTTATGATGAGGAGGCTGTGTTCAATCGACGTCAAGCATACAGCATTCAGATTGTGCATCATAAATAGATAATTTACCCAATACTCCATGTTAGCCTTCTCATGGCCGCACTTCGAGGTCAAAGGTCACACTGTTTGGGGCATTATTGCTGAAGTTGGGATGCAACACAGCAGGCCTCAATGTGCACTTTAAACAAGACCCATGTGAAAATGCCTCTCTGTCTGTGGTGCACCTGAAGTGTGTGTCCCTTCTGATGCTTAACTTTTAAAGCGTGGGCCAAGGTGGCTGTCGTTAACACATTACACAGCCCTTGTGTTCCTCCTCCACACCCTCCACATTTCCTCCACTAGTGCCATTCATATCGTCTACATCATGTGTGTCAGCCACGCAACGCTGCCACTGCTGCCATCGCCCGGGCTGAGTATGTTTCCACTGTCCTTGTCGGCTGGCCCACCGGGCCTATCAACGACAGCTACGTGTGCTGCTGGCCTTGGATATCAGCATCCTTTTGATTCTCCTTCTTCTCCGTTGTGTCTTTTGGGTTGTTTTAACAGATGACTTGGCCTTCCTCATCCTTCTTCCTGTAGTGGGAAACTGAGCGCAGAGAATAATAGGATTAGCACTAGTCCAATGAGAGATTGGCATTTTTATACAAAAAGTCAATAATCATTTACATTTGAAGCTGAACAAACGTTTTTAATAAATCAATGATGTCTTAGAGCACTGAATATGTGTACATGCATGTACCATGGGATTGAGCTTTCATGACACCTGAGGGCAAACTCTACCCTGGCATGTGCTTGCTGTGAAATGACATGACCATGACAAACTGTAGTTGGAAGTTGAAGTTCGTGTATGAGGAGCAGGTCTGTAGACTAGGCACGGAGTCACACCCTGTAAGGAATCCAGCATCACATCAGATAAACGTCTTTAAGATGAGCTGACAACACACACGCTCATTGTTCACAAGCACTTTTTGCATTTCTCTATTATATCGTATGGTGACATTCCCATTGTTTTGGCTGTTTAGATGATCCATGATACAATTGATAAGTAGAATGTAGAATGTATCTCGTCTCTAGGTCAGGTCCTCTCGAGAATATTTTTCTAAGCTATCTCTACCTGTTTTTATACTCTAGATAGTGAATTTCTGGAGCCATTTAAAAGAAATAAGATGGAAGGAATATTATATATAATGTTAACAATAGGAACCGCTGAGCGGCTTTGAACTCTGCCCCAGTTACAGGAAGCGAGAGCAATTCAGACAGTAACGTTGACTGATGTAGGAAACGAGTTCCTGAAACCGGTCTCGAAATACTCTTAAAGGGCCGCTGATGCTTCCTGAGGCTCGGGGGCCAGTCATTCATTATGGCCCCAGCACAAATAAATAAATATATATATATGATCGTCTGGGTTGTATCTTGCTGAACAGAAACAAGCCCTAGTAACAACAGCCGGTCCAGCATTTACCGTTTCCTTTTTATACAATCTAAGAATATGTTTAGGGAAATGTTTGGTAGGGGTGGGAATCTCTTGACACCTCACGATTCGATTTGACTCTGATTCAGAGGTCAACGATTCGATCCTAAAACGATTATCGATGCTCCTCGATGCAACAATTTTTTTATTTACATTTCCATGTAAACTCCTGTCAATTTTCAAAAGAATATATATACACATCTGAGTTTGCTACTCAGTTTGCTAATCACTTCCTACTTGTGTGATGATCATTAAATACAATCAGCAGGTAGGTAATTCATTACCTTATATTAGATAAAGTCGGTTCTCTACACAGAGAACCTGCAGGCCGAAAGGAGTTTTCTGTAGCGCTCTGCAGCAGGCGAACAAATAAAAAAAATGTATATATATATTTTTTTTTATTACATTTTTTAGATTATTAATATTTTTGCATCGAGACGGAATCGTTCTAGAGAAAACATTTTCCCGCTGCTAATGTTTAGTGCTGCAGATCATTCGGAATATGGCCATTGTCATATTCCTTCACCGTTCAGATATCCTCACCATTCTTATTCCCCAAAGCTGAAGCTAACCAACATCCTTATATCGGCAAATCACTAGTTTTACAGATATTTAAAGACTTCAGCCCCCTTTTCACCCCAAAATAGACATTTATTTTGGCTGTGTGCCTTTATTAATCGAGAAAAAGAAAATAAAGTTGTAGTTTGGTGCTGCTTGTTTGATTTAATCAGAGGATCAGCTCGGATCGGTCGTCCAGCTAGGCGCGCTGTTTGTTCAACTCCCAAAGCGCTCCATTTAAAGACCTGGATGCTGGCGGATGGTGAATTTGATATCACCGCCGGCCCTTGAAGAGCCCGGTGGGGAGATTTGCCATGAGTCATTAGCGGGCCGACAGGTCATATTTCCAGCCTCCTCTGACCTTATCTCCTTGTAAAGGTATGATGTCTGTAGACGCATATGGAAGTGGGTTCTGTGAGGATGAAGTACAGCCAGTGGCACGGCCAACTGATCTCAGAGCAGTAGCGCAACAGATGGCACGGCTGAAAGCCCTCCAAAAGAAGGCTGGTTGAGAAGGGCCCTGCTCTAAATGGCATCAAAACACACACACACACACACACTGATGTGCTACTGCAGTGATTTAACTTATTAGGCTTGTGTTTTACTCTGGTGATGGTGAGGTTGGACGAGGGGGATGGGATGGGGGAGGGGGCCAATGAAATACAAAGCTTGTCAATCATTGGGCGGCTGAGTTCTCTGCAGCCTGTACCTTTCAAGACATCAGCACCCTGTTTTTGCACACGGCCATAGCCTTTAGTCCTTTCTCATTCTTGGGAGTGACTTTTACACACAAGCTACTGCCCTAATGTTCCCGGCATTGTGTTTTGCTTTTGCAAACACTTTGATTGCAAATGCATCCTGTGATTAGCAGAGCAGGAATGTAGCATGTTTAGATAGTAGGCCATATGTAGGAGGCAGTAGACCTCATTTAACTGACCACTCTTGTAAACCTCAGCATAGGCCTATTATGTGCCAAAGTGCTTTTGACTTTCCAAAGACATTTCCATCTCATCTCGTGTGTTCTGCAGGGTACTCGGTTTCAGTAAAGAGTCATGCATCACCTTCCTTGTGGACAGTGCTGTGGCCACTGAATGGATTTAAAATATTTACTCATTCATTTTGAGTAAATGCCAGTTGTGGCGCCCCTAATGTCTTACTTAGCATAGACTTTCAACTGTTTCCATTCTAAGAGAGTCTCTCTCGCACACACTTCGCTCTCGATCTTCTGTCCCTCGCTTTGAATCTTTGGGGTTTTAAGTTAATCCAGCTCATATCATGTTTTATTGTATGCTGTATTGTTATTGAAAACACATTTTATCAACTGGTTTTCCTTCAAACAGTCATATGGTAGTACTATAGCATAATGTAATGTTGCTGTTCCTGTTACAGTTTGTTCTGCTCATATCTCCTTGCTTGTGCACCATCATTGTTACAGTACACCATAACAAGGCATCCCATGGTGGTACAGTGTGTTTATACTCAACTGCCAGGCTGGCATGTTTATTGTCCTGTATGAGTGTCCCTCATGCTCCTTTTAGTGTCTGCTTGTTGCAAGCCAGCCAAGGGAGAAGACAGACGTTCACACAGAGACCAGGAGAGATCAGTCCATCACCGGCGATCACAGGCATCACACAGCTTCTATTTGTTTCTTAGTTCCCGGAGACTATGATTTGGCTCATAAATCTGTTAGCACCAGGAAGAATGCCAAAGTCATAATAACCAAAACCAACTTTAATGCATTAGCTGATTCATGTACTAGAATTGCATACTTGTCTACATACTGCTGCTGGGCAGAGAAACCTTTTGGAGGAAGTAAATCCATTGAATTAGAAATTTGGCCTGACTGCTCCTCTGTTTCCTTACATTTGGTTATTCAGCCCAGGATGCATTTCAGGACATTAAGGGAAACACAAAGGAAGAGATCTAACTGTTCTTAATGACGGCTGTGGTGGTTAAGCTATGTTTTTGTCAACAGAAGATTACAGAGAAATACAGTAGGCCCACTCATCAGGGACAAAGCCTTTTTTACACAGAGAGCCATAATTGGATGGCAGAGGAAAGGAGATGTTTACGGCGGGGAACCTGGGGAAGGGCGATGCTGCTGATAAGGTGGCCTGATGAGATGCTTTGCCATGCAGTGTTTCCATGAAAACAAAGCACCTGTTGATAATAGCGGAGGCCACTCTCTGTGGCTCTGTGCAGATCCCTGTTTACCCAGGTTATCAAGCTCATCTCACCTCATTTTACGAATGATCTCCTGACCGCCGTCTAAGTAGTGGTCAGCCTTATACTGCAATCTAGTGCATCTGCCACCTAATTGGTTTATTTTTATCTGTGTGTGGAAATTAAGTTATTATTTTTTCTTCTTTCTTTTTTTATGCTGCTGGCATTCTGTGAACTTCTCAACCGCTCTAGAGTTCAGTAGGGTTGTAGCAAATGGACAGCACTATAAGCAAGCGGCCCCTAACACACCCACACACACATGGAATACTGAGCACATCTGATGATGCACTATAGTTCACAGGCCAATCACAATGAGTTAAGATACCAAACATTCACTCGGCCCCAGATGGTTTAACAATATAACCATCACATGCTTGTAATACAGGGCTGCTAAAACCAAGACTGCACTAGGGGTCCAGGACTGTCATTCTTCCTGAAGTGCTGATATCTTTGTAACATTCATCTGCCTCATATTGCTGCATTGCATGGCAGGGTAATCGTCTGGAAAACCTTCTGGACTCCTTGTCAGAATGCTTTCATGTCTTTGCTACAGCGTAATTGATTGCCTGGCATGCAAATTAATTGACAGCAGTCAGTGTTTAGTGGAGCATTGTGTGGTGTTCAACACCAAATTAGCAAGCAGAGACTATTTTGGACGGAGCGCCAGCCGGTTATTGGATTTCTCATCCTCAATAATCACTATACAAACAAAGTTGTTAACGCTCATAAACGGCAGTGGTGCAAATGGATATATCCAGCCCAGAATTACAAACCGACTGGTAAAAACTCGATGTCCTCTTGACGGTGACTGAACAAACCTAGCCTCTCGCTGAACCCTGAGAACATACACGCCGTGCTGCCTGCCAGCCTCGTAAACAGTTTCCCCCGGGCAAAGCTTGGAACCCAGTGATAAAAACATTATCAGCTGCAAGACGTTTCTGCTTGGGTGTGGTGAGGCCCCCCGATGAGGCAAGAGCCCTCTCAGACACGTTCACGCTCAGAATCCGGAGAAGTGTGTTTCTCAAAAATCTGTCCACTCACCCCAAAAGCACATTGCTGCATTTCAACATGACATCATTCACTGTTGGGGTTGGGAGTTTCACAACATGTAGAATAAATATTGGACGTGTTATTGAATCCTTTTGGAAATGCTAAGGAATCTATGGACATGTGTTAGTCGTTTAGGAACATACACACCCCGAGGTTACAGAAAGAGAGAGAGACAGAGAGAGAGGGGAGCTCCTTAAAATATGTTGACATTTCTAATACATTAAAGTTCAAGGGCCAAAAAGGTCAAATGACAGCAGAAACAACATGGAAATGCATAAAAGACTTTTTAGTCTCATGTCTGTACTGAACTTATCGGTCTGCCCTGGACAGTGGGGCACTAGAGGTCAACTTGCTCACAACTTCAATTATATATCAGAAATAATGTATTAATTTAATAATTTCTTCATTAATTAAGAAAAAAGGGTGTTATCTACTCTCTGTGCATGTGGTTGCACCCTATAACCTGATTGTTCCACCTTCAAACCTGATTGAAATTGTTTTGTTTAAAAATAAAGAAAGAAAGCACGATTCTCTTTGAAGAGAGTGTGAGTAACCATTGTCCTACTAGCACTACATCAGGGTGGGACTAATTACACAGATTGTCATTGTGAATGCGATCCTGCTCTGAGTGAACGCGGGTATAGTTAATGATTGGTCACAGGCTACGCAACACTGTAGCCTACCTAAAGGAGGTCAGTCTCAGAGAGTCTGCTTGTTCAGTCAGTCAGCAGAATTGTACATCTTATCTTAAATGTACACTGCATCAACTTCCCTCCACATATACCATTGTCTCGTATCTCATAGTATCTCATTTTTTGGTGTTGTGTATTTTCAACACAGCAGCAGAATAATTCCAAACATCCTTTCCAAAAAAATTTTACTTTAAGATGGTAGTCAGCCTTTTAATTTTGCATAAAAAAAGGAACAGCTCTGAAAATGTTAGCAATTTTGTAGAAAAGTACTTATTTAGCACACATCCAGACACCAGATACACTGACATGCCAGGTCATCTACAGTATAAAATGTTGATTTATATTGTTCTATATGATCACTATAAAGGCATCTTGCTGTTGCTCATATTTTCTTGTCTAAATTCCTTACAAAATCCCTGAGCTTACTGGCTTCATAAAACCTGTTGTCATGGATACAAACTGTTATGGTTTGTATCCATGACAACAGGTTTAATTAATAATTAATTCATCATTGAATAAGTTAATTGTAGCATCTATATTATACTTTTATTTTTTGCTTTAACTGCTAATGAATGCAGTTGTATTATTCACTCAGGTTATGAGTCACTTCCTGAAATAACTTTAAATAAGCTTGGATATATCTAGACCTTAAAGTCTTAATCCAAACTTCTCCAAGTGTAAACCATTAACTGCCCTTCCACATTTGTGAGGCTTCTTTAAAAATATTAAATCATGATTTTATTCTGGCATCAGATTGGTTATTCTTATATTTGTTATTGTCACATATACTTTGTAACATGCAACGTAAATGAAGGACTGCGGTATTGTTTGTCCCTGCTGTACATGTATATGGAGCAAATTTATTAATAGGAGCAATATCCTACTGTACTGTTTGAGATACAAACATGTCAGGCAATTTTATCCTAATTATAGATGTTAACCAAGGAAAACAAATTGCTCTACGGAAATGCATTTGGTTTAATCTCTTTAATCTGACCCTTTTCATATTATTCAACCAACATCCACAGGTAATTGGTTTTCCATCAGGAAATGAAACTAAAATAATGCTGAAATATTGAGGCTTCAGACATCATTATTTTGTAAATGTGTGTGATTATTCCTGGTATAGCATTAGCACAAGTGCACGACCCAAATTTCTTTGTGGCAGAAAAAAACATGTTGAGTGTAAATGTTACACTTACAGTTCTGTTTCTGGTCTGGACTGGTTGCTGGACTGGCTGCTGTTGTTGGAGTGCTGAAGTCCCGGGGAAGAAGCCTCACTTCTGTTGCTGCTCAGGCTCTCGTTCCTGTCTGTCATGGTAGCTTTAGTGAGTGCGCCCACCGTGCCAGACTCACCCTGCCTGGGAACACAGCTGCAGAGAGTGCGCAGTTCTTTATAAAAAGCATTAAACCTCTGTGTGGTCAGCCAAGGGCATCCCAGCAAATTCTTGAACGCTGTGCGGAACTCGGGGCTCCGGCAGTAGATGATGGGGTTCAGGCCAGAGTTCACGTAGCCCAGCCAGTTCAACAGGCGGAACACCTTCTCCGAAGGCACGTCCCTGTCAAACACATTGATGATGTTGGCCACGAAGAAGGGCAGCCAGCACAGGGTGAAAGTGCCCATGATGATGCCCAAGGTCTTCAGGGCTTTGTGTTCCTTGACCAGCATCAGCCGTGACGGCCTCCGCCTGCTGCCCTTCCTTCGCGCCACGCCGTTCCTGTTGCTGCCGCAGTTGCAGGTGCCCAGCGGGCACACGGACGGCAGGATGCTAGTGAGGTGCTGGCCGAGCTGCGAGGACGGGCAGTCGCCCTGGAAACGCTGGCGGTCCTTGTCGATCAACTGCACCTGCTGCGTGGCGATCAGGAACACCTTGGCGTAGACAAAGATCATGATGAGCAGCGGCACGTAGAAGGACACCACGGAGGAGGTGATGGCGAAGGTGCGGTTGGTCACAAAGTCGCAGCACGCCGTGTCGTTGTAGCACTTGGCGGCCTCGGGGAAGTCGTCCGCCCGCCAGTACTGGTTCATGATGGGGACGAAGGAGATGAGCGCCGACACGGCCCACACCAGGCAGACGATGAGCCGCGCCCGCCGCTTGTTGATCAGCACCTTGTGCCGCAGCGGCCGCGTGATGGCCAGGTAGCGGTCCACGGCGATCACACACAGCGTCTCGATGCTGGCCGTCACGCACAGCACGTCCACGGACGTCCACAGCTCGCAGAGGGTGTCGCCCAGCTTCCAGTCGCCCGTCACCACGATGGTGGCGCCCAGCGGCACCACCAGCACGCCCATGATGAGGTCGGCGAAGGCCAGCGACATGATGAAGATGTTGGTCATGGTCTGGAGCTGTGTGGTGCGTGCGATGGCGATGATGACCAGCAGGTTGCCCACCACGATTGTGAGGATGATGAGCGCCAGGAAGGGGTGGGTCCAGGAGTCGGCCGCCGGGTGGTAGGGCTCGGTCCTGTTGGGGCCCAGCAGGACCACACCGCCGCTGCTGTGGTTATTGATGAATGAGTCTGAGGTGGCAGCGTGGCTCATGTTGTTGTCGTAGTCCATGGTTACTGGGGGCCTGAGCTGAGCGTCGTTCAGCAGTCAAAGATGCTTGGCTATACGTCCCATTACAGAATTTGCATTCTTTTCGCGGGGAGGGGAAAAACTATTATAAAAATAATTATAAATATTCGTTCTGCTGAAATGCATTTTACCAGCACATCAAATGGTTGAAGCCTAACTAGTGTACTCCGACCCAATCAGCACCTCTTGTCTACCTGTTTCTTTAGCTTCAGAAGTAGCCAGCGAGGCGTGTGAGAGGATCCATTGAGGTCTGAGGAGGCGACATGCCTACATGACAGATACATCCAAAAAGTCCAGAGTACTTGTTGAACAAAATAAAGTGCAGTTGGAGTTTGTTTTAGAAATCCAAGAGAAGATGTAAAACAAAAGAAACATGGGGAGAGGAAAACAAATATCAGGATCTCCAGTGTTCAACAAGGTCCTATGGGATCAAAGTAATGCCACAGCTGGAAACATGCTACGCTGCCACTGCTGCAAGATCTACCAGTGTACCCAGGCTGTTACCCACTCCCCTCTCTCTCTCTCTCTCTCTCTCTCTCTCTCTCTCTCTCTCTCTCCTCCCTCTGTCCTTCTGTCTCTCGCTCACTCTCTATGTCTCTCACCCACTCTCTCTCTCTCTCTCTCTCTCTCTCTCCTCCCTCTGTCTTCCTGTCCCGCTCACTCTCACCCACTCTCTCTCTCTCTCTCTCTCTCTCTCTCACTTTCCCACTCTCCCTCTCTATGTCTCTCACTCACTCTCTCCCTCCATTTCTCTCTCTCTCTCTCTCTCTCTCTCTCTCTCTCTCTATGCCGCTCACACACTCGATCTCGTGCTCTCGCTCAATGTGGCTCACCCACTCTCTCTCTCTCTCGATGTCTCTCACCCACTCTCTCTCTGTCTCTTGCTTGCTCTGACAGGGCTGTAGCCTACATGCTGGTCGTCTCAAGCTTGTGTTGGCTCTAATCACACCCAGGCTGATGGGGAGGGGCTATGAAATGTGCTTGTGTGCTGAAGCCATACAGGGGAAAAAATACCCTAATACCGGCCCTCATGAAGACCTGCACACGCATTAGGCAGGCAGCACATAGGCATCACTGCCATGCCGCTATTAAGCCCTTACTGTTACCCTTCTGTTGATGTTCTCGCCTTTCTGGGACCTCTCAAGGCTTGAGCTATTAGTACAAACACACACACACACACACACACACACATACAGGCATACACACACACAGAAGAGTGCTACGTGCATTTGGACTGCCGGTCTTGAGCTTGGTAAATTCACATAACACTGTTGAAGACACTTAATTGTATATCATTCTAGAACATTCATCATCAATGTACACATAAGCACCTAATAGTGTTACCTTTTAATAAAAAAAAATACTTAAAAATATAAACATTGCAGGTCAAAAAATTTGTAAACAATATAAAAGAAGAAATCCTATTTGTGCTTGTTGTTTTGTGTCCGGGCATAATGATTTTGTTTTAAACATAGTGTGATAAGGCCTATATAACATCATGATTCTGTAGATTAGAGAACATCCACACTATGAAATCAAAGTGACATAGGACTGTTTCCTTTGCCATGGCAGCTCAGAGTTTGCCTGCATCTCTACTCCTTTGTTTCCCGAACCAATAAATGACTTCTCTATATATATATATATAGAACTAAATATAAAACATTACATAAATTAATACAGCCGTGTTGGGGATGAATCAAATAGTATTTCAAATGTACTTGTGCCCTTTGATGGCTCGCTCCAGCCTGTTCTCCAGGTATTCACTGCTACAGCACCCCTATCACCCCTATCGCTCTGACAAACAGACCTACGGATGGCTGAATATTCAGAACAAAATGGATGACATTCCTTTTATTCTCAGTGGATGTTGCAATATTTTAAGATACTTTCCGGCATTGAAATGCATTTTGATAAGAATTGTTTTTTTTAATATTTTCATAATTATCGTGCCATGAATGTGTATGATGTTTCATAAGCTAGTTAAAGGGAAATACCGAGATAACTGAATATTGTTTGCCTGTCTTCCCCAGATAACAGACGAGTTGGTTAATTCATCATTGTGGCTCCAGAAGGGGGGCTCACTTGGTCGGCATTGCTTCTGTTAACCTCTTCTATTGCCTGGCAGACTAACAGCAGCCTAGCTCCTGTTCTTGAAGAAATACACTTCAAGTTACTTTCCAAAGTTGTCCAATGTTTTCCGAATAGTCGCTTATTCAAAATGAGTGCCAGTAGCAACACAACGACAGCGACCTAGAGACATGGGGTCTGCATCACTAAAGACCTAAGGGCTCTAGCCTGCTCCCATAGGTCCTAGACCCCAAGGTCACCTACTAATTGCATCACGTCCTGTAGGGCTAAGACCCCCCATGTTTATCATTTTAGTAGTCTTTTGAAAATCTTCAACCTTTGCCTTTTACTTAATTGTTTCTGTTGTTAAGGTTGGAGGTCATATTGCTGGCTTTACTTCTCTCTCTATTTTAAGTTCTGTAATGGAACTTGTTCAATACATATTCTTGTCATCTGATAGGATGCTTTGAAAGCCAAAACTTTAAACACTGAATGGCTAAAGAGGTCGTTTGTGGACATCAGACTGGAGATCAGACAGCAGCACGACCATATTGTGCCTAATCCCTCCCACAGGTATGCAAGCAAAACATTAACTCTGATATATGGCCTTCACCAGTGACACCATCATGCACGGGCTCAGGACCACAACCGCACCATAGAACGTTCACAGCACTAGCGTTGCAAAGCCATCAGTGTGATGGTCTTAATACACATAATACTCTGTCAGGGAAATGTTTCTGTCAGCGTTACATTCTCTCTGTGCCCTCGTGTAGCAAACAGACTCTCAGGAGAACAACCTGAGAGCACGACCATTTGTCATGTGAAGATCTGCTGCTCCGTAGAGCAGGTCAGGCTGTTTGTCATCGCCGCCACCGCAGAAATCCTTCCTTTCTTTGAACTAGTGCTCGGCTATGCAGGCCTCCCCCCCGCTCCAGACTCCAGCCTGAAGCCTGGGTCTCAGGTAGACACCTGGGCTTTGTAAGCTCACTCCTATAATTCATTGTGCAATCTGTCTCTGGCCAAAGACAACAAGCCCATGTCAGGAGGAGTTCACATGGCCATCCGCCGTCTCAGCGTCAATCCAGCCGTCCAAGGTTATAAATCTTACTGGTGCTGTTAAACACTGAGCAGACTTGGTGAGCTTGAGTCACGATTCTAGACCAGCTTCTGCGCACTGATGTGAAAGGAGGCATCTTGAGTTCTGCTGTGTTGTTTCTTACTCCATGGTGCCATATCTTCAAATCGAATCTATATAAGCCCTTGTATTTGGTCTTTTTCATTGACATTGCGGTTTCTTAGCAAATGACAGCATAATACAAAAAGAAAACTCATAGAAAGCATTCACCTTTCTCACTTCTTAGTGGGATTTTGGGATCACTGTGACTTTTCAGGGTTTTCTGAGGTTTACAAAGTCACTCCTGTGAGCTTGATGGTGCACAGGAAACCCTCCATTTGGTGAAGATTATAATCTACAGGGGACATGAGATGGTTACCAGCTCCGCATATGGCTGCAAAGCCAACAGTGCTCTGATATGTCGGAATACTTCACTTACAGCATTGGAAATAAATAGTGTGTAGTGTGCCTGTATATATATATGTATATATATATATATATATAGATTTAAATAATGCCACTTTTTCAAGATGATGCAGATGAAATGATGCTGTCATAGTGTGGAATGTAGAACAGACAGAATATGCTCTCTGGGGAGGACAGAGAGTCTAACAGCAACACATGAGTGAGTATCCCACCAAAGTGAAAAGAAGCTTAGCAGGGAATGGTATTTTTATATATGGAGGTAGCATAGCTTGCAGAGCATTAAGCCAGTGGACAGTTCTAATGCTGCATGAGATTACACAGGCGGCTAAGTCCCGGCTAAGAGGAGGGTGTTTTCTGAGACCAAGTGGTTTAGTATTCAACAAGCATCACCTTGTAGGGGGGGGGGGAAATCACTCTCATTACCATTTGAGTGGAACCACATGCTGGGGCTTGCAGTGCCGTTCTGCCCAAGATCCAAGCCAAGCCAAGGGACCAGACTGCTGCCTGCTGCACCCACCCTGGGTCTCTGAGTCCCTGGCTGAAGTGCGGCGGGTCGAGGTGCCATCCAATCACAACAGAGGGTGCAAACCAAAAATGAACACATTGCCGTTTTTGTTTCAGTTGCTTGTGGCAGGCTAGGGAGGTTCATGTTAACTCCAGGTGTAACGGCCCCAGGATCACACATTGAAGATGCCTTTATTGCGGCCAAACATCCCTCTTTTCAGGCTTTTAAGAACACTTATCCAAGTTTAGTGGATCCAATAATTTTTCTTAACTATAGTTTGAACTGACTTCCATTCCCTCAATTGAGATATGGATTTGAATTAGTTTGTAGCTTTGGAAATCATTTAATATTTGCTTTGATTACCCTGTGAAGCAGGTAATCATTTGCCTGCATGTGCACTGAAAGATTTACCTCCTGCTTATACAATGTTGAAGGACGAAGAAAGGTAATAATATCGCTATGACAATCATTTTACTTTTGTCTAGAATGAACCTTCCAACAACAGTTTCCTCTTCCACGAATCCTGGTACACTAGCCAAGCATTGCCTTCTATGATTAAGATGTCCAAGAAACACACCGGCTGTGTCTGTTTGACGTAACCATGGACCCAATTTGGCTCCTCTGTTCTGATCCCCTATCACGTCTTCTATTAGGATTATTACCCACATCAAAGAAAGCTGAGCTCTCGTCCCGTCCGCCCGTAAAGCATCTTAATGGGCTGTGTTATTAGAGGTAGACGCCGCAGAGACATGCAAGATAAAGAAATAGAGAAATCTGCAATCATAGTTTCGTCCACAGTCGAGCCACACATGTCGGTCGACACTGGCTGCAGATCTCTAAGAGACTCTCTGGTTCTCTCCTCTTCCAGATCAGTGTCACATGGCGCAAGGTTGTTGTGGGAGGCGGGGGGGTCTGGCACTAACTGCCAGAGAGGGAAGGAGAGAGGGAGCTGAACAGATTGGACAGCTCGCAGCTTTGGCTCATCATTCGGCCCCCGGGGAGGGGTCATTAGAGCCATTGTCAGCATCACACACCGGCCCTTTTCTGTAAACGGGATTGGCATAATATTCATCTTTATATTCCCTCTGTATCGCCATGGTACCCGCACGGATAATCTCAACACGGTCTTGCGAGGTCAGGGCAGAGGGTCGGAGACGACGTTGAGAAACGTTCACGTTGGCTGTATGTATCAGGGGAAGAGTGAGCCACAGCCGCTACGAGGTTAGCTCAGGGGAACTAACAGGGCAGTGAGTGGGGATCCTTCACAGAACACATTAGGAAAACAGTGGCATGGTGATGTTGGAGAGAGGCACACAACGTGAAGTGGAGCTGTTAGCTCTGTTAGTTGTGGAGCCATAACAGTAATTATCACTTACTGGCATGTTCACCTTATTTGTTCGGAAAAATGTGCCTCAGGAGGTAATTTCTTCCATTTAGTAATAAAAGAAGGATAAACAACTGCATCAATCAATTTATTTATGGTGTGCATACACAGCATAAATAAACACACACTTTTACTGAAAACATACCGAAAATTGCTGCTCTGACAAAGAGATATAATAAGATAAGTTATTGTTTACAACACCAAGACTAGTTTGGACAGATTCTATGCACAGCGATGAACAACAAAGATCATGAAGTTCAAGATGGCAAGATCTCAGTAGTTTGAGGATTCGTCTAGTTAGCGGTCCAGTCGTGCCACCCCAGAGAGAGAGTCACCCTTTCAGCTGTCACAACGTGACATGGACATGTGTCCTTTGATGATCAAGTAGGAGGACACTGATGGTTACCATAGCAATTTCTGAACAACCTTGTTTCTTGTTTACAGACAGAAAATAGACAAAGTCTGACATTAACTCAATAAGACATGACGGGATAAGATCTGAAAGATATGAACCCACTCAAATATCCAAATATGTTTTTTCACGGATCGCTCTGAACAATTGTATTTTATTCCTTTTTAGCACAAAAACACTGGTGACTGACAGTGGACCTTTTCCAGTGTTGTGAGTAGGTTGACAGTGACACACAATGTGTATGTGTGAGCAAAATGCACTGGACAAAGCCTGCTCGTGGTGATCAAAGTAGCTTTAAGCTGTTGCTGTGAACCATCACCTGCATCTGATTGTTTTTTAAATATGTTTATTTCAAGTCTGAGATAGTTACCTAAACATACAAAATTACATGGGATTACACCGCCTGTCTAAACCTAGAAAAACAAACCCTTCATGTTATGAAGGGTATGTGAAATTAGTAACTGAAAGTTTTGACTTTAGCTGAGCAGAATATGTATTTGATCAATTTATGATGTACAAAATGCCTACATTACTACCTGAAGGGATTCTTATAATTTAGGGAAATATTATATTTCTATTTCTTTTTGATTTGGTGGACTGACCTCTCTGCACACATGTTTATTTTGAGCTGGTTTAAAATCAAGAAGACCAACAGCCCATCTTTGTTGCATTCGTCCCCAAACTTCTGACCCTAGCCTGAACCCCGCTCTCCTAATCTGAGAACATGTGTGCAGCATTCCATCATATCTGTACATCTCACACACACACACACACACACACACACACACACACACACGCTCGTATGTGCACACACACTCTCACACATATGCTCATATGTGCACATACACACACACACACACACAAACACCCAGACACACACACACACAGCAACACACTAACACAAGTACACTTTAGCGCAGATGCAAACTCTCAGGGGCCGACAGTGTCAAAAGAAGTGATGAGAAACGTTTCCCATTGGTGTTTGAATGCCATTCATGGAGACACAAAGCCCAGCACATTCAGGAAGGAACTTCTATGGACATGCCAAAGACAGATTGCAGAGCAGAGGAGGCCAATAACAGCGACCTGGCTCTCTCTCATCTCATCAGAGAGCGAGAGAACCGAGAGAGAGAGACATAATGATAGAGAGATGTTTATCTCTCTCTCTCTCACGCTCTCCACTCTGGCTCTGGCCGGATCAGACGGGCACGGTCTGCTCCACTTGCCATTGAGGACGACGGGTTTATCAACTCACTTCAGGGGATGGTTGTAATAATTGCCCGTCTCCAGCTTGTCAAGCTCATTATGACAGATAAGGTGACCTTGAATGAGGGGGCCGGGGGCCAAAGCAAAGAGCCCTGTATCTATGACTGTCTATTGGTTCATTATCAGCTCTGCCAGACTTTCACACCCCAGCAGCATCGCTGCATTGCTCATGATTATAATGCCAACTGAAAAACGCCCGTCCTTGCTGCCCGACCACGGAGCACGGTTGCGCACTGATCTGAAAATCGGCTTGAGCAACCGGTTGATCAATGAATCAATAAATGGCAAACAACCAAACAATCAATCAGTACCATCGAAAAATCATGTGACAGGATCATTTTGGGGGGAAATGCTTGAGTTGTATGAGGTAAGAAGCCCACGTTTACTATTCAGTATTCTATAAACTATTGACTGATCTGGAATCTCTGGTTCTATTGAAAGGAATCTTCTTCTGTAAAATTGCCGAGAGGGAGGGTCTGGCCAGTCCTCTGTGTACATTTTATCCCGTATAACCTATTAAGGCCGTTGCTTTCCGGAGCTCCAAAGCAATTTCCCTTTAGTCACAGCCCTTGAGTGTTTCATCAAAGAGCGCTCTATTGATTCCGTTTTTCAGACGTACCTTGTTTTTTCCTTATTCATCGTTCAATGTTATCTCTTAGTAGTATCTCTCATACGCAAGATCCCCGTAAACTTCCACATGACCTCAAAACTCATTAAACCTCGGATTTCATTTCAGAATGGAGAAAAATGTGCTGATTTGGAGATAAAGCTTTAAAACTAACTCTCAACATCCTACTAAAATGGCTCCCATCCTAAAAGATCTGATAAGAGTGTTGTAACTCCTTACATTGTGGATATTACTTATTACTCTCTCTCTCTCTCTCTCTCTCTCTCGCTCTCTCTCTCTCTCCCTCTCTCTCTGTCTCTCTCTGTCTCTCTCTCTTTCTGTTTCTGTCTGGGGACTTGAAGGCTGAATGCCAGTCAGTCCCTCCGCCGACTGGCTGATCCCCGGAGACTTGAGAGATAGCGAGAGGAGGAATGGGGCTGCAGAGACCGGCAGGAATCTGCCTTCTTTTGTTCCTAAATACTTCTGCAGCACGCAAGTCCCTTGACACGTTCACCGCCGCCTCGGCTGCCGGCCACCAGGAAGATTGGAGCGGGCGGTAAAAACACGACGGCCTCGCTCAACCTCACAGAAGAATCTGGCCCGGCCAGTTTACGCTCTCACCCGGGCAGAGAGAAGCATCAAAAGTATGCAGGACAATGGTCTGAAGCTGAAATAGCTGGGTGGGTGGGAGGACAGAGAGATGAGAGGTGAACTGGGGGACAGGGGAGAAGGCGAGAGCTACAGAGATGGCTTGTACACATGAGCGGACGAGAGGGAAGATAGCATCGCTGCAGCCGGCTTGCCTCCCTGGAACATGCTCGCTCTGCTAACGGTATAGGCAGGCAGCGAGCTCTAACCTGTTCCCCTGACTTCAGAAATAGAAACAGACCGGTGTGTGTGTGTGTGTGTGTGCCTGTGTTTTTGTTTTGCTTTTCTGCAAAGCATGCGGGTGGGGGGGGGGGGGGGGGGGGGGCGGCGGGGGGGGGGGGGGGGGGGGGGGGGGGGGGGGGGGGGGGGGGGGGGGGGGG
>JAOPUA010000147.1:15932247-15943875 GCA_027122455.1 Trisopterus luscus | reverse complement strand
GTGTGTGTGTGTGTGTGTGTGTGTGTGTGTGTGTGTGTGTGTGTGTGTGTGTGTGTGTGTGTGTGTGTGGGCCTACACCAGTCTGTTTGTTGTGCTGATCATGTTGTGTGTGTGTGTGTGTGTTCGCAGGCCTACACCAGTCAGTTTGTGGCGCTGATCATGTTCGCCCTGCTGATGTGTGACGACCGCATCTCCATGCAGCCCCGGAGGCGGGAGATCATCCAGGGCCTGAGGGTCCTGCCGGGTAAGAGGAGCCAGTGGGCTAGGGGGGACGGAGATGAACATCAGGGCATCCAAGGACTCCCTTTGTCTCAGTTCTGTGTTTTGTTCAAATAATTGTGCTGCGACGATGAAGCCAATTGTGGCGAGGCAGAGGACCACAGAGGCAGAGCTTTGAGTTTCACTCTGGGGGGCACCAGCACCCCTCTCTTCTATCTATCTAAAGCTAACGATGAGTGTATGAGGAGCCTCCTGGCCCTCCCCCCGAAACATCCTCTCAGCCCAGCCTGGTGCCTGTCCTCCAGCCAGGCTCCCAGCTGGCCCAGGGACTGGGATCGTGATCCCCAGCCTTTGGATCGCTGGGGTCCAGTTGAACGAGGCGATGTAAACCAATCTGACCACTTACCCCATCAACCGTCCCCTTACTGGTGGTGTGTTCCCCGCGGTGTTCAGATCTGATCAAGGAGGTGCTGAGTCTGGACGATGAGATCCAGAATCTAGCGGAGGAGCTCTACCAGCAGAAGAGTGTGCTGATCATGGGACGGGGCTACCACTACGCCACCTGCCTGGAGGGGGCTCTGGTGAGCAACCTCCCCTGGCCCTGTCTATTGTCTCAACATTGTCTCAACATCAGTTTTTCTTGGAAAAGGTTTTTAGTGTGAAGGAAGATTGTGCGAACACAAAGGAACCCAGCCAGAGGAACGGTCCCAGAGCAGGATCCACGGTTATTCTCTGCCTCCATTCTGGATCTAGAAGTCATTTTATTCTGCCGAGCATGTTGATTATTCTGAGGAAACGTAGCGCTGTTATCAGTGCTGGGTATGGGGTAGAGCTGCACTATCGATTTTTTTTGGTTTATCCTTGTATAATGATTAGCGATGAGCTCGTTATACAGAGCTTCATGGTGGCGATTTAAATGGGAAAATAAATAAGTTGTGTTACGTTTTGTTGCGGCAACAATTGCAACAACAAAGTACCGGTTTTTGGTCAACGTTGTCTTTTCTGTTGCCAAAATAATTCCCTTAAACTGACGTTGTTCTCGTTCGAATTTAACTGATCACCATGATCGTGATTGGTGTTTCGCTGTGCATTCAGATCCGGCATGTCACTCCCTAGCGACAAACTCCAAGAACCCCTAAATAGGAGTAAATTATGTTACATCGGACTGATTGATCTTGTACATCAGTCAGTTATTTAAATGAATAAGAATTAAATAATCATTTCAATATGAAAATGCTCCATGGTGCAACCCTAGTATTAGTTTGTTCTGGTTCTCCCCTGACTGCTCCTCCTCTCCCGGCCCGGTAGAAAATCAAGGAGATCACGTACATGCACTCGGAGGGCATCCTGGCCGGGGAGCTGAAGCACGGCCCGCTGGCCCTGGTGGACAAGCTGATGCCCGTCATCATGATCATCATGAGGGACCACACCTACGTCAAGTGTCAGAACGCCCTGCAGCAGGTGGTCGCCCGCCAGGTAACCGCTGCCGCCGCCGCGGGTTCATGGGGGTCGGTCCGGGGTTGGGTCTGAGTTTGAAGCACAATGAACCCTGCAGTGCACCTCGAGGGCCTCCCTGGACCCTGCCCCGTCAGCCTCTACCTTCTCATTAATGACTTGTTTCTCAGATAATGTGTAAGAAATCAAAAGCGACTTTTATCAAAAGCGACTTGCAATAAGTGCATTTGTCAGAAGAGAAAAAATATATTGCGGTCGGTACAGTAAGGATGTACAGTAAGTAAGCAAAATTTTGCCTTGAATTGCATTTTAGTTGATCAACATCAGCCCCATTGAAATGTGAGGAGTGAGTTGAATGCAGCCTCGGTGTGTTCTGTGAAGGAGTTGTGTGCCCGCCCCCCTGAGATCTGTGGACGTGGTTGTTTTAAAAGGCGATTACTGGACTCCAACATTCTGTTATGTTCTAGTCATTTGGTCAGCACGGTTCAAGTCTTTCAAATGTGGACAACAGATGTTCTTAATTCAGTTTCTAGCCGGATTGCATTATATGTTGATCATCTGCAGTTTAATGGCCTAGATTCAAGAAAACAAACGCTGTCAATCCAAGAAATTATGCAAGATAAGCAGATTTTTTTTTCTTTGGTTAAATACTAGCCAAATACGTTCGCTGGACTAATGTTTGACTGGCGTTAGGAGATCTGTATTACAATTTCATGCATCTTCAACACTGTATTTATTGAAGATTAATTAAGTACTCCATCTCAATAGACTAATCGAAATGCAACATGTTGCATTTCAATTAGAAAAGATTTTCTTCAAAACTATCAAAGGGGATAATGTAACCAGTTGTCTGACAGAGGAGCAGCACTGAGAGTTGAGTATCTCCTTCCACAGCCCCCACCTTCCTGAACCCAGGTTCCACTCCCCCCGCCTCCACTCCTAATCACAACTGACTTCTCCTTTCACAAAGAAAACATGGCCGTGTTTGAAAGTCCCAGCTTTATTCGTCCCGTGCGCCGGAGCCCTCTGGTCTGGTCACCTTCTTAATAAACACCAGGGTGGAGTGGGCGGGACTTCCTGGCCTGCATGACATCACCGCTGGGTCCGCAGCAGATGTGGACTAAGCCTTCAAACGGGTCTAAGTCCAGCGGCCGGTGTGGTTCAGGGGCAGCGCGGCCCGCTCTCACCCTCCGGTCCCCCTCCCGGCTCAGGGGCCCGGGGTCTGGGATTTGGGGGTAGGGGCCGTATCGCGGCATTGATCCAAAACCAAATTTTCTGTTGTGTGTTTGTTCCCCCCCCCCCCCCCCCCCACCACCACCAGGGCCGGCCCATCGTGATCTGCGACCGAGACGACCAGGAGACCATCAACAACTCGAGCCGCACCATCAAGGTGCCCCACTGCGTGGACTGCCTGCAGGGGGTCCTCAGCGTCATCCCCCTGCAGCTGCTGTCCTTCCACCTGGCTGTGCTGCGCGGCTACGACGTGAGTGGCGCCCCAATGCTAACGGGGTTCAGCGTCCCCATGCTAACGGGGTTCAGCGTCCCCATGCTAACGGGGTTCAGCGTCACTGGCCCCCAGAACATCAAACCCGCCCCTTCTCTCTCTTGACATGCTTTGCTTTAGTCAATCAAACACAAACCCCTCAAATGACTAATGACTAATCATAACCCTGGATTTTAAACAGTTTCCTGTCATGGAAAAAGTTGCACGTTTAGAAAGACGACATTTATCAAATGTCCTGGAAAGTGCTAGACCATGTCATGGAAAATTGTGTGGTTATGCTGCGAAATATATTTCATGTTAGTGTGTGTTCAGTCCCCAACGAAAGGCTGCACAGCTGTCTGTCAAAGCTAATGAGCCACTTGCCATGCTTTCTGAGGAGATACCCGTGTAAGACATTAGTGAACATTTGAAGGCCATCAGTTAATTTTTCCGATGGTAGTAATGTTAATGCTAATCCCCAACCCTAACCCTATTTAGCAGATTGTAGCAACGTTCGTGCTAATTTACACCGATCAAAGGATTAGCTGACGTGTTTACGATCAGACCTAGCTATCACAATGAATCCAGAACCAGCTTAATATTTATTGTCCGTTGTGAATTAGTAAAAGACAAGATGTGGGGCTTGTTTCCCTGCATCATAAAACCAAGAATAACCTGTTAGAAGTAGGATACAAATTGTCTGATTCCTTACTTGAAAAAGTAAACAAAATTAAGGGTATATTCAAATCCCCCACAAATCCAAATGAATGGGAAAATATAGTTTTGAATAGGATGAGGAATAATCACAAAAGAGAATCCCACTCCCATGTGTTAGGATGTTGCAGTAGGGCTGCCACAGTAACGTCAGGAACTCATCAGTTCCAATATCTGAGTCATGAAAGGAATACTGCGATCAAAGGAACTTTGTCACATGTTTTTTTTTTTCCACACTGCGAGCCAAAGTCCTGATGGAGTATTGACACCAATAACACTTTCTAAACAATGTTTTAAAATTTTACTAAGGCTTATTAAATTTGGGCGAAACCGATATATCTCGACGTCATCTATTGTGTGCATAAACTATGTTATCGACACTCACAAACAGGGCCTTTCAAATTATATACTTTCAAATAATCATCAATAATCATTATTTTCACCGGTGTGTGTCTTCTTCCAGAAAGGCAAAATACACAATAGTGTATAGCAGCCAGTGGCTCAATGTAGGTCATGCAGACAGTTGGGTCACATCTGGGCCCAAAGCTGAGGGCTGGTGTCTGTTGTCCCCTCTCAGCGTGGCCCCCCGCCCAGTCTAATATGGGATGATATGGTGGTTTGCTGGCAGAACACGGAGGGGACGGGGACATCCTAGACTTCCACTGTGTGTTCCTAAAGGGTCATAATGCCCCACACTGAAGTCATAGCACAGTTGACCTCGATAAGAAACCAAACTAAAGGCTAGCATACTGCGTCTTCACAAGGTTGGTGAGGCCGCTGCTTGCCCGTCATACAGGGGAATATGAACCTCCTAGGCTCAGTGAGGTTATGGAAAATACCTTGAAATGATCCACTAAAGCGAGAGGGGACCCTAACTGACCCGATCAGGATGATGAGTTGAAGGTTTTACTGACTGACACCCCGGTGCCTTTGGGCTTATTGTTGAACCTGCTGGTTTTCTCTACGATGTAGTTTGATGTTTATTGCGGTTTCACAGTCACGTTTCAATCCCATCAGCGGTTCCCTACAGGCGTTGATTGATTTCAATTGCCATGGGTGTGAACTGTGAAGCACATGTTTCAACGATGCTATCATATCACTCTGTTGTTGGTCAAAATCCTTGTTTCCGCCTCTGGGAATTAGCGGTTATCGGTTTGCCACACTAATGATTCACTGAAAGGATGTCCTGTGATGATTATCTTGGATCTAGGCCAGGAGTCAGCCAGTATTTCTGTTGAAGCAGTAGAAGGAGCCATGGTTAATTGGTAGCCAGTTTGCGGGATCCATTATAGAATCCGTTTCATCACGGCACCGCACTGCCAAGCTTCAAACGCTCGGAAAGTAAAGTGAAATGTATCTTCTCATCCAGCCCGGTGCACTTCAACCCAAAAGGCGGTGGGGAGGTGGCAAGCAGTGAGCATCATCTGGGCAGAAAACACCTTTCTGAATAACAAATGCTGTTTTCTGGGGGGGAACAAATCAAAACAACTGCAGAAAGATCATGACGTAAAAATACTGCTGGCAATACAATTTAAGTGGGCCTTTCCTGAAGAAATGCACAAACCACAATGCACAAAAAGTATGTGTGTATTCCGTAAGAGATTTGGTAGTTGTTGCAGTACAGTAAGTCGATGTTTGTGGAGTTTTCTTCTGATGGGTTTGGATGAAAGCGTTGTCGTTGTTGGATGAGGTCCCCTTTAAGCTCTGAGGCTCCACGCCACCTTTCATGTGCAAAGGAAATGTGCCCTTTGTTTGCACTTTGTTTCTGTGTGGTTCTTTTGTGTGTTTTAATATGCATATATTAATTATATATATTCAATTTTTTTTAGTTTTTAATTTGTAGTTAATTTCTATAGTTTTCTTATTCTAGCTTGTGTTACATTGTCACTCACTTTATTAATGCATTTCACTTACTTACTAACTTAATCCCTTGTTTTTGGTCTTGCCCCAGGTGGACTGCCCCAGGAACCTGGCCAAGTCCGTGACGGTGGAGTGAAGCCCTTCTGACAGCAGCCCTGGTGGACACTCGTCTCAAAGTAGACCCCAGAGAGAGGGCGTCTTCTCTCATCTGTTTTATATGTTCTGGTTGATCTCATCCCCAAAAAAATCCTCAACTTCGTTTTCTTACTTTTTCTCACAATTATAATTTTTATCGTTTAGATTTTTTTTGATAAGCTGTTTCAGTGGTGGCAGGATTTGGGCTGGACCTTGCAATAAGTGCTTTAGTTCCTCTTCTTAGTGTGTAAACCTTTGAGCAACTCAACCTAAAGGCTTGTGCTGGGTGGTGGCCATTTTGGATCAGTCACCGCTTTTCTCGAAGCTTGTGGATGAACCAAGTGTCCCACTTTATTTGAGATGGTCATTTTTACTTTGACTTTGTTCTTGTCTAACTGCGTTTTGCAGACTGGGTTGAGAACCTTGTAAGGATGATCCTACTTACGTTACTGCTTTCCTTTTTCTTTTTGAGTGCAATCATTAAGAGTGTTTTGGATTCCTTTTCAAGTGTCAACAAAGTGAAGTCTGCGTTCAAGGAAAAGCGAAGCGAATATTATACTTTCGTGAATAGCAAACTCTTCTCGTGAGTGATTCAGCATCAAGTGAAATTCAAAGTTAAAATATTTCAACGAGCGAATGAGGTGTATTCAAGCCAGTAGAATTCGAGCAGCCGGTGAAAACTTTGCAGCTATTCACGTTGACTTTGTGTTCGCATTGACTTTGTATTCGCTCCGCTTCTCTTTTGGTGGGAACGCACCTGAAGGCATTCCTTACTAGGTCCAAAGAAAAGACTTCCAATCTAATTTAGCACTGTTACTTTGAGGCTTTTTTCTTCACAAGAGGGACTTCTAAGCACATGTTAATAGAAAAGAGGCATCAACTTGATCCACTGTGGGGCTTTTATCCATGGTCACAAGTTGACTGTTCAAAAAAACTATTATGAAAAATATATTCTATAAAAAGAAAGCAGCTTTTACCTGAACACGCGGTTGTGGGTGTATAGCTCCCTGTGTGTTCCTCACATGGCGAGCTTCATCGTGCCCGTTCTCCAGCCGTTGAAGGATTGACCTGTGACCCCCTGGGACGCAGCTCAACATCTTTGGTGTTTGTGGTCGTTTGTTCTCCGGTCGTCCTAGTTCTGTATAGTGAACCTTTTAACAGACATTCGAGGGGGTGGATGAACTGATACTGTACTTTTACTGCACTCTCTGGGTTTACGACACAACCGGAGCCGGGGAGGTTAGTTTTAATCAGATGAAGTTACTCAGGCGTGTTGCAGCCCACACCATGCCACCGAGTCATCGTTGGGACCATCGTGCTGTCTTTATGTTCTCCTACATGCTTACTGATTTACATGATTGTTACCGTTTGAAATGTGAATGTCATTTGAGAAACCCTGTCGAACCAAATAATTTGTTTTTCAGTAGCATTGACAGAAGTAAACCAAACCTATTCTTTTCTATATATCGTATACATGTATATCTATGTCTTTGAACCTGGAACAAATGAACGTCTGGCAACTTATTGTGAGTGGCCTTCTATTGGTTTTGTACGTATTTACTTTTATCAACTTGGGAGTAGGCTAGGATGTTCTGCAATCAGGTGTTTACTTTTATCCGGGCATTGTTTTAACATTAGCTTGTTTTGAGCCAGTGGAAGGATTAAAGTAGCTGGACTCGGTTATCCTAGGATCCTCCTCTGACCTCAGATCAGAGCAGATCAGGTCCTACGTTGGTCTGAATGAAGTGTAAGCAGCAGCTATGTGCTGGGTTTCACTGGATGGGAATGGGTTAACTATTAGCAAAGACTGATGCAATAAAGTGTCAAGTACTTCTTAACTGACTTTGTGTAGTTTGTAACACACAACTTTTGATGCAATAACAGTGTTGCAATCAAGAGGTTTAACATTTATAGTCATTAAACAGTTAAAGTTCAAATAAGTTAACATTTTAAAAGAAAAAAATGCTTTATTTGGGAGTGGCCGTCAAATGGGGTTCTGAAGGACGCCAGGTTCCAGAGCACTGCTAGAGTCCTGATGAAGGCGAAGCCGGTGATGACCCACAACGTGGAGCCCTTGGCAGGGGGCGGGGGCCTCTGCTCAAAGCCCTGAGAAGGACCACGTCAGCTCGCCTCTCGCACACCGGTAGACCTTCAGCAGCACGCTCGGGGCCAGCTGGAAGTGAGCCACAATGACGCAATAAGCAGCCGAGGAATGGATGAGAAGTTCCAATATTGTTTGCACCACTGAATGGATTCGGTTGAAGTAGCAGTAGTAGTTCAGGTATTTCCATCTTGGGTGCCCTCTGGAGCCTTTCCATCCATTTCGTTCCACAGTCGGTAAAAGAAGTCTGGTTGAGGAACTGTCTCCTTCTGACTGCACACACCGCATCACGTCCACGTTAGCTCCTAAAGGCAACCTTTTCAGCGTCGACCTATCCATTGACCTTCAGCGTCAAGGAAAGAAAACCATCGACCCTATTTGTGCCAAAATGAAATGAATGATAATATGTGCAGAATATATTAGTTTTACTGACTGGCTGCAAAAATGGCCCTGGTTGCAGGTGCGACATAACCGTCCATAACCACTTTATGTTCGGTTATATCCACAGTTAATTCTCAAAGTAAGGCAAGCGATAGGCTTTGTGGATTAATTGTAAATAAACAAACTGTCCTATGAATCCGTCGCAGCCAATAACATTCCAGTTTGCTTATTGGGCGGCATTCGACTTTTATTGGTTAGACTTGATTGATTATACTAATTAGCTTGTGAAGTACAAGCAAAACTGTGTTTAATTTGTGACTATTTAGAGTTAGGCTCACAATGGCACAGGGAAGTTATTAAGAGTATTCAAATAAACATTCATTGTGCATATGTAACTGAGTATAGGCTACGTTTAGAGGCCAAAACCTTGGACTCCTTCTGCCCTATCTCCATAATCACAGTCGTGTCCAAAAAATTAACACCAGCATGTTTTTCATGCAGGCTGTCCACGTTTCCCCCGGGATTATGATATGTCTACTTTTTTTCCACGACAGCCTACTCCACTTCAGCATGTGACATAACTCATGTGAACATCTGGAAGCAGTTAGCCATGCAGCCCGCCGCGCACGCGTTTCCCTCGCGGAGTGACTGAGGTGCGCTGCTATGTCTGCAGACACGTAACCGGGTCCACCCTTCAACTTTATTAATCGATCAGTTCCCCCAACGTATCGTTGATCTTATTGATTCACACATGTTGGTGTAGCTGGCACTTCATTTACGGACTTGTATGTTGTTCGTCTTTGCACTTAAAAATAGTAGGCTACTTGGCATTGTGTAGCATTGTGAAGCGTCTGCTAAATGCCCTAAATGTAAATGTGTAGGATTTGAGTATGGACTCAGAGGCACTGAGCTTCAAGAGATTCATGCTGGAAGCAGTTAAAGTGTAATTTATAGGAATAAAATGTATTCCCAATTAGGGCCCACACCCTTTTAAATGTTAATGCTGCAATGTAATGCCAAAGTCAGAATGGCAACCACACAGTTACATAAAGCACCACAAGTCTTTTTACCAGAAGAATTGTTGACCTTGAATGAAACCGACTTTTGAAACAGGATTTACCTGAATGTGAGAAATCAAACAGCATTATTTAAACCTAAACGTGTCCTTTTTCACCTATGCAGGCTCATGAAAATTCAGCATTCTGATGTGAAACGGTCTCTTCTCAGCTACAATGATCCTAACCTAGTAACAGTTCCAAACAAATACATCAGTAGAAGGGAGGAATTAAAAGCATCTCTTTCCATTTAACAGAACTCTTTGTTTTAACACGCGTCTTCAATGCATCTGGCGTTGGAGGGTCTTGGTTTTCCATGAGCTGTCTTCCCAGCTCTGGTCAGTGTGGACAACCCTGCAGTGCTGCACTGCTTTCCAGTTCATCCCACTGCCACGCCAGGCGGGGAAAGGTAACGTAATGCATGTGTCTTTTTCTTGGCGTTCTTCACACTGCATACATATGGTTTCATCCAAATCACTTAAGGTTAAAGCCCCTTCTGATTTGGGAACATGACATTCTTCGCAACAAGTCTTCGCCTGGATTGTTGATCGCTTTAGAATCAGGGTTGGGACCCAGCCTGTTACTGGCTCCCAGTAGGCCTACGAGTCCAACCAATGTGCCAGAATACCCAGTGACCCCTGCCCTGGTTTATGAGAGTCCTTTAGGCAGCTAAGTGCCTAAATGAATGATATGATTTTACTTTAATGTGCACAAGTACATCATATAGCAAGTCATCTTCAGCTTTAAGGCTCAGTTATGGTTCCACGTCGACGCAACGCACCGACCATGCAGACCCTTTGACACAGTCATGAACCTGTTTTGGTTCTGCGTCGGGTTTTAGTGAGCAGACCAATCACAGCCCTTGCTGCTCCTTCGCCATGTAAAAAATGTTGGGAGGCGCACGTCAGGCCCTTGCGGTGGACGTAATGGGTCCGTAAACCCCCTTGCGTTGCGTTACCGTGGAACCATTACCAAGCCTTTAGTGTTCAACTGCTTCCTGGATACACTTGCTATACGTGTTCATTTGCCTTTTATTCATTCTCCAACTTCAAAAAGATGATCCATCTGACACAAACTAATACAAATAATAACCAACAAGAAACTACAGCAAATTGTAGAAACAATGAAGAGTTGCTTATAAAAAAACTTAAACTTCAATGCTATTACATGCAAATAATAAAACTTTGGTAAGGCACCGTATAAAGATTCCTCTGACTAATCCCTTGTCAGATGTTTTCTGGAATATTTGCAGCGACAGACTGCTCACCAATTTTGATTCCTATCAGGCAAAACCGAACATTATCAATAGTCTGCCCAACGTACTTTGGGAACATCAACCTCTTGTAGCGTTCCTGTGCTCGCATGGAGAAGGACGCGGGCCCGATGGAGCTCTGAAGGCCGGGGCAGATGTTGCTCAGCACACCTGGCCTCCTGTGCATGAGCTAACCCCCCTTTGGACGCCTCTCTGTCTGTCCGTCAAGCGTGGCAACAATCACACTGCTGGGCTTAACGTGTACACATGTCCCTGTAAACAGATAGCCAAAAAAGAGTGGTGCTAGCTTCTAGCGCATCCACTTCCAGAGAGCCGGTCATCAAAACAATGTTTTTCCGTTCGCTCAAACTGCACGCAGGTTCGTGCTAGCTGGTGAAATCAGGAGTCGCCGCGGGCTGACGGCAACGCCGGGTCCACCCAGCCGTTTCCTGTGGTGGCGTCCCCGCCGGTTGAGCCCTACAGGGTGGGGCGGGGCGGAGGGCGGAGGGGGCAGCGGGGAGTAAGGGGAGGAGCCACAGTAGGGCACCTTGTAGCTCTGCTGCTGCTGCTGCTGCTGCTGCTGCTGCTGCTGAAGATGATGCTGATGCTGCTGCTGCTGCTGCTGCTGCTGCTGCTGGATCATGGGCGTAACCATGGCGCTCAGGTAGTGGGCGTTGCCGCCCAGCGCCCCGGGGTTGCCGAGGCCCCCCAGGCCGGGCACCCCGGAGGCGGCGGCCATCTTGTACTTGGTCCAGAAGCGCAGCCAGTCGGACTCGGAGGTGAGGTCGGGGGAGAGGGCCAGCGGGAGGGGCAGGGAGAAGAGCGGGTACTGGTACTTCTCGATGGGCGACCCCGGCGGGGAGTAGCTGGACGGTTTGGAGGGCCGCATGTACTTCTCTATGGGGCTGCCCCTCTCCGACCCCCCCCCGCCGCCGCCGCCGCCGCCGCCGCCGCCCTTACCCCCCTCCCCCTT
>JAOPUA010000147.1:15918505-15932147 GCA_027122455.1 Trisopterus luscus | reverse complement strand
CCCCCCCCCCCCCCCCCCCCCCCCCCCCCCCCCCCCCCCCCCCCCCCCCCCCCCCCCCCCCCCCCCCCCGCACCCCGCGGGCCGCCTGTAGACGGGAGACGGGTGCTGGGTGTAGTGCGGGTAGCGGGGGAGTGGGTTGGACTTGATCCGGCTGAAGTTGATGCAGCGACCCTGGAATTACACACACACACACACACACACACACATCAGGGGAAGGGTGAGAGGGGATGGGAGAAATTGACTGAGGTTTGAAGGAAGTCTAAGCATTATCTTGCCTTCAAGAATGAAGTCAGTGTGGAAAAAGAACAGCGTTAACGATTGACCTCAGTCCGAGGGTCCTCCACGTGCCTATAAGCCCCCCTGCCAGCCCCTGAGGTGAACCGTGTAGGCCTGTAAACCCTCTCTACACCTGGCCGCCCCTGGTCCTGACAGAAAGAGACCGGGAGGGATTTACGTCGGACCCTCGGGACTCCTTGGCCTCTCCGACTGTGTTGAGGTGGTATATCTGTCACGACGCGGCTGTGTGCTTTGGGCTTTGAGCCCATTACCCTTGTCGTGACAGAACACAACATAATGGATTGTTTTTCATTCCCAGAATAGACTAGATTCCTAAACAAAGGGAAAGGACACAGCCTTGCTGCATGTACACTCACTAGCTAAAAACAGTTTGGGTTGTATGTTTTGGGTTTGCACTACAAATGGATGGAGCTGAACGTGTGCTCCGAGTCTTCAAAGTCGTCTGTGGGACCAGGACCTGGAGGGAACCAGACCTGGGAGACCCGGACCTGGAGGGACCAGGACCTGGCGAGACCTGTACCTGAGAGGTAGACCTAGACCTGGAGGGACCAGGACCTGGAGAGACCTGGACCTGGAGGGACCAGGACCTGGGAGACCTAGACCTGGGAGACCTGGACCTGGAGGGACCAGGACCTGGGGGGACCAGGACCTAGGGGGACCAGGACCTGGGAGGTACACCTAGACCTGGAGAGATCTGGACCTGGAGGGACCAGTACCTGGGAGACCTAGACCTGGAGGGACCTGGACCTGGTGGGACCACGACCTGGAAGGCTGTTACAGATTGTGCCGCTTGCTGATGAGACCAGATGTTTGTATGATGACCCGTGTCTATTGTCCAGGTGTTTGTATATTATATACTGTGCATTATAGGGGCAGGGCCACAGTCAGCAAGACCGGCTCGCATGCTGGATTCTGATTCATGGCTTCAATGACATAACGCTGGAAATACGTCAACATTGTATTCTTGCCACTATTCGAAGCTGGGATGAGTGCAGGCTTATGGTTCAAGCTTATGGTGCGCTTATAACGTTCCTGTTCCCCAAAACATAACATGTATCGAAAGCACAGCAAGGCCGTGCAATGCATCTACATGCATATACATCTCATCACGGGCGCAACAATCATTGTTTGTCGAGTCATACGGTTAACCTCGCTGGACTCTCAGTAGCCCGAGTGGGACAGGTTATATTATGACCAGAAGGGGGCGTGCCACAGTGAAATACCACAAGAAAGCTGGGAGATTTCCCACTTTGCATCTTGTGCGGGTGGTGTACGATGCATCTCGAGCACACCATCGATCTAATAGGTAGATAAGCGTCAACGGCAAGACTCTACTAAACCCTCAGACAGCCCTGAGAACTGATTGTACGGGCTTATGACAGACCTCCAAAAAGTGCTTCTAAATAAATTGACTACCCTGCCTTTAAAATTGAACAATAGAAATCCCCTACTATTCTGAGTGGCTGCTCTTAAACAGCAGAGCAATGGACAATAATCTAGAATCTAAAGAACCATCTATCCAGACCTCCCTCCTAATGCCTGTCTCCTGCCCTGAGTTAAGGGGACCTTAGGCTTTAACCAGGGATTCCTAAGTGCCATTTGAAAAGCCTTTTTACCACTAATCACCACAGACAGGTAGGGCTTTCTCACTTCCTGCGTGCTAATGAATGCTTTATGGACAGAACGCCATGCTCTGCTACGCATGATAAATAAAGGAGGAGTTGGAAGAGCTCATGGAGCGAGCCTCATGAAAGTTCTGTGCTTTTCAAAATGAACAATATATTGTGTTTCAATGCTTGCTTTGTTCCACAGACCTCCTTAACAGTCAGGCATTGTACACTATATGCTTTTCAAAGAATACTTGAAACTTTTTAAATCTTAAAGAAACATATTCTTTCAAATTTCTCAATCATGTTTAAAACAAGTACTTTAGACTTTCTTAACCTTATTTGAAAACCAGTTTGTTTCCTTAACCACACTCTTTGAAATACATGAGGACGCGAGTAGCAAGGAGCGCTGCAGATGCTCTGCAGAAAATGTTTGCTGACCTCTTCCAAATGGCTGCAGACTGAATGATCTGTCAAGATTGTTTATACAATTAAACAGATTATCCCTTAAGCATTTAACATTCTCCATCCATCTTTGGACACACATTCCCATCAACGTTATACGAGGTCAATCTACGAAAAATGCTTTGGCAATTCAAATACGATTTGTTTTTGAAATAAATTCACCTCTCAATTTTACTGTGCTTGTTGCTACCCATGACAGTTTCGCATGACACATGATGGCTGTCTCCTTGGGCAACACACTTGCGCTGTGGTTACGTACTGTACAAAGCATTTAAACGCTCAGCACTTGTAAATCCTGCAGAGTCTGAGCTGCCAAGAGCGAGCCAGGCTGTTGTTGCTGCTCAAGAAGACTTCACCACTGAGGAGAGTAATATGTGTGCTATCTTAATGGCTTCCCCAGACGTTGGGGTTTCTGTAGCCTGGCGTGGTGTCGCTACTAAAACCACCCCACCAAACCACATGGCTCCTCAGCATCGAGGTTCAATGCATACTGCGGGGCTCACAGCTGCTCCTCGTTCTCAGGCTAATTGGAAACGTTGGCGAAACCTCCACCAAGGTTTGATTAACTGAAAAATGTTTAAATGTTTTTGAAATAATTGCTACATTTCAACATAAACCCTCACCAACCAGGGCGGTTTAGAGGCCCTGCCAGCCCTATGGTGTCCCGTTAGCTCATTAACAGTCCAACCACTTTTTGCTTCTGACTTTCTACACATTAAGAGCATTAAGGAATCTAGACTCAAGACTCTGATGAAAGCTATGAAAAACAAACCACAAGATTTGTCCTCGTGCTTAAATGTTCACAGCTGTTGGTCTTTTATACGCTAATTGGAAATGTTGCCAAATCCTAAACACGGCCAAGTGAAAACATACAACAACAGTCAAAGAGTGCAGTTTGCGTCTAGTGCTTTCATTGGTGCAGTTTTATCATCTCACCTTGTCCCCTGGGTGTGGTCTCATCACAGACACCCGGTCGTAGCCTCTTCTTAATAACACCCACAGCGCGTCCAATTTGCCCTACCAAAAAAAATACTGTGAGTAACCGTTGAAAATAATATAGTACGAAACCCAAGAAGCACGCTAGTACGCCTAGAAAGAAACCCAAGAAGCACGCTTCATATACAAATGATTACAAGTTATAGGACACAACAGGTCAGGTGATCACTGCACATGACACACACACACACACACACACACACACACACACACACACACAGAGTCAGGCATTCAGAGTTCACCTAGACTGCATAGCCATTCAGTCCCTTTATTTGTCTATTGTACTATTGTCTGTTGTACGTCCTGGCACTTAATGATCGCACTTAATGCACATTGTATTCATTCATTGTACTTAATTGTGTAGCATGTACTTAGTTGTGTTGCATCTGCAGTAGCCAGCTATCACTGCTGTATATGGGGAATGGTTTGGCCTGGCGATTGTTAGTACTTACACTTGGTTCTATGAACATCTTTACTGTACCGACAGCGATATATTGTTTCACTTCTTATGAAAAAGGTTCTTATTGTAAGTCGCTTTGGATTAATGCGTCAGCTAAATGCCCTAAATGTAAATGTAAATGTAAGCTTATTTAATGTAAGCTTGTTTAATTAATAATGAATTAACAGATTTTGTATTGTTCAAGGCATAAAGCTTTGAGAAGAGAGACAGAAAATAAATCAGTTTCCTTGCAAGAAAACTGCAGGCTCTGCAGTTGTGCTCCCCTGGAGGTCAGTGTAGACAGGTCTGCTTTCTGTTAGCTGGCCCCTGTTGGCAGGGAAGACCAGTTGGAACAGTTCCCTTTAACCTCCTCCTGGCCCAGAAAGTGGGAGCTGCGTGATAGCAGTCACCTTGGTTTGATACCCGACCAGAGCTGATACTGCCCTAACTGCACCATCACAATAACACCTTCCCGTTCGCTAGCATGGCCCCATCTAGGATGTGTGAATGGTGCACATTAGTCGCTCTTTGGGATTCTATGGACATGCAATCTTGTGGAATGTATTTGCAGTAAAGGGTGGCCCTTTAAATTAGCATAAAGTTGCTCATTTATCTTTTTTAGTACGTATTTTTTTTATTTATGCATAATTCATTTGTGTATTCATGTATGGGGGGGCTTCATCCCACCGGATGGCCCCCTCAAGCAGGCCTAAACTCAGTTTGCTAGTCTGCTTGTTCGATCCCTGCCTCCTCCTAGCTGAGTGTCGAGGTGTCCCTGAGTAAGTAAACTAACTCTTACTGCTCCCGTCGGGCTGGCTGTTGTCTGGCGTGGTTGACTCCACCGTCACTGTTTAAATGTGTGCATGAACCATTTTAAGTTGCTTTGGATCCAGCGTCTGCTAAATGCTGTGAATGTGCAGAACCCGGACATGTTGCCCCGTCGCTGGGGGAGGCGCGCACCTTGATGGGGGAGTACCACTTGCGTGGGCCGGAGGGTTTCCGCATGCCGTTGTTCAGAACCCGAGTGGGAGGATGGTCGTACTCCTGCGCAGGCATCTTCACTTTGGCATTTTTGGCCTTTTCAAGCTTTGCCCCCTCCTCAGTGGAGCCCTTCTCCCCCCAGCGAACCTGGAAAAGGAAATAAAGACATATTCTCACAGACAGAGCCGTTGTGTATGCCTGCCAGTAACGGGTAGCCAAGCACTGGAAATGAGAAATTGATATCACATTCTTTCTGAACCATGTTGGCAAAACATGGTTCAGACTATTTACAGGGTGAATATTGAGTGAACTTTGGACTTTGTTTGATCGCACGAGGTGCTGAAGTAAAGCCGTACTTATTAAAAAACAATGCTCACCTCCATTCTTTTGATCCCGCCCACCCCCCTGCCCCCGTAGTACGAGGCGTCCACGGTTGGCCACTTCTTCTTGGGCGTGTCAAAGTCCTCATCGTCCTGTGGGGAAGAAGTCTGGTTCATTCCATGAAGGACTGAACTGCTCCATGTTAAACCTGCACTATGTACGTTTTCCCTGTAGCACCCTCTAGTGGCTGGAGCTGTAGTCACGCTGGAGCACGCTGGAGCAGACTGAACCAATTAGTAGAGAAAGAATGCCTGGAGTGATTGCAACATGGATGAGCTGCTTTTATTATTTCAAAATTAGGACTGGCGGAACCAACACCTGTAAATCTGTGATCCCTCCCACAGGTGTTCTCTGCTTGTTTCGGTTCAGTTTGTTTTTGTCAGTTTTTATTTCAGTTCTGAGGTAGTGCTTATTAAAAACCATGTTAAAACCATTAAGCTGGGTTAATCTATTCCACAAGGGATACCAACCGAGAGTCATCCAACCGACAAAACTACCCTTTATTTAATTAGCTTGAACATTTGTAACTGTTTTGAAATAATTGCTATGGGAAATCAAACAGATATTTAGACAGAAAAACATTCCTGAGGACGCACTTTCTTCTCAGCGGTGTCCTGATTTCCCAACATTATAGAAATTACTCCTTGTTTCTTTATTTTTACCCCAGTATTCAAAACCATTTGGATGAGAGATGAAAGCGCTGCTCACCGAGCTTTCGTCAGAGATGGGAGGTGGAGGCTCGTGGATGATCTGAAAAACAAGGTTTACAGAGTGAGAAGAACGCAGGGTCCAGTGTTCAAACCAGCAAGCAATGTGATTACATTCCAGATTTGAGTTTTGTAGATCTCAAAATGTGCTTGTCCCAACAACACATCCAGGATGTTGTCCTCCCTCTGTATAATGAAGGATCACAGACAGTCCTCTTTCAGGAGGAGAGGGAGAGAGCAACAGGCACAAAAACAGCTTCTTGCAGTAGACAAAAGCAGACAATAGTCGTGCATGAGTTGCAGCTTAGTTTTAAAACGTAAACGAGGACCAGACCAGACCAGAATGATAATGACGAAAAATGAAACTATTTTGCACGTGCATTGAGAGAACGGAGGTGCTTGTTACTGGTAGTCCTGTATTTACTTTAGGTCACTGGGTGAACTATCAGTGTTTTCCTCCAACGACAGCAGGCATAAGTCTTTTGTCTGTGGAAAAAGGACCTGATTGGGACACTGATTTTCTCCTTTTGGCGCTCCGAAGCTTGAAGGCCAAACTAGATCGCCATGGTAACTGTAGCGTCACTTTCCGAAATAGCACCCGGTTACGGGGAAAATAAAGGGAAGTGAAGTGAGAGAAAAAGAGAGGCACTGCCATGTTGTAAAAAACGGAAAGCTGCTCTTTCTCTGGCCGCGCTCGCCGTTTCTGTTTCCAACGCTGTAAAAGGAGGTTTGTAATGAGACAATGAATCTCTTCATTACCATGAGGAGATTCACATTCAGTCAAGGATGGACGGATCAGAGAGAACCTTCTGGTAAATTGAAATGGATGTTCCGATTTTTTGTGGTGGTCAGTTGCAGAGAGACATTTTCCATTTCTAGTGAGTTTGGTGCAGCTGGAGATTGGCAAAACACAATCAGGAGTGCTTAGTTAAACCTTGTTCAGGGAAGTGATGTTCTGTACTCCTAGTCAGAGAAGGATACAAATACAGTAAAACAGTAGTACTGCTGCCACACAGAGGTCACCAGCTGTGACCTCCATTATTGCAATAGCAGCGTAATTACTCGAGCACGCATTCACCTGGTGGCCTTGACCTCTGTGTTGGCAAGTCCATCTGCCAGTCAAAGAGGTCAAAGACACACAGAGGATCCGTTCCTAACCTCGCCTTCCCACCAGGGGAATGTTGTTTGGGTTAACAAGGTGCCCGACTGGGGGGGTGTTGGCAAGACAAAACAAAACCTGCTAAAGACATTATCCCATTATCTGAGGTTTAATTAGGCTGCAGGCCCCCTGATGTTTCTGTTTTCACGTGTTTCAGCCCGTGTATTAATGTTAAACATAAATTCATATGCGAGAACAAAGGCATGGTTTTATGTGTGTGTGTGTGTGTGTGTGTGTGTGTGTGCGCGCGTTCGTGTGTGTTTGCACATTAACCCTCCACAGTGAATACATAAACCCCGACAGTTTACCAACCCTTCCCAGTGTATTAAACGCATCACAGTATAAACATACACCCTTCCGAGTGTACTAAACCCTTCCGAGTGTACTAAACCCTTCCGAGTGTACTAAACCCTTCCGAGTGTACTAAACCCTTCCCAGTGTATACATCCAACCTTCTCAGTCTACTAAACCCTTCCTAGTCTACTAAACTTTTCCCAGTTTACCAAATCGTCCCCAGTGTATACATCCACCCTTCCCAGTGTAATCATTCACCGTTCCCAGTGTACTCAACCCTTCCCAGTGTACTCAACCCACCACGGTGCAGCAGAGAGGCCAGAACCACCACAGCAGAAGCAGCAGCAGCAGCAGCATCATGATGAGCAGAGCGACGGCCAGAAGGGTCCCATCTGACTGTGACAGAACAGAGTCATCATCATCATCTCCCCACCGCTGCCCACAGACCGGTACCACAATATGGAGACCAGACTGCTCCTCTACATGCTGTTCAGAGTCCCAGAGCCCCTAAGTCATCGATAACTGAATCAAGTGTACCTCGAAATGCGGTGGGTAAGCAGTTAAAAGAATACAGTGAATATAATAGAAAGGTAAAGTTAGACATCATTTACATTTACATTAAGGGCATTTGGCAGACACTTTTATCCAAAGCTACTTAGTACATTTGTCAGAATAAAGAGAAACAACAATATATCGCTGTCGTTACAGTAAGGATGTTCGTAGAAACAAGCGCCACTAACAATCGCTAGGTTAACCCATTCCCTGTATACAACAAAGCTACCTAGGATAAGATGATACACGATGCTAAGTACAATGTGTTGTGACCCCAGTGAACTCACACAGCCCACGGTGGTGATGGTGACCGAGCTGGAGATGAAGCTGAGGCCCTCGTTCATGCTGACGTAGAGGTTGGCCGCCCTGCAAGAGAGGGAGGAAGAGGGGCTCATGTTCCTCCTTCATGTTTCACATCAACTCCATCCTGAGACATAAAGACGCCGGGAGAAAGATCGGGCTGCATAAAGTGAACGCTTATTTGAATACTCAACTTACATTCCTTCTTCTTGGAGGACTGGCGCAGGGCAGAGAAGATACGTATCTTCCACAATCAAAGGCTTCTCCACTGGAGAGGAGGAAGGGGAAAAGTTCAGTCCACCACCCTCTCCTCTGATGCTACTCCAGTCGGAATTGTGGCCATGAACTTTGAATAATTATACAGTCAGCTTATCGTGGCTTTTTATGCCTGATTAACTTCAAAACTTGATGATAATTGGTTAATTAATAAAGAATCCATGACCGATCCACTTCAAAGATCTTAAGTAAGTGGATTGACACTGGCCCACTGAATTAAAAGGTATTTATGGATGCTTCACTATCCTCACACTTTATAACAGAAAAGTGCTTGATAGTTTCAAAACCCATCAAACCGGCGTTCACAATCTCCCATAGCTTTGCTTTTGGAGGACTGTCGTCCAGCTGGCTCGGAGCAGCACGGATCACAGTCCAGTTGTTTGTCCTGGCTGAGGCAGAGCATTGCCGACCACTGAGGACATCAACATGGGAGCTGCAGGAACGCTCCAGAAACACCCTGCAGGGTGGAGGGTCTGCCACCGCCACCATGAGAGACCTCCGCCAGTATAAACACAGCTAAGGTATCCATACATCAGGCTGCCTACTGCTCTGAATAGCCCGGCACCATTTACAAAACAAGGAGGCATACTTTAGGAGACAGGAGAGGAGGGGGAGAGAGGAGGAGGGAGGGGGGTTTAACCACACAGCGCCAGTACCTATAAAGAAAGTACGAGTAATTAGTGCTGAGGCTGATCTCCATGGGGATCCTGTTTGCAGCGTTTAATCTCCTCCAGGAGAAGATGGAAGCTGGGCAGACGCCTGTGATCATGACACATTGTTTTCTGTGTGTGTTTACTCCTGGAGCCTCCTGATGCTCTGGTTTTATGGACACGTGCCTCAGCCTCCTCTTACTGTATCAAATGCACTGCTAACAGGCTGGCTGACTGGGGTGGGTCTTTCCATATGAAAGCGCACAGGAGAGACCTTAGCTTTGATGAAGCAGCTATCTTAAGAGGAAAGGGTCATGGTATGTCAGATGATTTAGATTATAAACACCTAGCCACATGGCTCTACGGTAGGTAATCCTCTGTATAAAATCTCTGCCACATTTCAGCGTCTCAGCCTGCAAGCTGCTGCCGTTCTTCCTGGAGACATGGATTCAGCTGCTCAACAAATACCTACAACACAGTGACTCCTTCCTTTACCCTCCGTTTCCCTGTGCTTCAGGAGGAGGGAGGAGAGGAAGTCTGCAATAGACTGTGAAACAGCCCACCATGCAGCAGCCTCCACTCAGAGGCTGACCTCCACACAGAGGCTGACCTCACAGATCAGCGTATACGTGTACCCGAGGAGATCTGTGACCTCATCGCTTTCATTGTCATCTTTGTCCTTTGCAACGAGCGAAGGCAACAAGCTCCAGGGGAGGGCGGGAGGGGGGGGGGGGGTAAGGCGGTAGGGCTTTCTGATGGAGCGATCTCTGAAGTGAAAATGGCACTGACGTCAACGCCATCTCACCACAATTGATTCCATGCCGTCCCTTGATGTAATTTGAATGTTGGCCAACATGCAGTTACAGGGAGCCATTAAGCTGTCGTAATGAGGATGGGTTCGCACGTGTACGGCACCAGTTGACAAAAGAGAGAGCATTAAATAAAATGGTGTGCAAAGCCCCTGCACCATCTAAAGGCTTTCCACAGCAGGGATCAATAACAGGAGCATTGGCCGAGTCCTCTCTCTGACGCCATTTGGCTCCGCCGCCTCGCAGCGTTGCCGGGGGAATACATTTATCTTTTTGCTAAAACAGCACTGGTATTATGGTCTGCATGGTAGAAACCATTAGGTATACTGTGGAAGATAATAGGAGTGTAAGGACTCGTGTGAGGAACGTTTTCCTCTATTCCCTCTGGCTCTGTAACCCCACCTACTTGGTGTTTAACGTGGAAACAGCCGTGGCAGAAACAGACCCAACACAGCGGCTACTTATTCACTTAGGGCGCTGCGGGCAGCTCTGTGATCATTCACCTTGGGGAATTTTAGTGAGATTTCCACAAACAGGGAGAGCGACAACAGTCTCCGGCTGAGATGAGAGATCTTCTAACTGTTTCAGTTTGGCTGACAACTCAAATTCACTTGAGGTTGTGATCTTTGTGTTTGAGACAGGCGAGAACAGCGTCATGCGCTCACCATGTGTACCATCTGTTCGGAACAAGTCCCCTGTAGACTTTGATCTTTGCTTCGACGCCACTTACTCTTAGTCAGGGTGTCGTTGATCCGGTAACTACACAGAACCTTGTCCACGTTCCGGGCGTGGAGGAACCCGTTTCCTCGGACAACCACTTGGAAAGACTCTGGCCGTGGAGGAAGGAGAAGAACAACCAGTCATTACATGCCTAGCGGTTCCTAGAGCCACATCAAATGATCACCTAAACTCATCACTGTCAGAGGAAAGCAGGGTATTTGATCTGGAGGTTAAGAGTTGAGAAGCGATCTAACAGAGAGCTGTATAGCTAATATAAAGTGGTAGTAGAAGTCTTCCTGGAGCATATCAAGCGATAATCTTAAATATCACAGTAGGGTATGGCTGTATGATAGTGACATACACAGTAGGGTGTGGCTGTATGATAGTGACAGACACAGTAGGGTGTGGCTGTATGATAGTGACAGACACAGTAGGTTGTGGCTGTATGATAGTGACAGACGGAGGTGTGTCCTGCGTTGTCGTGGATCTTGGGGTCAGAGTTAGTTCCTGCAGGCTAGATGAAGCTGTAGGGGTCTTGATGGATGCTGTGTCTATCTAGGTAGAACAGGAGTTTAAGGTGGATGGAGAGGTTCTGGGTAGCTGTCCTTACCTCCAGCACAGATACTAGAAGGTTCCGCAGCCAGGATCTCAATGCAGGACTTTTTCAGAATCTTATGTGGAGAAGCAGATCAGGGAGAATTAAGTTTAGTTTAGGGAAATGGGGGATTATATATACATTTGGGATTATATTATTATTATCATATCACATATCATTATTGTAGTTATAATCATTATCCCCAGTGGCCAGTCTGAAGCCAAAGTGAACAAACATTATTAAGTTATTACTATTTATTAAATACTCTTTTGCTACTACATTTGCTATAAATGGAGTCCTCTGTGGAATAAGTTCCCAGTAGCTGTTGTTGTTGTTGTTGTTGTTGTTGTTGTTGTTGTTGTGTGTCTTTAAAAGCCCTGACACTAATTCTAAACAGCTGTCCTGTGAAAAACCTATAAAACAGCTTTCAGGGTTTTGCTAACCTGATGACCCCCAGCTGTCTGACCTTTGACCCAGATCATTAATTTCCTCAAAACAAACAGTAAATCCATGGATGGTCTAGTTCCCCCACACCCCAATACATCTGGTTTGCTAGTTAAGGGCTGTTTTAGACCCTTGGGTCGACCCGTCACGTAAGATACTGTATGAGAAGGACAGTAGTACGTAGTAATTGTTATGTAAAAAAAAGTGTTACATCCGACATATTGGCTGTCCAAAGGAGGACAGAGAGGGGGTCTGAACCACTCACCGAGTCGATGACGTCCTGTAGGGCCTCAAAGCCGTCGTTAACGGGGAACACGTGGTCTTTGCTATCAGCGATGTTGGCCAGCTGAAGGGGAAACCAACAGCAAACTCATCAGGTGAGCACTGCATGGAGGTTCAATGCCTGGAACGTAGGAATGGTAGCTCTGTGTGTGTGGGATTGCAGGTTTGACTCCTCGTGCACGGTGTGGGAGGAGCAGGAGCCACCCACCTGGGTCTCGTTGAAGTCCTTGACCCCCACGCAGTAGACGGAGGCGCCAAGGCTGCGAGAGCGGTTAGCCTAGAGAGCAGACAGGAAGAAGAGGTTCAACGCCTGGCCTCCATTAGACCTTCCCAGACACGGTAGACCCTGCCTCACCCCTCGAGCCCGGGTCTGGATTGCCACCCGCAGACAGGTTGGGAAATATTACAGTGGAGGAGGTGTGGGTGGAGGTGGTCGCTGTTGTAGGTGGTTTTTGTTGTGTTGTTTACTGCCAAATCACTGCCAAATTGTGTACTGGAAAGTGATTTCATATGTTTTCTTATGGGGTTGAGTGTTAATACTGTGGGGTCTGGGGTTGAGTGTTCTATACTGTGGGGTCTGGGGTTTAGTCTTGTCAGCCTCCCAGGCAGAAGGACCGTCTGATCGTTGGTCTGTTCCACTAGCAGGCGTAAGGTGTTGTTAATATAACGGCCTGAAGGTGGCCAGTGCTGGTTGGATGTTAAATGACAGGTCATAGTTGTTAATCCATAAGGAAATGCTCCTTTAATTGTTGGAAAACAAAGCGATTCAAATCTTCTTCATTCAATTCATCTTCATATTGTTTACTTTGAGAGGTCCCTTCTGACAATTGAACTTCATCAAAAATGCATAACGGGTTGACTATGAATAAGTTGAAAGGCATGATGATGGGCTCGGTATGCTACAGGACGGATCCACAGACAGCTTCTGAACTTGCCGTCTGAAGCTGGAGAAGCTGTTTCCACTCTCTGGATGGTTGAACTCATATAGAACCATAGGTGCCAAATACAGATGCGCAGAGGAGTGTTCTCCTCCTCCACACATCTGCCTGCAGTGGGAAGGTACCTCGGACCTCAGTACTCACCCCAGATGAAAGCAGTGGAGAAGAGTGAGCACATGATTTATCTTTTGGGAATTCAAAAAAAAACTGATGACTTGCAATCTCCTGACCTGGGCACAGTTTGCATCATTCCTTCATCCCATTGATTGGATTGTTTGTCTCTACCCTCGACGGGGTCCCTCACCCATCTCCTCTCTCACTCTCTCTCTCTCTCTCACCTCTCTCTCTCTCTCTCTCTCTCTCTCTCTCTCTCTCTCTCTCTCACCTCTCTCTCTCTCTCACACACCTCATTCTCTCTCTCTTTCTCTCTCTCTCTCTCCCTCTCTCTCTCTTCTCTCTCCCTCCCTGTCTACGCTCGCTCCTCTCTCTCTCTATCAGCTCTCTCTCCCAGCTCTCCCTCTCTCTTTCTCTCTCAGCTCTCTCTCTCTCACCTCGTTCTTTCTCTCTCAGCTCTCTCTCTCTCACCTCGTTCTTTCTCTCTCTCTCTCTCTCTCTCTCTCTCTCTCTCTCTCTCTCTCTCTCTCTCTCTCTCTCAGCTTTCACTCACATCTCTCTTTCTCTCAGATCTCTCTCTCACCTCTCTCTCTGTGTAGAAAAACAGGTCCTTGTGCATCTCTCTCTCTCTCTATC
>JAOPUA010000147.1:15893386-15904830 GCA_027122455.1 Trisopterus luscus | reverse complement strand
ACAAATTTAACATATGTGTTGTTTATATTTCTTGCAATTGGGTTGAAGTAACCATCTGGTGAGTATTTAAAAAAAAAGTTTGATTATGTTGAATTAAAAGGCAATGGGTCCACCAGACCCAGCAGCACCTCCTGTGTAACAAAAATACGAACACCCTATGAGGGATATATATATTCAACTGCATTGTGGTTGAAGTTAACCTTAACAAAGTGCCAATCTAGTCGATTGGTACTCAACACTAAGTCATATAGTAATTCAATGACAGTTGACAAGTCACTATTTGTGTTTTTCTTCCCAAATATATACATGCTGTGGTAGCAGAGATGCTCACAAGTCATTTTCTGCAAGTGGAGGTTGAGCCTCAAGTCTTATGGTTGTGATCAGGGCATGTACTTCACACTCGGCCTGCCCATCGTGGCCCTTCTGTCTGCCATTGATGCCCTTCTTTTTTCATTCCCTGCCCCTCTGCTAGGGCTGGGTACTGTGGCCCGGTATTAAACTGAATTATTACAGTATGGATCAGCTCGACGTACCCGGGTGCTGCTGTTGGTATTTGAGAAATTAAGGAAACATTTATTTTCATTTGGGAGAGATAAACGTTGCTTTAGTGATATAACTTTAAGAAAGTCAAACACTGGGAAAGAATATGTGAGGATGTTTCCCGTGCTTGATGCCTATCTTGCCACCACTAAAGTTGGCAGAAGTCCTACGATTAAGGCACATCGATCCAAACATCGGTCCAAATACTGATTTCAACCAGTCCTTCCCTGATATTGAAGCAAAGTCTAGATCGGGTAAGGAACCCATTCAGTGGGAATGAAAGCAGCAGCCTTCCTGCTAAACCACAGAGAAATCTGATGGATTTGTCCTCTGACCATGGGCTAAAGATGGCACATGCTGAAAGGTCACTGAGCCGGGAAAACGTGCACTGCATGACCTTTGGCCTTTCGGATCTACTTACGTGTGAATTGACCTTCTCAGCTTTGACTCCCATCAAGATCAAGCAGAGCAGGCTGAATGTGGAGAAAAGACTGAGAGCTTGAGCCACACTGCCTCCAGAACGATCAAAGCTTAGTGAAGACAAACCAGCTCAAGTGTCTCATTAACTCAAGATACTGATTAAAGGAGTTAAAACTGCAACTGAGTCTGAATATAATTTTTTTGGTCAAAATAAGTGTATTCAGTGGTGTTGGGCACTTGAACACTTGGACACAGTTGAATATGAGTTAACTAGAACAAATGCAGGAGAATCATCAACACATATGAGTCAGGGGTACTTCAGGCACGGCCACGCGGCTCAAGGGGAACACAAGACAAAAGTTGGGGGACCACTTGGTCACCTCTGGTTATATATCTCGTCACACAAGTTAGTTTCATTAAATCGGGTGTCCTGATGCACAAACAATGAACAATGAAAAAACAATGAAATTACGATGACAACAATTAAGAGGCTGAACACAATGAAATATTACATGGTTCGTTAAAATGACGCTCACTTAATTATTTAATGTCTTACAATCAAATTCGCAAACTCGAGTCCCCTCCCCATGACTCAGTATAGTGGTAGACAATAAAATGTTTCATCCATATAGCAGATCATTGTTACTTGTATATTCGTAATTATACATACATAATTATGTATGTATAATTACGATATTATTATTATTATTATCATTATTATTATTATTATTATATTATTATGATAAGTCATTGATTATATTGCGGCGTTGTGTGCGTGTTTATCCTGAGCACAATGTAATTGAGTTTAAATGACATTTCAACTCTTGCAGATTTTCTAACAGCTTGAGTTATAGTTGAAGTTTTCAGTTGTCAGTGTAATAAAAAAGAAAAAAGATGAAAAAGTAAATACTTAGTTGGTATTAAATACTAACCTAAAGATCTGACGCAACGCAGAACAACATCATCATGTGACGCAGCCGCGCCTTCACACTGGTTGCCAGGTTTGCGTACAAAGATCTCCGTGAAGGCTGTATTTAGGTATTTGCACTTAGAACGGGGGTTGACGGAAGAATCTGGCAACTCGTCATACAACAAAGGAAAACTAGCGTAATCATTACGCGCGTTTATTTTTGCCTTGTTTTTATTATTTACGCAACGTAGTCTAGTTTTATACTTCCGTTTGTCTGATTACGCTCTTATGCTCCACGACTGATAAAGCATGGCCGAACAAAGTTAAACGGTGAGCTCGGGTTGCCTTGTCAAGTGCAGTGCGCTGTACGCTCAGTGACGTTAGCTAGCTTGTTGCTAATGCTAGGCGAGAGGATCCTGTTTAACAATAACGTCACGTGTGTCACAGCCTCCATGTACCGTGTAACACGTACCAAGTGTTATCAAGCGTTACACAGGCAGCAACGTTACATATACACGTCCATGAATTCAACGTAGTTCACGTACGAGCCTCCAAGCCTCTGCACACACATGGCTAGGTAGACAACACTCACTCCTTTCTGTTTACCAAACTGATGCAGTCCATGCGGTTATCTGTATTCAGAACAAGGTATTTGGTTTATCTTTGAGGAATTAAGCTGTGCACTCATCTTGATGTGTAATCGTTTCCCCTTTTAATTGGGGGAGGGTTGGAGGTGTGGCACAGCCTGGAGTGTAACACTGGAAATGCACTGGCTCTTACTATGTCCCTTCTTCAGATCGGCGTGGATCCTTACAGGCTGAACATCCTTGCTAGGGTCCTCAGTGGCCCCAGAGAGAATGCACCGCTGTGGGGACAAAGACTTCCAGACATCGACCAGAAAAATGGGCACATCGTTGCTCTTCCAGCTGTCGGGTCATGAAAGAGAGCTGGACCTGGTGTTCCTAGACCACAGCTACGCCAAACCCTGGAACGCACATCCAGACGCCAGCAGTGCCCGGCCCACCAGAGCGCTGTTCGTTACCGATCGCCGTCGGCAGCCCGATGGCTCATCGTGAGTTTAATGGTTAACTTCTTCCTCCTGGTTAATTAAACCTATACATGGGCCACAGCTGTCCTGTATCCCTGTCTCTGTTTCATAGTTGAATAATCCTCTTGCCGTCAGCGATATGTAATTTAATCTAACCCTTTCTCCACAGAGAGACCGATGCAGTGTTGGATATTGAGACGGTCACTCCCACACCCATCCCCCTGTATGACAACCAGAAAGCCCGGAGTGTGATGAAGGAATGCGAGAGACATGTCTTATTTGCTCGAACCATTGCTGATAATCCCCCGCCCCCTGACGACTGGGAGGACCACGTTAACAAGTAGGAAGCACATGCAATTCCCCATTAATTTAACTCTATTAAAACACTGTTTAGCATCTCGTCCTTCCCTTTTGACCTGGTGATGTAGAAGTAGTGATCCAGCTTCATTCCCTTTCAGAACTGGGTGGTCCTTGGTGCAGAACAAGTTGTTCAATAAACTGCTTAAAGCTCTGCAGACCGAACGCCTTGCCCGGCTCGCCAACGAAAATGTGAGTTCACATATTTTTTAAGAAAAGTTCAAGTCCAGTATCGCACGTTTCCGTTAGTCAGTAAAGACACCGGCCACTATTGTATCATCACTTTGTATTAAAGGCCACAGTTGGTTTCAGGTCATCCTTTTTGTAATGTGATATTTTGTTTCCATAATAAGAGTCTTCTTATCACTAATCTTCTTGCCTTGGCTGCAGGCCTGCAATGAGCCAGTCTTGCGTAGGATTGCTGTTGATAAGTGCGCCAGGAAAGTGCGTCATGCGCTAGCTAGTGTCAACTGGGACACGAAGCTGACTCAGTGGTTGCACACTACCTTGATCGAGTCCCTGAGCCTCGCCATGCTCGCTGCCTATCTAGATGTCCTCCAGACCCTCAAAAGCAAGGTAGTTTTACTTGATCTATATCCACTGCACTGTATTAATTACTTATTAATTCATGTGTAGTGTTTGGGCAAGGTCTGTGCTTTCATCGTTTCCTCCCGCTCTGGCCAGCTGCCATCCCTGATTGACAGGATGCTGCAGACGTCCTCTGCCAAGAGCGGAGCGGCCGGTGCAGAGGCCCTCTCGCTGTTACTGAAACGTCCCTGGGACCCAGCTGTAGGGGTTCTGTCCCATAACAAACCGGTTTGTTTCCTTCTTCATTTTCCTCGATGGCACTTCAGTCAGTGTTTACTCTGTTGCAATGCACAAATAACAAGAACAGTTTGTAAAGCACAGAGGTCTGTTTTTGTGAATGTTTCAGAGCAAGCTCCCTGGCTCCCCCCTCATCCTCATCGCCCCCTCAGGCCCCACCAACCCTGCCCTTTCCACCTCCCGGAGAATGAGGTTCTGGCAATCTCAACTCTCTTGTCTCGGAAAGGTCCGTAGCGCAGTCTGCGTATTTCAGCCCCCCTGTTGTTTTTGTTTTTTCATGGTGTGCTTTACTTATTTATTTATTTTTCAGGTCATTCCAGTAAACACCCATGTAAACAGTGGATCAAATGTTGGGATCAATCAATGTCTAGAGCACATGTTGGGGACCGTGAGGGCAAAAGTCATGGAGGTATGCTGTTCTATTTTCTTGGCTTGTTTATAGTTCACAGCCGATTCTGGTGTGTGGCCTGCCTCATGGTTTAGGATATTAACTTATCTCTGGGTCCAAGCTTTCTATAATTCATTTTTTTAATCAACATCAAAGCTTTCCCTCATTTCATGCTTTTGAGTGTTTTTTTTTTCCAATCACAAATCCCACAACACTAAACGTGAACAATGTGTTTATACTGTTTTCATTGCAGGTTCACAGCCATTTCCCTCACAAACCCATTGTCCTGGTGGGCTGGAATGTGGGCGCTCTCATCGCCTGTCATGTGAGTGCTCTTTTACCCACTGTTACACAATGTTTATCAGACCTTTTTTATTCCTGTCTGTGACGCAGTGTTTGACTCGTCCCTGTCCAATGGCAGGTCTCGCTGATGGAGTATCTGACGGCTGTGGTGTGTCTGGGCTTCCCCCTGCTAACTGTCAATGGACCGAGAGGGGTAAGCTCACACCGATGACGTCAGGTCAATACTCTGTCGTGTATGGCGGTCTCTCCTAAGTGGCCTGTTTGCTGTGTCCCTGGGCGGGCAGGATGTGGACGACACGCTGCTGGACATGAAGACGCCGGTGCTGTTTGTGGTGGGGCAGAACGCCCTGCAGTGCAGCACGGAGGCCATGGAGGAGTTCAGGGAGAGGCTGAGGGCCGACAACAGCATGGTGGTGGTGGGAGGGGCTGACGACTACCTCAGGTGTGTCTTCAGGGCCGTACACGCCGCCGCTTCACCGCCTACCTTACCAGGTCATGGTGGGATGATGTGATAGTATGATGGGGTCACATTGTGATGATGTCATGGTGTGATGATGTCATGGCAAAATAAAACAATATCAATATCTACTTATTATTATTATTATTATTATTATTCTGGTGGTGGTGGTGGTAGTAGTTCTAGTACTGGTGTTATAAGTCAATCAAAATAGTTATTGTACTGATGTTGTGGTTTCCCCTTCAAGGATCAACTCAACCAAAATGAAGACGGAGGGACTGACTCAGACCATGGTGGATCGCTGCCTGCAGGTAACACAGACATGTCCCTCTTCAGCTGCCGCAGATCTTTTTCATTCATTGGTCAATACACGTAGCCTTGCTGACGCCACGGTGTACTGTCGGCGGTGTGTAGGACGAGATAGCGGACTTCCTGTCGGTGGTGTTGACCCGGGCGGAGGGCCACAGCCACGGCTCGGGGGAGCTGAGGGACCTGGACACGGAGAAGAAGAGGAGGCCCCGGAGAGAGCTGCCCTTTGACCTGGAGCGGGGCAGGCCCTCGTCGCCAGCCATGAGGCTCCCCATCTCCCCTTCAGGCTCGGAGGTCAGTCCTCAGTTTTCTGCGTGACAATACACTGGAAACTAACGTAGTGAACTGGAGAAAGCGTTCAGTTCAGTCTTTGAGTTTAAATTGAGAAGACCATCTTTAAAAATGATCACCACATGAACCTACATGTGATATTGAACCTACCTTCTTATGCTGAATGAAATTCACAGGCAGATGAATGAACATGTTTTGATACGATGGAAAGGCCACATGGTTCTATTCATACAAATGGTAATATTGAATATGCATTGATGGATGTTCATATTCGTCCTCAGTGTCGTCAAGCTATCGGCTATTGGCAGATTCAGCAACAACATTGTCTATTGACGTTGTTAATGGAAGAACATATATAGTCCCAGACGGTCCTAGCTGGTCAAATGTGTGTAAAAGATCACTTATATGCTGCTGTGCCCTTCAGGATCTTTCCAGCATCTGCAGCAGTCCCACTTCCAGCCCCAAGCCCAAAACCTCCGGCCTCTCTCCGGCTCAGAAGTCCAGCCTGATCACAGCCACCCAGCTCCTCAAGACGCACATGCAGCGCTCCGGCACAACGCTCACACACAAGCAGGCTCAAGGTACGTCTGGCCGGTGTCCGCAGTCTGGAACACGCCAGGAGCTGCGACAGGTGCCGTTGTGTACTACGGCATTTGTACAATGGGCCTTCTGCCCAGACGTGCACCATCTCACTCTCGTCCCTCACCCCTCTCGCTCCCAACACGCAAACACACATGTACAAACGCGCACGCACACACATGCACACACATGCACACACACACACGCACGCATGCACATGCAGACACACATACACATGCATGCACGCACATGCACTCACACAGACACACACGAGTGCACATGCACACAGTCTGGTGTGAATCTGGCCACTCTGAGTCACTCACCCCAACTGCGACAAAGTGTTTCTAGGATTCCTACAAACTCTTATCTTCAGTCTTTATAAGATGACCAATGTTTAGAGATGCCCGATTCAGGACATCAGCTACACTGGAAAACCAGAGTTCTCGCAAGAGCACAATTTGAATTTGCTCAGCGAGTCTCGCTGGGAACGAGCAATATACTCACTCCCCGATTGCCCAAACCCAGAACATTAACCAATCACATCGGTGTATCTGATATAGGTGGGCTAAAAGCGTTGCTGTTTTACAGATCGTATACGGCAAGTTTTATCTATTGGTTAGCTCCTCTGGTGTGGATATGTCACGCCTTGTATTCTTCTGATATGTGCAGTGATATGTTCAAATGCATGCTTGGTTCCGCCCCTCAAGTTGGGCCATTTTCATTACTCGTTTCCAGACCCTACTGCTTTCTAGATGTGGGTATGGATTTCCAGGCTTGACATCAGCAGGGTCAGGCTGGAATATAACTGTAAATACTCTTCCTCATCCCTCTTCTGCCTGCACCTCCTCTCTTTCCGTCCTCTGTTTCCAATTCATTCCAGCTCAGTTTGCAGCTTTTATGAAACAAAACATGCTTGTGAGGAAAACCCTTCCTCCGGGCACCCCTCCCTGTGTCTTTGGTAAGTATCTGTCCCCTCTCCTTTCTCTATTCTTTTCTCTTCATTTTCTTCCTGCATCACTGACATATCTAAATTGCTGTATTTCTCTTCCTCCGTTTCGTTTGACGCAGCATCCCGATTCCCCACACGCAGCTATTTTGTACAATGACGTTATTATTATGCAATGTCAATGATTGATTGTAAAGCACTGTAAAGTTTAGGAAACCTTTTCACCCGCTTGAAATACATTATGACTAGTACTAAGAAGGTTGAAATTGCATATTTAGGGATTTAGCTTTTATCCAAAGCGACTTTCAAGTACTTTTGTCCAAAGAAAGAGAAACAATATATCACGGTACAGTAAGGATGTGCATAGAACCAAGTGCCAATTACTTGGTTGTTAGGCTGTTAGGTTAGGTTATCTCATTCCCTGCTTAAGTGCAAGGGCATACAACATATAATAAGTGTACGGTAATTGCCAGCATATTAAGATCCTCCAGGTCTGCGGCCCTCTATGAATAACATGGCTCATTCCACAGTGCCGGTGGCCAGTGACCAGGCGGAGGGCATGGACCGGGATGAGTTCCGGCCCCACAGCAAGAGGCGGCAGACCCCCAGCCCCACGCCCGGCCGCGGCTCCAAGAAGGCCAAGATCAAGGTCACCATCGTATCCCAAGGCGAGTCAGCAGGGGGCGCCCTCGCTTCTTCCACGCAGGAAGGTAGACACTGGCTCTTCACTGTAGCACTCCAGTAGGGCTGCACACGGGCACTGTGGACTTTCAAAGGGCATGACTGATGCTTTGGTTTTTTCTTCAACGCTCCTCTCTGCCCTAGACCGGGTCTATGTCAATATTTATTATGGATGCATTTTAATTTGTTGATATTTATTATTGTTGTGTTGAAATCCCAGATTGTAAAACCAAAGGTTATATCTTTGTGACAACTTCTCCCCCTAGACCCATTAAATCAAAATGTCCTTTCAGTCAAAAGCTACATTTGCATTAATAGCTAAAAAGAATGCTGGCCCGGGGGAAGCCTGGCTGGAGGCAGTTCTTTAAAATCATTTCCGGGCAGCTTGTTTACTTCCTGATTTAATTGCCGTTTCCCGCTCTGCCCGTGCAGCCGGGGCCTCGGGGAGGCCTGTGACCATGACGGTGGGCCAGACCGTGGCTGGGGCCAAGGAACTCTCCGGCCTCCTGACAGCTCAACGGTAGGTCAGCCCGCCCTGCCAAACCACCTCCAAACCTCTCCTTTACCTTCGCTGACAACCCCGCACACGCTTTACGACGCCCCTCACGGTGGGCCGAACTGTGCCGTCCGGCAGCATTGATGAGGTGCGGGCCGCGGGCTCGGGGGTGGGGGAGCCGGCTGGTAGCCAGACGCTGCTCTGTGGGCTAGCTCCTGAGGAGACCGGTTGGTTGTGTGTCACTGCAGGTCTGCTAGTGTCTCAGAGGTGTCTAGTGGCCTGTCCGCAGGCCCCAGCTCTCTCGGCAGCGTGCAGTCTTGCATGGTGTCGTTGTCCTCCGCACCAGCCCAGGGGCCGGCTCCTGCTACCTCCCAAGGTACCTGCTGACCCGTCCTGCCTGTGCATCACTCTCCGCTCGCCACTCGATATCATTACACACGGCACGGATCGCCAGGTTGTTTACCCGGAGCTTTGATCTCTCCTCTGAGGTTGTAAACAGCCATGAAACACGCCGTGTGATGGCAGCGACATTGCCTAGTAAACATTGCCATTGATTTGTTCCTGTTGCGCCATCTGTCCTAGTCCTGTCCCCGACCTTGCCCTTTGAACATGACTATTGCAGTCTGTGTACCGCCTCTCCTGTGCGGGTGGGCGTGTGTGTGCATGTGTGCCTCTGGAGTCACCGATGTTGTTTGTGTGTGCAGCGCCGTCCGCCAGCAGTCTGCTCCAAGGCCTAAGCTTCAGTCTACAGGAGATCGTCACCAAAGCTCCTAGCTCTCCCGCCACATCCGCAAGCACAGGCAGCACCCAGGTACAACACACGCATTCACCCCCTATGGTACCGACATGGCGAACTAGCGCCTATTAGACTCCTAGAACAGGGGTCCTTCTCTTGTCACTTACTCGTTGAGGGCTTGGGGTTGAGGGGGGGTTGCCGTCTTAATTCTTTCTATATTTGTGTCAAAGGCCCATGTCAATAAAGTTGACTCCCTGACTGTGTGTGAGTGTCAGAGGTGCGTTGTGATCAACTGCAGCTCAGTCGGTGTCTGTGCTCCACAGGTGATGTCCGGGAGGACCCAGGGCCAGGTGCTGAGCTCCATCTGCAGCAGCACGCTGCTGCGGGCGGTGCCGGTGACCTCAGCCGGCGGGGTTTCCAAGACCACGGCCATCCACCAGCTCCTCACCAACGGCGGCCTGGCCAAGCTGGCCAGCAGTCTGCCTGGTCTGGCCCACATCAGCCACAGCCAGAGCGCCGGTACGTCTCGGACCGCCAAGCCCAGACGCCCGCGCTGATCACCCAGGGTTCATTCCTCCATGTGGTGGGGACACTAGGTCAGCGTGGTCCTGTCTGCTCGGCTACAGGACGGGGCTATCGGCTATCGGGGCACATAGCAACCCAGGGAGAGCGTAGTCCTCTGTTCTCGTCTTTCAGTTGCACCGATGCATGGCTCCGTACGCAGGGCGTATTTTGTGTTGTTGTTGTTTTCTCCTCGATATTTCTGTTTTGGAAAGAGCCATAACATATTCTATGATGTGATGTCCAAACCTTAGTTTGACCGCTGACTCATCATGGGAAGCGAAAGTGGAAGTGGTTGTGGAATGCGGCCATGTTGGCGTGGCCCAATTTGAGAACTTGAACCATAGTGACAAAAGAAAACGGAGGGAGATTGATGTTGACAAAAAACTGAGTATCAAAATGATTCGGGCCAAATGACATTGTTTATGTATTCCAAGATCTGTCCATCTTGAGAGATTCACCATTTTATGTTCAATGTGTTCATTCTGTGTGCCCTTTCATGTAACATTTGGAAACCTGTTCATTAAATCACGTTCAACAAGCACACATTCTCATTATAAGAGACGGCTTCACTCAGATACTAGCGTGGTGCAAAGCCTTTCAGTTCCAATCATTGCAATAAAAAGTTTAATCCAATCCATGTTTTCTTCATTTGAGTGTTAAAATCGTTCCTCCATTTTCATGCTGTGCTTGCCTGTTGAACTGTCAAGTGTTCCATCATGACCATTGACGCCTTAACCATTTAATTTGCTTAAAGCTAAAACAAGAGCTTTATTATGACAGCTGCTATGAGAAGTATGAAATGCCAAATGAAATTAGATAGTATTTCCCTATGTTACATTTTTGCTACATGTCCTTGTTAGAAGCTTCTCCAGGTTGTGTTGAGGACTGTGCTTTGTGCTTTATAGTGTACTCCTTGCTACTGCATGTCCATCATCTCCAGGTTGTGTTAAGGACTGTGCTTTGTGCTTTATATTGTACTCCTTGCTACTGCATGTCCATCATCTCCAGGTTGTGCTGAGGACTGTGCTTTGTGTCTTTAAGTTGTACTCCTTGTTGTCGCAATTCTATCATCTCCAGGTTGTGTTGAGGACTGTGCTTTGTGTCTTTATGTTGTACTCCCTGTTGTTGCATGTCCATCTTTTCTGGGTTATGTTGAGGCCTGTGCTTTGTGTCTCGTTGGTAGGGCAGAAAGCCCCCACGTCTATCATGGTGACCCTGCGTGGATCTCAGCCCAGAGTGGGATCATTAAACCAGCCGGCCGCTCTGACGCTGGCGAAGACCCCAGACCCAAAGGTGTGTTTGGTGTCGGTAGTTCAGGAAGCACATGTTTGAGGAGTCTTCTATTTATTTCTAATGTTATTGTCGTGGGGGACAATGCTGAATTAGCTCATCAGCCCAGAGCATTTGTTTTTTTTCTTTCTTCTATCTTGTTGCTGCCATTAACTGGTGTTCTTTACGTTGTGCTTCACACACTGCCCACATCATTATCTGCACCACCAAAAGGGATTCTTGGTTCCTTTACAAGTGTTTACTGCCATGGCAACTGCACTTTCACGAGAGGGGGAGGGGGAGGTGGAATGTGTGTGTTTGGGGG
>JAOPUA010000147.1:15847940-15859518 GCA_027122455.1 Trisopterus luscus | reverse complement strand
ACCTTCGTTCAAAGACCCCCATCCATGCCAGGACGGGACGTGCTGGACCTGAGGTTTGATATACTGGATGTTGGTCCGTTGCCTGTAGGTCAGAGGAGGAGCGAGGAGAGCTGTACAGTGACAACACCAGCATTTGTAATCGGCATTGTCCTGAAAGCCAGTCGGCCAGATTCTCATTGTTAAATTAACAAGGAAAATTTAAGGAAGCAGTTATCTTATTAAAGGACTAATACATGAAATGTGGTCCATGTCTGGTTGGTTAACGCTTGCCTGACAACTGGCTATTGCTGTACCTCCATGTGTAAGGTGATGTGATGTGTGTGTGTGATCAGTTCACATGAGGAACATGTGTTTTTTTCTTTTCTTCCTCAGATCAAACCAGTTAGCACTTTACAGTGAATTGCTCCAAAATCATAAGCATATGAATTTTTGTGAAATGCAATGCCAGTTCACTTATTTTTTAAATGCATTTTATCTCTTTTTATTCCCTATTTTTTATTTTCCAATTGCTCCGTTTAGTTCCTCAGGCATACTTGAACATGTGTGAGTGTGTGCCCTGTGACGCGGGGTAATAAAGATATGACGTTTGTTTCAGTGTTTATTTACACAACGTTGTACAATGTAGTGTTTAACCAAGCGGAGCCTGTATTTATTGTTTAGCCTCAGTAGTCATTGCGTCGACATGGAACGCCACTGTAGGAAGTCGCTCTGCATCTGCATCGTCACGTGTATGGATGGCCACTGGCCCTGTGTTCAATATACTACGTTACTCTCTCTCCTCGCTGCTCTGTTCATTTCTGTAAGATCAGCCTGTTGGTGGTTCTCCTACTGGGAGGATTCACCATTATTTCCATGACTTGAGTGTCCTTCATTTATCTGTTTTAGAGGTTGCTGGGCTGAAACCAGTGTCCATTGGTCTAAATAACAAGTCTTCTTAACAGGCTGTGGAATATTGGTGATATATGCAAAAACAATCCAAACCAGCCTACTCCAAGAGCGATAACCAGGGTTTGATCCCAGCTGAAAGGTGGGATCACCTTTGCCAAAGCCCTGCTCACTCAATAACCACATGGTAGATAGAAATCACAAAGAACGTTCTGCCAAATGACTAATCAGTGGAAAATATTATGTATTTTTAATGTAATATTTTAGTTTTACCATCATAATTCCAGCTTGCTATGTAAGGTTGTTTAGCTGTATTCTGAGTGGTGGATGAAGATGGATGGTGTGTCACCTACTTCTTACTGGTTATGATTGGATTTCCCTGTCAGACATTTTGATGCTGCAGCTCCTCAGACTGTTAATGAAGACTGAGGGCAGATGACACGCAAGCAATCTGTATCCAAACACCTCCAGAGAGACGTTTTCTATTCATATTCTTTGAACAAATGGGCGTTTATACGAAATTGATTGTGCATTTATTCCACAGGTTTTCAAGCCGACTTTAGTAAATCTTTGTAATAATTACTACCAAGGGCAGGAAATACTGCTGGTAGGTGTATAATATATCAGTAATTAACTCAAGTAATCTCTTCATAGTCATGTAGAGTGAATGCTTATTATGCGTCTTTTACATGAAGGTGTTAGTTGGTACTTATACGACACAAAGCATATAATTATAAAATATCCAATTCACACTGAAAATGCCAGGGCAGGATATTGTTATAGCTCTGTATAGTTCATTTCAAATTCAATTTATTAATTATGTTTTAAATTGAATAACTTCCACACAGGAGTGTTTCTGCACACATCTGATCCCAAGATATGACTGGAATACGGTGATTCATATTCTAAAGGCAATTAACTACCATTTTATAATACAGGCATTCACGTTAAATATATTCAGTATGTTTTGAGTCATTTACATAGAAACTGACCCTATGTGTGCGTGTGTGTAAACGGCTGAACTCTGCATGTTCTTCTTACTTTTCTCTTAAGAACACACTTCTTCTCTGCGGCTGCTTTATTCAACAATGACGAGAATACAGAACAGAAAAAACACGGCCGCTCCCAGACGCAGCGGTCCCGCTGGGGCGTCTTTGTGAGGCGCGCTGACAAATGGCTTCCACCTTATCTCTGGCACCACGCGGGACCTGGTCGCTGAGTGTGGATTGCAACAACAACACTCCCCCCCCCTCCCTCCCTGTCTGTCAGCGGAAGAGAGGGAGGGAGGGAGAGACGAGAGAGCCATGGGGGCATCGACGGCCATTTAGTTGCTCCCATCTGAAAACAAAAAAAACGACAAGCGATGATGTGTCCACCGACACTGTAGGGACAAACAATGACAGCTCCTTTAGATGCTGCTACTTAACGGTAGGTTTAAAAGGCTCTCAGGTTCTGAGTGTGGGCTGCAAAAGGGTGCAAAGAGGGAGAGGAGTACAGGCAGAAGGGGAGAGCGCTTTGGAAATGCAGTCGTGAGTTGGGAGCAGAATCTGAAATACACAATACAGAACAATACAGAGCAGCACATAGATACACACATCACAATGAACAAAGAGTGTCAGATATAAATGTGAAACGTATAACTTGTGATTTCTGCGCCATACCCATGAGAACAACAGATCAATCAAATCAATTGGCAAAAACACTCCAGAGACTGACTGTGATGCATCATCGTGATAAAAGGAAATCCTAATCCTCTTTGTGCATCGCCTCACAGACCAGTCTGTTTTTCTCTGCCTGAAAAATAATATTCACGACCATGTATGACACCATTTCGGATTTCCTCTAAAATAAGTTAACTTGACCCTTTTCCTGAAGGTCATGACATCGCTGTACTGTAGTGAAGAAGAACCAAAGCACTGATCTGAGTTCAGCCCAGAGAGAGGTGAGCACTGGGCTGCTGAGGACTGACGGTCGTCTCCATCACACGCTTCCAGAGGTAAATCGGTGGCTTGACATCAACGGCTGTGAGCGGAAGACAGCCAAGGTTCACAGGGTGACGGGGGGCCAGGCCAGGGACCCCAGCCGGCTCCCCGCCCAGCAGAGCCCGGCCCCGAGGGCCACCGCCATAAACACGGCCAGGCTGGCCTTCAGCACGGCCTCCCGCGGCCGGGAGAAGCCGGCGGGGCCCACGCACGCCAGCAGGGCCACAGTGACGGTCAGTGTGAAGGCGATGGAAACTGCCGTGTTGATGGCCACGATCTGGCCGAACTTGGCGAAAGGCACGATGACGCAGAAGAAGAGCGGCACCGTGGAGATCACCGTGGTGACGGCGCTGGACACGATAGCCACGCCCACGTGGTTGACCGCCTCCAAGGCCCGCCTCTGCCTCTTGGCCGGAGCGTCCTGCGAACACAAGGGACGAGGCCAGATCAGCCGAGGGCCCCTTTGATGTCGAGCGTCCTTCAGGGACCACTTTGTTCTCACTTGAAACCAGAAACGAGTCTCTGGCAGATCTGGGTTAAGTGATGATTATGTTTTACAAACGGCTCGAGTGGCTTCCTAAAATTACGCCAGGCGTAGTAAAGGAGACAGCGGCATTACCAGGCTGTGGTCGGGCCAGGAGGCCATGCTCTCCCCAGCCAGCAGGAACCCTTCCACCAGGTGCAGGCAGTAGTCCACCGACGAGCCCACCAGGATGGACAGGGAGATGGCCTCCACCGCGCCCAGCTCCCAGCCCAGCCAGTACATGATGGCCACCACCACACACACCACCCCTACGGCCAGGAGCAAGGGGTCATAGTGTCACACGGGAGGAGGTGAACCGTGAGCCACACGGTCCTAGATCAGACACCTAGATCTATAAATAGTGTTGATGTTGTGAATGGACTGCATATATATATATATACAGTGCTTTTCTAACAAGTGGCCACTCAATACTTCACAATATGGTCCAACGTTCACCCATTCACACACCAACAGCGGTGTCAACCATGCAAGGCGACAGCCAGCTTGTCGGGAGCAGTCAGGGTACGGTGTCAGGGACACCTCGCCACGCAGCTAGGAGGAGCCGGGGATCGAACTTGCAAAACCCTCCAAACCAGCCAACCCGTGCTCACGATTATTCGAGTCCTTTAGTGCGTGGAAGGCCTACCCAGGATAGTGAGGAGGATGGGCAGCAGCAGGAGGAGGTGAGCCGTGAACACGGACACGGCCGCCACGCAGATGGCCAGCGACAGCAGGAGGCTCCAGAGGGCGCTCTCCACCCCTGCAGAACAACAGAGAACAGCTCTTCATCTCAACTCACTTCGCCCACCTGTCCTCATCGCGTCAAACCCCTTCGGCTTTTGACGCTCATTGCCGCGGCGTGCTCACCGATGATCTCCATGAAGATCTGCTTCCAGTGCTCGCAGGTCTGGAAGCCGCGGCGCAGAGTGGAGGACGGCGGCAGGGCGGCCAGCAGGTCCCTCACGAAGGTCTCCCACTGCAGGAAGTCTGCGTGGGTCTGGAAGGACGACTTGCCCTTGTAGGTTGTCTTGGGAACAGAGGAGGCGCGGCGGATTAGTGGCCGGCCTGAAGGTTTAGCGCTGGGCGAGTTCAGCCCTCTACTTGAATTCATTCTTACGTTTAGGTAATAACGGGGATATTAAGACATCAGGAGGAGGCAGGAACAACGGGAAGTACCGCTCTCTGAGGCGTCAGACGATCAGGGTCATTAGTGTTTACGGTTAGCCTCACTTAATATCTCATCTACATAGAATATTTGTTCAGGATATATATCTAAAGGATATCTATAGGATATCTACAGTATATCTATAGAGAGTGAGTGAGAGAGAGAGAGAGATGTAAATATATATAAAGAGATATATGTATTATTGTAAGTTGCTTTGGAAGGAAACATCAGCTAAATGCCGTAAATGCAAATGTATTTCAAGAGGAAGATATATTGTGTGTGTATTGTGTATTGCGCACTAAACGGTGTACTGACCGACTCGAAGGCCATGGAGAGCCAGAGCACCTTGCCGTGGCGCATGCCCACGGCGCCATGGGACAGCTGGCCGGGCAGCAGGTTGGGCTCCGGGAGGGCCTGGCACTCAGGGTGCAGGAGCGGCAGGATGGAGGACAGCTTGTTACCTGGAAGAGAGAGGTCATGAGAGGTCATTCATCCACATAACAGCCTCCTTTTATCCAGAGAGAGAATTCTTATTGAAAGTGAGGAGCAGATTATTAGGGGTTATTTATCTTGCTAGTAGTAGATTGCGGACATGGGATGTGAAACACTTAAACTGGGAGGGAAACAAGCTAACCGCTCGCCCATCCGGCCCCTGAGTGTGACTAAAGACGCCCTCATTACAGAAGCCCTAAACCCCTTAAAATAGATATATTTGGAATACAGATTAGTTTTATTTATTTTGCAGTTTTGCAGTTATGAATCATTGAACGGAATGCTTGCCTAACTTCCTACCTAACAGATTGAGGCTTTCTGAAAACATAATCTCAGAGGTTCTCGTTGCTACACAGTAGTTCTAAAGCTGGTTTACATCTGGTATGGCCCTAGAACTTCAACATAAACATGACCTGGACAGGTTAAACAGGTAAAAGATGGTGTTTTATGTTGTGCTTGTGTCAGGCACCTGAAGGAAGGCACTGTGCTCCTCCTGGCTTCACCAGCTGCTTATTGGCACTAATGGTTTTGCAGATTTTGCAAAGATTTCCCATCTCCTGGAAAATATCAAAGTCGGGATCCAATATCACCCGGCCCTGCAGAGAGAGGTATAGCAGGTGATATATAAGGTGTCTGGCCGGGACGATGCGGTCATAGAGCTGGTTTGTGGATGTAGAGGCTGAGCAGCCGTTCTCACCGTGTCCCCAATGACATGGTTGTCCGTCCGCTGTGTCCGGTTCACCCCCAAGATGCCGAACACCACGAACACCATAGCTCCTGTGTCGACCAGGGGCCTCACGGCCGGGGGCCCGCACACCCCGCCGCTGCACGGGTTGAAACCCAAGGTCTTGGACAACGGCTTCGTAGCGCCGACCAACTCTGGATCTTTCATGGACCAGAATAGAAGCGGCCCCAAATAAATCCAATAAATAAAAGCACAGTCTTCCATAAGACTTCCGTATGGTGGCTACAGGCGGATCCGCTGGTCCAGACTTACCACTGGGGAGCGGGGAGTAGAAGGTGCCCTGGGTGGGTCCTTCAGGCACTGAGCTGATCCCACAGCCAGGGGGGTCGCTGCACACCCGGCTGCAGTGAGGCCGGAGACGGTGCTGAGCGAAAAACAGTCTCCTGGAAGAGAGGAGAGGGGAGGAGGTGAAGAACAGTCTCCTGAGAGGAGAGGGGAGGAGGTGAAGAACAGCCTCCTGAGGGGAGAGGAGAGGGGGGGAGGTGAAGGAAGAGGAGATTCTCTTCTCTTTTCTATGGCGATGTTGGGCCTTCCTGACTGAATTGACACTTTGCTTCCACTCAGATCAGGTCACAGCAGCAGTGTAACAGCACAGAGCATCAATAAACAGCAAGAGGGGATACAGCTATTTGACCAGACTGTGTGCACAGGAAACTCGATAAAGTCTGGGGAAATCTGAGTGCCAAATACTGGATGTGGAAAGGGCAGACACACACGCGGGGCTGTCCTCCCCGCTATAACTAAGCTATAGGAGGGAGTATGGAGAACTTAACACCCTACGGAGACTGGAGCGCACACTTCAACAGAACTTTTCTCAGACTCCCAGCCAATTAAAAGCCTCCCTCTGGATTTCGGAGGTCACGTGACTCACGTGATCCCGGTCTGCAGAACGGAGGTCTGGAGCAACGGATCCCAGCAGCATCAGGACCCTCCCTGTCTCCTTACCTGCTGTGCTCCTGTCGGGCCAGCGAGGCGAAGAAGGAGAACTCGGGCGTCCAGCCGTGGCGCGGCTCGCAGGCGCCGGCCGTCAGCATCCAGCTGGTGTGGGGCTGGTACACGCGGGACACGCACACCGTCAGCCGGCTGCTGAACTCCCTGTGGGCTTGATGATACGCCTGCCCATGAAAACACACAGCGCCGTGGCGAAGAGGGTCAGGTGGGTTTAGTGATATGATGCGGCACCGGCGGGCTAACAGACATTACACAGAGCAGTGAGTTAGTGCGACATCGTGTTGTTGTAGCTCACCCCCCGGAAGGGGGGTGGGGGGGGGGTGGGTCACTGGGTTCCTCTAACGTCTTGTGCTTGAGGTGCCCTTGAGCAAGCACACTAAAACATTTAACATCGGTTTCCGCTGGGCTGGCCGTTGCCTCGCATGATGGACCGCCCAGCAGGGGCACGTGGATGAGTGTGTGAATCCAGGGGACATTAAACGTAATGTGTTCGCTGGTGTGGTAAGGAAGCGAGATATAGTGGTATTAAACACGGTTTATGTTTTATTCTCCCTGGAGGCCTGACCTGCTCACCTGGAACGACTGGACCTCCCCGTTGTCCGGCCGGGGGGCCGCCCAGGGGGCGGGGGTGCTGGCATTCAGGGAGAAGCGGTAGAGGGGGGTGGAGGATTGCACCTCCAGCCTGGAGACAAACACTGTCAGCAACGGACCTGTGGAGGAACAGAGTGAATGGAGTGCATTTATACAGTGCTTTTCTAAAAAACACTTCACAATTATTACCTAATGTTCACCCATTTAAGCACATATTCACACACCCACGGAGGAGCCAGGGATCAAACTAGCAACCTTCCTGGTTATCAGCCAACAACTCGTGAGCCACATGCCGCCTAAGAATACATCATCGCCCCTTTCACTGTGAGATTACACTCAGGAAAGGCTGCAAGTACGAGAGAAACTAATGATTTATGATGTGTGGTCATAATGTGCTTAGAAACACGTGAGGCTGCAATTCCTGGGAAGTTCGACAGAAACCATTAGTTCAGTTAGAGTTTGTCGAAAGTGAGGGGTATTTTTATCTATTTGATTTAAAGGCTGGGAATGCCTCTAGTACTGTTGCGGCAGGACCACTATTCACATAGAGAACTCACTACATGGCAACATAGGGTGGGACATTGTCTGCAAACCTTATAATTACACCAACGTCTCAACACCGCCGCTCTGCGTCCTCATCTGAGGAGCCCAGTGAAGCCACCTTGGAGGAGGTAGCATGGACCTTGCTACACTCTCGACACAAAAGTACCATAACTGCCTGAATGGATCAATCCATTATATCCTATAGATATCCTATAGATGTAGATCCTGAACAAATATTCGAGTCACTGAGATATAGTAAGTGAGGCTAACCGTAAACATCAATGACCTTGAGCGCCTGAAGCTTCAGAGAGCGGTTCTTCGCGTGGTTCCCGCCTCATCCTTATATCTGAATGGATGGATGGATCGATATTAAAGGAACAAGGCACGCATTTCCTGTTGTTCTGATTGTTCTGTGTTCATGTTCATGTTCATGTTCATTTCATAAGGTTGTCACAAGGTTTTTCAAGGTGCATCAGAGAAAGCTGTTGGTTATCAGAGGTGGTCTGCATTCAAGCCTGATGTTTTGCGGAGATTTTGGAAACTAAACAATGTTATATGAATTAAAATGTAAAAAAAATGTATTAACACCAATGAGCTCATAGCTTTTTTCTTGGTGGCACAACGACAAAAGCCTCGGATAATCTTTTCTGGAGACTTGGGTTCGACTCCCACTGAGGGCGGTCTCCATGGTAAACAGATTTCAGCCTGGAAGTGTCACGTGGATTGTGATTCTAACCTCTGACCAGACGATAGCAGGTGTATCGTTGGTGCAGCGGAAACGCGATCGGTTATCATTTCTGGAGACTTTGAGTTAAACTACTGCTGACTGCAGTATCCATGGAAACCTATCACAACTCAGTAAAGGTCATGTGCATCGTAATTGAAAGTCTAAGCGGTGGGGCAGCAGGGACAGCCGTTGTTTAGCGTCTACGGAGACCTGGGTTCAAGTCCCGTTGCCAGTGTGCTACATGGAAACCTACGTAGCGATGTCTTCTTGGAAATGTAACAATGTACTTTTTGGGAATCTAACAATGTAATTTAATTGAATTTAACAATTGTAACGTCAAGTTTAACCCCTGGTAGATCACAGTAGGCCTTTGGCTGGCACAGCAGTAAGAGTTTATGGTTGTAATTTGTAATTGTTAATAATGTATTTTTTAAACTTAGCACTGTCATGTATGTTGTAATGTCCATTCAAACCTCACAGTACATCATACCAGGCCCCTCAGTCTGTTGGTTCTCAGCTCGATGGACATTGGTTCAATATCTACAGAGGGCTTTTGTACAAGGAAATATACTTTTAGTCATGGAATTCTATTTCTATCTTTGTATGTCACCCCGTATGATATTTTATGGCATGACTCACATGTCATAATGTAAACCTTGTTTATCCGCACTGCAGACCTGGATTCAAGTCCCACCAAGAACACTTCCTTGGAAACGAATTAGCATTTTGGAAACAATGTCATGTGTATTGTGAAATAAATGATGAATTCTAGTCAGACTATAGCCAGCGTCATCAGTGGTGCAGTTGAGTCAGCTGTTGCTGATCAGTCCTGGAGACCTTGGTTCAAGTCCTGCATTTTGAATGAGGATGTGGATGGATGGGTCAGAGTGGCCGGACTTAGTGAATATATAACCACTGTAACGTTCCTCTATGGATTCAGGCGAACCAGATGTCATCTCAGTGGATGAGGGCAGGATTTACAGACCAGCTGAGCCTGGCAGAAAATAGCAGCAACCGTGACAGTAGACTCTTCGTTCCAAAGTAAAAATGTTTTAACTTTTTCCCATCCATAATTTTGGATTTTATAGCTACATGCATTACTAATAATGATAAAATAGTAGACTCTAAATAATTTGATTTACTATATTTTATTCTGATAAACAATACGCATGCTAGTGTAACTGGAAACAATGCAGAATGACCTTTACACAGGGCATCATTCATCCTCGTCTACAGCCATCCTCACACACCACATGGGTTGGTCTGGAACGGAACCGCTCACCAGCAGCTCTCGCTCTCCCCCCCACGCCACAGGGACGCCAGCTGCTCACGGTCTGGAGCTTCTAATGGACATTAGCATTCAAATGACATCCTGGGTGGGACTTAAAGACGGAGATTCCTGGAGACTCAGGTCTCCAGGAATGATAACCGACGGTCTCTCCACTGCGCCTTTAACTGACATTCCAATTCAGATGACATATTTACTTTCAGAAACTGCGTTGTTACGTTTCCATGCAGCCCGCTCTGGGCAGGACTAGACCCCTGGTCCCAAGAGATGATAAAACAGCCTGAAACTTGTGATAGACGTGTGAAGTCTGCACACGAGCCAGAAAAAGGAGTGCCTCACTCCTTGAATACACAACAAACAAATCCAGTGATTAAGGAGCCAGTGAACAAGACCAATCTTCAAGCCCACGTTTCAGTTCTCTGGCATAAAGGTCTGGCCGCCTCCCAGCCGACTTGGCCCAGGACGGGCCAATCACAAGCGTTTATCTACCGTTTACACAGCAATTATGAATGCATGGCAAGGTATAGAATCTATAGATAGTCGTGACTTCAGATGAGCTCACACCAAAACTGATGCTTGAACTTATAATTAAATGAAGCATTATTTACAGCCCTAATGCTTTAAATGATCCAAAAAACAATCTCATTATCTTTTTAATTATGTAGAACAGCTTAATGATAAGCATTCGTGAAAGGAACAATGCTTAGTAAATTATTAATTAACTAGGAACTTACTATTTATTAATGCTTCAAAGTGCCTTTTTATTCCTTAAGAGGATTTAGTCATTAAGCATTTAGAGCCTTTATCTAGAGACTCCCCCAGTGAACAGAGGTTAAATCATTAAGGAGCAGGTCGGCTGCGGACAGAAGGGATCTTACCCAGGACCTTTCGGCCTGGGAGCCGCTACACCTTCTGCCCTGATACCTCCAGTCAAGAGGGCCGTGGGGGGGGGGACCGGTACCTGAGGTGTTGGACGGGGACGCGAGGCGGGCGTCGGGCCGGGTCCGCGCCCGGGCACTGGCCCTCAGTGAGAAGGAGCCGGTGTGAGCCGAGAGGAGGTGGGGCTTCTCCATGAACACACCTGGTGGACCGACACCGCGTCTGTCAGGGGCTGTCAGAGCTCACCTAGACTCTGCACAGCCTCCCCCCTCAACCCCACACATTGCTGTACGTCCTTGCACTCAAAAATAGTACTGCAGCATCTTGTCCTAGCTATCTTTGTTGTATACAGGGAATGATTTAACCTAACAATTATTAGTGCTTAGCACTTGGTTCTAAGACCATCCTTACTGTACCGATAACAGGGCTATATTGTTTCTCTTTCTTCTGACAAATCTACTTCTTGTAAGTTGCTTTGGATAAAAGCGTCTGTGAAATGCCCTTAATGTAAATGTAAATGTGAATCACAGTTCTTCTCTGCTACCCTAACCCGATCTCAGGGCTGAGGCTGGACCAGTGAGGAGCCCTGGTGCCTCCTGGTCTCTGAGCGCATGTGTGTTTGCGGGTGGGTTCTGGAGGCTCACCGGAGCAGGTGGGGCAGGAGATGCCCTGGCCGCTGAGGTTGCTCCTGAGAGCCAGGAGCGTCTGAAGGTTGGTGTCGGGTCTGAACAGCAGAGGGGCGTGGGTGGCCGGTCGCATCAGGCAGCAGCAGCCCGCCGATAGAAGCAGAACCAGGAAGTAAGCCCC
>JAOPUA010000147.1:15702269-15712703 GCA_027122455.1 Trisopterus luscus | reverse complement strand
ACGGGTTGGGGGGAATACGCACGTGCGGTTGAAAACACACTAACCTTCTTTAACATTTCAAAGCTGGGGGTACGAATTAGGAATTGGCGCAAACGTGTTCCTTCTACAATTTCATTTTTTTTCAGAAATTAATGTATCTTTGCAAAATAAGAGCGTGGATACAAAAGCGGGAGAAAAAAAAATGTCATAGAGATGGCTGAAATAAAAGTAATGTGTATGACAGGCCCTTTATTTAGTAAATGTTGATATATTTAGCCCCGTCAGAGGGGACGTGACAGCGACGCTCACAACATCACAATGTAGAAACTGTTATCAGAGGGGCTGCAGGTTTATGGTTCAAGGGCTCCTCCATTCACACAGAACAAGCTCCCCGCTCTGCCTGACACACTGATAAAGAAAGCACACATAAAAACGCTCTGCGCCGACGCTGCCCAAGGGAATAATATATCAGCCATCTGAATGCAGCACATATTGAATCACTTCCAGCACTGATGATTCATTTGAATATATCAGCTATTTTCCATGTCGCTACTTGGATACTGAAGAAGGAGAGGAGAGGACGGTGTTGGATGGTGAGATGGAGGAGCGGACAAGTGTTGAGGACCTCCTATAGCTTGTTTAGGAGCTGGTCTGTTGAGGTGACCACCAACAGTACCGATGATGGAGGGGCGACTGCTCCTTTATTGTTTGATTGTCTACCGCATCCATCCCAGCTCCTATATATCGACAGTATCTTAAAAACAGGAACCCATCGTTCGGAAGGAGAGACGTATTATATCTGGAGACTGCTCTGTGGTTTTCCTTGGTGTGGCTATGAACATACCCAAACTGTCTTTACAGTAAATCTGCAAAGAGCAGTCTTCATGTCATCTTCGCAGCTCTTATTTAACGAATATATACATACATGAATAAAAAACCCATTTTCAACATGGAAGCTGTCCAAACAAAACTTCCAATGTCTTCACACACAAAAGCTCCGGCTGCACTGCCTATCAGCGCATATGAGGAGAAAAAAAATCTACAGCTTGTGCAATGAAAGGGTTATATCCGCATTCAGGCTAAAAGACATACTCTAACATACACAGACATAAATCCTGTTGAGCCGAGCCGGGCTGAGATACCCTACCAGCCCTCCAAGGCACAATTAGGATTTCACGGGGGGGAAGAAATCTGCATTCCTGCACACAGACAGAGGGAAAAAGTCCTTTCTCCTTCTCCACAACAATATCAACTTTCTACTCAAGGAAAAACCTGAAGCACCCTGCACAGGGTTTGGACAAAGAAATAAAAAACAAAGCCACAATTTATTTTTGCCTAAATTTAAGCAGCAGTTCTTCGAGAAAAAGATTCATGGTTCAGGAAGAAAAAAACATCAACAGAGTTCTAAGCTTTCCACTTCTAATCAATTTCTCCGATTTATGTGTCTTGTAAAGAGCCGCCAAACGCAGTTTGTTTGAAGTGGTTCTGTGGAGCTGGGCTATGAGGAACAAAATGCTTTAGGTTTCAGCCCCAACCTGAGTTATTACTACATGTTATAAAACATAGGTCAGGTTCCCTGTGAGGTTAGACCAAAACATGATCTGAGTTATCTGTTAGCTTTTCTGACTGGCACTGTCTTTGTTCAATCATGAACGCTTTCATATTTTTTTAAATTAATAACGTGTGTTCATGGTGGACCAAAGTAGGCAGGGTCCACCATGAACACCACAGGGAATTTTATCTAACACCTTTCTTCCTTTAGGACTTTTTAGGGGATTTATATGAACAGTACGCCACCATCACAGAGCACCAAAGACTTGATCAAAGCCAAAGGTAATAATCTATTTTACAGTCTGCCACCTAATGACAAGTGGACCAATATGATGCACTCCAAGGAACACTCAATGGCCTCAAGAGAAAACTTAATCAGGACTGGGAGGCACCAGTCATCAGGTGGACTGTCTCTGTCCTTGACTGGGGGCCGTCACTTGTGGAGGTGGCTTATGGGCTGCTACTTGTAGCTCTTACTTGTGGCTGTTACTTGTGGATGTGAAATATGGGCTGGTACTTGTGGCCTCACTTGTGGAGGTGACTTATGCGCTGCTACTTATAATCTGAATAGGTTGTAGGTGACATGGTAGCAGGCAGTTAATCCAGGCTCAAAGCCCTTCTTCAGAGAGTTACAAGGTAGAACAAATGTGTGTGTTGCTCAGAACACTCATTAGACTAGACCAGTGAAGACACATCTCCAACCTGGGCCCTGGTGCATTAAAGTAGTACCATAGTTAGGGTGTTAGGACCTGTGTTGACGCCTCTGTGAAATCACTATTAGAGTGATTTTGATTTCCCTATTCCTTCACTGTAGTGCAATCTTAAATAAACCAAGTACTTCCTATAGTCTAGAGTCCATAAAATACTTGTTTTGATATTAGAAGACGTGTTTTGATATTAGAATTCTGGTTTTCAGACTGGCCAGACTGGACCCGGGATGCAGAGCTCTAGGCCTGACCTGGTCTGTCGTATCATCACCCTCCTTCAGAACACCCTCCACAGACACAAACGTACCATGAAACATAACTCGTATCATAATGCATGTAGGCATCCAAAGACACGATCAAATGATGCATTCTCCCCCCCATTGATTCTCTCATTAAAGAAATTACATCTCTGATACCATGATCATTTCGATTTAACGGTAATAGACATTACGCTAAATACCAAGACCACATGATCTGAGTTATCTGTTAGCTTTTCTGACTGGCACTGTCTTTGTTCAATCATGAACGCTTTCATATTTTTTTAAATTAATAACGTGTGTTCATGGTGGACCAAAGTAGGCAGGGTCCACCATGAACACCACAGGGAATTTTATCTAACACCTTTCTTCCTTTAGGACTTTTTAGGGGATTTATATGAACAGTACGCCACCATCACAGAGCACCAAAGACTTGATCAAAGCCAAAGGTAATAATCTATTTTACAGTCTGCCACCTAATGACAAGTGGACCAATATGATGCACTCCAAGGAACACTCAATGGCCTCAAGAGAAAACTTAATCAGGACTGGGAGGCACCAGTCATCAGGTGGACTGTCTCTGTCCTTGACTGGGGGCCGTCACTTGTGGAGGTGGCTTATGGGCTGCTACTTGTAGCTCTTACTTGTGGCTGTTACTTGTGGATGTGAAATATGGGCTGGTACTTGTGGCCTCACTTGTGGAGGTGACTTATGCGCTGCTACTTATAATCTGAATAGGTTGTAGGTGACATGGTAGCAGGCAGTTAATCCAGGCTCAAAGCCCTTCTTCAGAGAGTTACAAGGTAGAACAAATGTGTGTGTTGCTCAGAACACTCATTAGACTAGACCAGTGAAGACACATCTCCAACCTGGGCCCTGGTGCATTAAAGTAGTACCATAGTTAGGGTGTTAGGACCTGTGTTGACGCCTCTGTGAAATCACTATTAGAGTGATTTTGATTTCCCTATTCCTTCACTGTAGTGCAATCTTAAATAAACCAAGTACTTCCTATAGTCTAGAGTCCATAAAATACTTGTTTTGATATTAGAAGACGTGTTTTGATATTAGAATTCTGGTTTTCAGACTGGCCAGACTGGACCCGGGATGCAGAGCTCTAGGCCTGACCTGGTCTGTCGTATCATCACCCTCCTTCAGAACACCCTCCACAGACACAAACGTACCATGAAACATAACTCGTATCATAATGCATGTAGGCATCCAAAGACACGATCAAATGATGCATTCTCCCCCCCATTGATTCTCTCATTAAAGAAATTACATCTCTGATACCATGATCATTTCGATTTAACGGTAATAGACATTACGCTAAATACCAAGACCACAATGAATAGGTTCACGCTCCAGTCACAAAGAGGCTCCAAAGTTTAAACATCAAGCTCAGCTCATTAGAACAGACTCATAATTCACCCTGCAGCCAAACAGAGAGTAGCCCTTCCAATAATAGCAGCAGGCGTCCCTGGGATTGACCAAGGCCCTTTTTGTCCAATCTAGGGGAAGCGATCCAAACAGAACAGCCTGCAACTGTCGCTACAAATTCCCAAACTGAATGTGTGCCCTGTCTTGAGAAAAGGTTAAGCACATCATCATCATCCTCATCATCATCTGCTGGAAAGTTCCCAATTCAGCTGAGCGGGAACAAAGTTGGCACTGGTAAATCAGCGACATCTTGGCGGTTACGGTTCAGCTCTATGTTATTATCCGTGCCTCTCGTGGTAACCACCAAAGGAGAAAACAAAGCAACTTGCCAACACCTACTCTACCTACCTAAACCTCTCTCAATGGAGCAGAGATCTGCTAAACCTCCACACCACGGAGTGGGCAGTCCTGGCAGAGCCAGGGGATGAACGCAATGTCGTGAGAGCAACAGTTGGCCTAACACACACACACACACACACACACACAGACACACAAACACACACACACAGACACACAAACACACAAACACACATACCCGCCGTCACTCACTCACTCTCCCTCTCTCTGATGGTAAGATGGCAGAAGCTGGGTGACTTCTGCCCACCTTTGTCTTATTCAGGAAAATGTAAAACGTGGAAAATGTCCACAATGCCTTTAAGGTCTTAGTGCCATGAGGGGGGTGAGCTTGATATAGCTTCAGCCACTTCAGGGTGAAGCAAATCACTTTAATATGTTAAGAAGATTAAGCTGGATAAATGTCGAGATGCATTTTGTGAAAAGCCACCTAAATCTCCAGTGTTTTCCTCTGGGGAGGGGCGGCGTGCGTGGCGGGGAGACGATCAACACAAGCCCACCGCCATGCAACGCCATTGGCCAAGGAAGATTCGGCTTAATCGTGATTTTTGCATTTTAAGCTTCTTGGATGTAAGACCATCCCACCTATTTCATATTATTTGTTTGAACAGCCAACTCTGCGGCGACACCGGACACAAAAACCTCCCGCAGTGTCCTCAACTTCCAGACTCCGGGTCGCCTTAGGATGCTGATCCTAATATCGAGGTAATCTTATTTTGTTTTTCCTTCTGGAAGTGATTAACCGTGAGTGAAGGTTTGCACAACAAACGCGAGCATACAGGTTACCAAAAAGTAATATGTGCTTAGGTTAATGGCATCTACGTAATCCGTTAGTAATAGACAGAGCGGCAGCCACGTGAGAACTGACACATGTTCACGTGTAAAGTAGCAATCGATTAGTTTCGCCGGGAGAGGTTTTTTGTAGAGCAATATAAAGAGCACCTGTTAAGTAGCGCTCAGGTAAATCTTATAAATTAATTAATTTACTTAATTAAATCAAGTGCGCTCTGAAAGCAAGATGGATGCAGGATTTCTCTCCCCAGCGTTGAGAATTAAAAATGTGAGGGAGTCCGCCTGTCAGCTCGGTGTTGAAAAAAAAAAAAAAATCAAGTGTGAAAATGAAGGAGAGAAATGGAACAAATAATGTAAAGGGATTAACGAATGATTTGCATACTATTTTCTCTGCCTCCAAACTACAGGATCACGGCGATGACAAGGGAAGTGGAAGCCTCTGCGTGAACGATCCCTCCCCCCCACTGCGCTCCGCCGCAGATAAATCAATCTATCAATAGAGCACCAGCAGCCATTAACAGGTGGAGCTGCTCCGTGTCAGCCAGGACAAAGATGCGGCACAGCCCGGCTAAAGCTGCTCACGCCAGCCCTCTAGGTTTCACACACGCAGCGGGAAACACCTGCAGACTGATTAGCCGACACAAAGGAACCGCCGCGTGAAAAGCACCGGGGAGACAGTGCCACCACACACCGGGGATGAGATAAGCCCAGCAAAACAACACTGTGTGTGTGTGTGTGTGTGTGTGTGTGTGTGTGTGTGTGTGTGTTTGTATATATTTTAACATTTTTAACGGTTCCTTCTTTTTAACGTTTTTTTAAACGCGTGTTAACCCCTTTTCCAGTCCCTCCACTCCACGCCTGCACCCAGAGTTAAGACAATAAGAGCGCTGAGGAGATGAAGGGGATGGCATTATGGAGCGCTAAGCATGTGGAGCAGCCCCGGAGCTGTTCTTAGGAGGTGAATCAGAGGATTGGTGGCAGCAGTGTAACTAAACCCTGTGCTGGACCACAAAACTGTTTGGGCTAAATGCCACTAAGCCATCGCGTCTAAGTCTTAAGAAACTTACTCTGATCACTTATTATAACTTTATGGTGCCTTTAAATGTAGGGCGGGAAAAACTCATCAGACTGTTTAATGCATCAACAAGTTACACTAAGTTCAAATGTAGATCATTTTCTCATGTTATAATTTAAATATCTTGAAATGCAGACAAAGACTAAGAAAGCAGGGCTTGTGAAAAAAAAATTGAATCTTAATTTACTTAATTAAATCAAGTGCCCTCTGAAAGCAAGATGGATGGAGGATTTTTCTCTACTTTTGAGAATTAAAAATGTGTCCCACCACTGCTGACTGGTTTCGGGTCCTGAGACTCCGGTGAAGAGGCAATCCCCAGTCCCTCCTGATGGGAGGCTGCTACAGCTTCCCCCTCGATCTCTGATTAGGTCAACCCCTTTTCAGTTAACTTAAAATTTTAAGTTTAAGTGCTGGTCTTATTCACATCTGCAACATGACAATCATGCAGATGACACGGTAACTAAGTTATCACCATCATAACCACAGCGGTGCTGACAGTATGGAGAGCAGCTTGCAGATATACTGATATATACACGGGCTGATGGACCGATCTCATTAGGAACATTATTAACATACTGAGCCAAAGAGCAACCCAGACGCTTTGATGGCTCTCACAATAATTCCCTGACAAATCTTAGGTGTCTGTGGCTCATATAAATAGAAATTTAATCTTGCATGTTTGTCTAAGCAGCCACAGCAGCAGATGCTTTTCCGTGCAGATGATGAATCTCTGTTTGAGCGGATCCTGCCGCCAATGTATATGTAAAGGACAGGGGAGCAATGCAGCGAATAATGAATCAGATGCCACAGGTGGGGTCTGGATTTATATAAGCAACTTGGAAGTCCTGAAGAAATAAATTCTCATACTCTTCTCGGTTTACATTTCTAACTCTAAAAGTATAATTCAAATGAGTTTGCATAGTTTCTTTGTTTCAATGCACCTATCCGTAGTTTTACAATCATAGATATTCCTTTATTAACTCCTGAAAGGGAATTTGGGACAAGTAATTAATCCAACATTGCAGACACTGCCAGCATCTCAACCTATTGAAACAATGCCAGCATCTAAACCTATTGTCCCTTCCAAGAGCCCCTTATTTCATAAGAAAGTGTCCTCTTATTAATGATACAATGCATATCACATAATAACAGGAATCATATTTTACCTCATTAGACAAAGGCTGCGCAAAACTAGTGCTGGTTTAGGTCTGACACAAGTGACTGGTGAACTCTGAGACTCTGAAATATGGTTCAAATAAAGAATATAGGCTGATCTGTGCTCTGAGCTGGATGAGGAGGGAGGAAGAAGGAAGAAGAAGAAGAAGAAGAAGAAGAAGAAGAAGAAGAGATGAGAAGAAGCAAGGAGTCAGACAAGAGGAAGGGAGAGGAGAAGATCTGCAGACTGGTCTACAACCACTGGTCCAGGTGGGACTGATCCAGACCAGGTCTGGAACCACCAGGTCCAGGTGGGACCCAGACCCTCAGGGTGCTCTGGTCCCCATGCCACCATCATCCAACCTTACCCGGTTCCCGTCAGGCCTGTGGATGAGCCGCCTTCCTGCCACTTCCTGTGGTGGAGGAAAAGCTTCGCTCCAGACAATCCAGACGGCTCCACGGCCGTGATGGACAGTACAGGAGGGGGGGTCATGGGGGGACGTGGCGGAACATTTAGCGAGGGGCGTGAATGTGAACAGGGAGCGGAACACCGGTGATGTAATGAGCGGAGCCGACACCGACCACTGGAGCACAATGCATACTGAATCAGAGAGACGGCCCCGCGTCTCACGCTGAGCCCCTCGCTGACATAAGTCACGAGGGCAACTCATCTCTCACATCACGTCTAAATATACATGATGACCTTCCAGTCGGAGGAGGGCAAATACCCACGTAGAGCATTACAAATAAAGAGTCCCCCCGTTTGCCCTCCCTCTCCCTCCCTCTCTACCGCTCTCTCCCTTTCTCTCTCACGATCTTTCTCTTTATTTCCCTCTCTCCCTCCTTCTCTACCTCTCCTTCCTTATCCCCCTTTCTGTTCCTCTCTGCCTCTCTACCTCTCCCTTTCTCCCTCATACTCTCCCTTTCTCTCTCTCCCGCACTCTCCCTTTCTCTCTCTCCCGTACTCTCCCTTTCTCTCTCTTTCTCTCCATCTCTCTTTCTCTCTCCAGCTCTCTCTCTCTTTCTTTTCCTCCCTCTCCCTCTCTCCCTTCTCTCTCTTTTCTCTCTTTTTTTTGAGAGAGAGAGAGGGAGAGAGACCTTTGGGAGGGTTCCTGCTGTCATGGTGGATGCGGAGGCCTTCCTGGGGAGGCCGGGGTCGGACCGCCGGCATGCCAGGGCGCTCCGGAGAGCAGGCAGCCCGAGACGGCAGCCCGGCGGAGGCTCGCAACATCAGAGAACAGAGACACAGAGACACAGAGAGAGAGAGAGAGAGAGAGAGAGAGAGAGAGAGAGAGAGGCTGGCAGAACATATAAATCAAAAAGGTGGGGGGGTTGGGGGGATGTGGTGTCGTTGCGTTTAAATCCTCTCCCAACGCCTCCACATGTTTCAGCAAAGCATAAAAATCATTCACAGGGAAAGAGAAAAGGAAGAAAAAGAATGAGAAATTGAGAGAGAGAGAGAGAGAGAGAGAGAGAGAGAGAGAGAGAGAGAGAGAGAGAGAGAGAGGAAAGTGCCATTAGCAGCAAGTTGGCGAGCTCAGGAACTCATAGTGAACCAGTTCTAATTGGAGTAATGGTTTGAATTCTTCATCCATCCACCAGATGAAGCAGGATCATTGAATCATAAATTGGGCTTTGAATTCCCTTGTGCCCTGTGTACCTGGTTCTGGTCCCCATAAAACACTGGGTAGAAAGGGAAGAGAAACAACAATCTACATGAGGTAGAGCTGTTCCAAACCAGCCGCTAGCGTATGCATCTCAGGAGAGCCTGAGGCGCTACGCTCAGACATAGGGAACCGGATTCAATCAATGGAAGCACTGCAGCTCTTCGTTCACCTCTGACCTCTCAGGCAGCGAACACAAAGGGGGCTGCTTACCTTCTAATTACAAGTGGAGTTTACTTCAATCTTGGCCCATCATCTCAACCTATAAATCCGGATATTAGCATCTTAAAAAGGTAATTAACAATTTAATTAGCGGTTCAGAAGCCCGAGAGTTGACGTCGGTAATGGAGCCACATTAGTAGCTGTGGGGGTGTGGACAGTTGGGCAGACATCTTGGGAGCAGTCACTTGGTGTGTTCTGATAACTTCAAAAGCACAAGTTCTGGGGAAGTATGTTGAACTTCAAAAAATAAATAAATAGCTTCACATTAAAGAATTTAATAAATGCGTTATTGATTTAGCAGATGATTACACTACATTAAGTTGTAAGATCAGAATGAGTGCAAAGCATCACTTCATTTACACTTATTGATTCAAAGGATAAATGTAACGATAGCACATTTCACATGAACAATAACTGATTTAAAGACAAATATATTCTATTCCTGACCACTTAAAGTAGCTTGACTTTCATTAAAAAAAGAATTGCACCAATTACTTTAGAAACAAACAAAGATAATTGACCCTTTGTTCAAATACCCACACATTCAATACGCCATCACCAGAACCTATATCAACAATACCACTAGCGTTAACAAGGCATCATCCAATCAGATTACATCCGAAATATCTCATAACCTTAGAGCAAAAACCCTACTTTATCCAATCAAACTTACGATACACTTCACGTTGGCAACTTAACTTGATTGTATTTATAACAATGTATTGATTAAACTATTGAAAATGGTCATACATTTAGTAATTTAATTAGTGTTATCCTATATAATAGATCGCTATTAGACATATTGATGATTGAGCATTGATTTTTAGACATATTGCAATACATTTCACGTGCTAATCCAAGAATGCTTTCTAATCAATCTTTTCTGAAATTTGGAGTGGGCCAATTTCACATTTGAACGCAGACGGTAGACATGCACGCATGCTTGAACTTTTGCTTTTGTTTTGCCCACTTAAGGGGTGGGCTTCTGGACCGCTGCCCACTGCGCTGCATTACAATTAATCAGCAGGCAGCGGTCCTATCCTGGTAACGAAGTGGGAGTCACAGCAGGAGGGGAGACGACTGACCACTCGTCTGTGGCTCAGCGACTGAGAGGCAGGACGCAGCCTCTGTTGGCAGAACCACACAGAATCAGAGTGATAGCAGACCCACAACACACACACACACACACACACACACACACACACACACACACACACACACACACACACACACACACACAC
>JAOPUA010000147.1:15676695-15691236 GCA_027122455.1 Trisopterus luscus | reverse complement strand
AGTTCAATCTATCTACGGAGTACCTATTCAAGTTCAACCTATCTACAGAGAACCTATTCAAGTTCAATCTATCTACTGTGTACCTATTCAAGTTCAATCTATCTACTGAGTACCTATTCAAGTTAAATTGATCTGTGCCAAATTTGGTTACCTGAAACACTGAGGGTGCATCAGGTGAGGGAGATATTAGGCTACAGTATGCGTTAGAGAAGTAGAGAGAGAGCTTATTCAAGGGGTGCGTTCCAACACTCTTTGTTTACACTTATTGTACACTTTATTACTGGACACTGACAACGCACAATGGGTGTAATACGAAATGCAAAGCTGGCCAGGGAAATGTTTTGGTAGGTCTGAAACCCTAGTATAAACGTATAGTATATATATATATAATATATAGTATGGAAATTGCATATTATTAAATATATACCATACGTTTTGGTAGGTCTGAAACCCTAGTATAAACGTATGGTATATATATATAATATATAGTATGGAAATTGCATATTATTAAAGGGGAAGGAATACACTATGGGCCAGTGAATGATTGATCATTTTAAGAAGAATAAGGTTTCACTTTGATAGCATATATATATATATATTTTGGCATAATAATATTATTTACATTGTTATCATCAGGGCTAGGGAGGTGAGGGGAGGTACGGAGGGGTCTGATGTTGTGTGGTGTGTAACATTCTTTACAACGGAATAGCTCGTAGCGTGAACGGCACACACCCTAGCCGTGTCTCACCTGCCATATGCAAAGCGCCGGTCCTTGTGGTGGTCCCCAAACGTGTCCCAGAGGCGGAGGGACACGCTGACGTCGTCGACCACGTCCCGGGAGCGCTCCAGTACCTCACAGGGATCACACGGAGGAACTCAGCAGCTGGCCGCCGCCTCAGAAGGCTAGCGTGAATCATGCGTTCACAAGTCGACTTACAATGACACACAATGAGTCACATGTTTAATCGGAGGAAATGAGGTGGCCGGGTCACCGACGCACTGTCCTGGCAGGCACTGGGTCTCGCAGCGTCACCCAGGTTTGACCTGCCAGACCTGTGGTAGCCTACATGTCATTCCCCTGCACATTCGGTCACAAAAGCTCCTACAAAATATCAGACAGAAGATGGGAGGGATGGGTCGGGCTACTCACCTCCTGGCACACTCGGTACTGGTCGATGGCCCAGACCGTGGGCACGTGCGTGGCCAGCAGCTGGTACTGCGTCAGGGTGGCGTTGCAGGCGCGGGCACAGATGAGCCGGGTCTTCCCCACCGCGTTGTCCCCGACGACCACACATTTGATGGTCTCGACGTTGGGCCTCTCATAGTCCATATCAGAAACGGTCGGGTGAGGTCTGTCCCGAAGACAGAGAGCCCAAGATTAGGTTTAGAGCTCACTCTGCATAACCCCCCCCCCCAACCCTTCTTACGCACTTATTGTATGTTGTACGTCCTTGCACTTAAAAATAGTACTTTGCATTGTGTAGCATCTGGTCCTAGCTATCTTTGTTGTATAATGGGAATGGGTTAACCTAACAATTGTTAGTACTTGGGACTTGGTTCTATGAACATCCTATCTCTTGCTTCTGACAAATGTACTTATTGTAAGTCGCTTTGGATAAAAGCGTCTGCTAAATGCCGGAGGACATGGCTTCACCTTCTAACTGAGCAGCAGGAGGAATATCAATATGGAGGTTGTCATGTCCCTGTTCCTCGTTACATCTGCAGAGATGTTAATGTTATCGGACCGTAGTGCCCTTGCCCCTTCAGAAGTGTCAATCCCTGATCTTGAATTAAGAAATCCACATGCCCCTTCGGATAAAAAAAGAAATAGCATATATGTTTTAATTTGAATGGTAATAGACTACGTGAATAAAATATATGGCATATTGCGGCCAAACTTACATACAAAATATAGATGATTCTTTATAATAAAAAATATATTTCACATAGATACATATTTTATTGTGTTGAATGTATCGTTTTCATGTCATTCAAGGTTATAGTTATGGACTACATTTGATGTGGACAGAATTGGGGGCTTGGATGAGAATAGAAACAAACTCCTCTTGAAGTTATTCTCAAAAATGCCCACGTTGCAGCCTTTCACATAATCTGGGTCATTTTTACTGTGTCATCAATATCATATACTGTGCATCTGGGCAGCCTTAGCTAAAACATGTTAACATCATCATTAACATTACCAAAATAAATACAGCAATGGAATTGTGAGTGCATCCAAAGCAAAAGGAAATGGAGTCTGGTGATTATTTTGGTCCAGACTGGTTTCCAAGGGAACTGCAGCCTCGATCCATACTGAAATGCCAGGCAGTGCTGCGTAATATTCTGCGCGCTTCACAACGCATGTATCATACCGATCTTCTTTTGAGTGTTTAAAAGCCTTGGCTGACAGTGGGCCAGCACATGTGTATGGATAAGAGGCATGCTTTTAAGATGCATATTACCAGATCAATCTTTCTGACTATTGCAGAGTTAAGTCGTAAAGGTTCGTGTTCACACAACAGCACTGCTTCTCACGGCACTATCAGCAATTCACTCGGTGAATCCATGTAATAAGGCTATTTAATAGGTCAATATTAGAAAGATGTACAATGACCAATCAAATAAACTAAAGTGGGTATTTCATGTTAGGGACAGTGACACAGTTGTGTAAACCCTTATTCGGAAAGCCACTCACAAAATGTGCCCGACAGCTTTCAGCTACAATTCATTTAGTGCAGTTTACAGACCGGCTGGATCTCAGCTTCGCGGCAACAGTGCATGAATCTCCTGAACCGTTCGGCCGAACCGAGCTGAGGTCTGGCTAATGTGCTGCCATAGGTTCGAGACCCCTTCACTATCGCTGATCTCCCCCCGATACATTGTGGATTTCTTCAAATCTACTGCGGTTACAAAAACACTATCACGAGGATTTAGAAACCGTTGTCCTATGGACAACACATGAACCCTTCTGCACAGCTGCAGAGTTAACTGGCCTACAAAACAAACATAGAATGATGCGTAAGGAAGCGACTGTTCACTACACGTTATGCAACGTTCAGCCAGAGGCTGCACACTGGATCTCAATCTTCATGGAGATGTCTGTACTCCTCGCAGATCAGTTCAGGTTCCCAGGAATCAGGAGGAAGGAGGAAGGAGGAAGGAGACGCTCTTACCGCAGCATGAGGAAGTGGTGCAGCGGACGGGAGGACGGACTGGAGGCGGGACTGGAGGAGAGGGGCTCCACGGGGGGCGGCAGGCACCTGGCGGCAGCTCGGGCTGAACATCTTCGACGACGGTCAGGAGGCGCGGGAACCGGCGGACCACTGCGATGTTTCCAGTCAGCAGAAATACGAAGACCAACCAGAAAAAGCAACGGAGGCGAGCCGAGGCCTCTCTGTCCTCTGAGCTGCAGAGATGCAGCTGTGAGCGCGGCGCGCGGCCCCGCGGACCTCCTCCGGTCACCTGGCCCACGTGGCTCATAGCGGGCACGCGCGCCTAAAGAACCCCCACTGTTCACGTCTCATGACCCTATTACACAGTTTTATGATCATATAACATGTCCCAGTCCACACAAGGCGACTCAAACATGGTTAACTTTGCACTGTTAAATGATACGATGCATCATGTGCCCCTTTTAAATTACACCATCTTTTTAATTAATTAATTATTTATAAGTTATGTATCAATGTGACTATATGCCTTATGATACAATGTACAGATAATGGCAGATTACTGACATCGTTAGAGTTCCCCATTGTTTGTCTCATCTCTTCGTCGCTGTCCTTAATGCAGTCCGGATTCAATTACCTCAACACAGGGCTGCCAACTTGATTACATTATTATATCCACCTAAGCAGACCTGTTCAGAATAATTTAATCTGCAATAGCAGTAGTAGCATATGTTCTATAATCCCCACTTGTGTGTGTAAAATGTCTCTGTACAAGATGTCGAGTAAAACACCGTCCGTATTTCTATAGTTGGTGTGCAGTAGCACAGTGTGACCACCACAGGGTCAGTGGTTATCAGAGGGAATAAACACACAGCTAAAGAGCTAATTGTTTAGTTTTAAACAAACAGTTTATGGTAACTTAATCCCATCAATACCGAGTGAGCAGAACTAAACAGGAAGTATTGCTTTAACCTTCAGCAGCTGCACAGTTAGAGCGCCCTCATTGGTCAATTTATGTTGTTGTCAAGGTTAGGCATTATAAGACATTAATAGACATATATATACATATAAATATGTATATATATATACACTAAAAGAGTCAAAGGAAAAGCTGGAAACACAGTAGATTCCAGGGCAGTGACCCAATGTGAATCAGTCGATCAGTCCATGATGTTTAGTGGTGGTAGCAGAGTAAAGTGCTGCCTTTAAACTCCGAGAACCCATGTGCCATCAAGTATTGTGATCCCAGAGAGGCGAGGGTTACTCCATCCACCAGGCATCCGTTCCTACAGGCACACCGAGCAGTAAAGATGCGGTCACCTGTCACCTCACCCTGAATCACAGCTAGTTAGCTTGCTGCGACCTCCACTGACCTTTGACGAGTGTATTATTGTAATTATTTAAATGCATTTACATAGTATGACTCATGGACAAGGGTCACTACAGGGCTTCACAAGCGTAGAAGAAATTAAATATAATATACAATGCTCCTCACAAACAGGTCATTGAGACAAGGTACAGTACAACCAGCACAGTGCAGGCAGAAAGCCTGCCTGGAATGATGATTCAGGCGGTTATTTTAAAGGTGTGCGCGAGTTCACATTACTTACAAAAGAGTGTGTTGACAGTAGGGGGGAGGGAGAGGGAGAGGGAGAGAGGGAGAGAGAAAGAGAGGGAGAGTCAGAGACAAAGAGAGAGAGGGAGGGGGAGAGGGAGAGACAGAGAGGGAGTGCGTTGACAGTAGCGGGCAAAAGGGCGAGACAGAGAGGGAGAGGGAGAGAGGGTATGGGTTCGCAGAATAGGATTCACTGCTCCAAAAGCACGATCACCGCTAGTTTGGGTGGGGTTCTAGGGTAGTAGGTGTTACCTCAGAGACCAAAGGGCAGGGTGTATGGGCTTATGGGTGTATGGGCTTATAGGTGTATGGGTTTATGGGCTTATGGGTGTATGGGCTTATGGGTGTATGGGCTTATGGGTGTATGGGTGTATGGGCTTATAGGTGTATGGGTGTATGGGCTTATAGGTGTATGGGTGTATGGGCTTATAGGTGTATGGGTGTATGGGCTTATAGGTGTATGGGCGTATGGGTGTATGAGTGTATGGGCTTATAGGTGTATGGGTGTATGGGCTTATAGGTGTATGGGTGTATGGGCTAATGAGCTTATGGGCTTATGGGTGTATATTTGGATGTATGGATGTATTGGTGTATGGGTATATGGGTGCACTCATTCCAAAATGTAAAAGGAGGCTTGACCGTGCAGGAGTGAGTGAGGTCCAGGATTTTTAACTCAGGGAATGAGAGAAGGGGAAATATTTGCTCTTCTGCAAGTCCTTGACAGAAGTCTTGAGGCAGCATTTTGAATTGTCTGTAAAAGGCCCAGCAACTTTGAGACAGGTAAAAAGGGCATCACAGTAATCAACAGACCTGAGCCTGAACATGTTTTAAGATGTAAATAGCAGGAGCAGCTCAACAAACAGACATGAAAACATCAAAATGACGCATAGTAATTGTAGTAAAGTAACTAAGGTTTGAGCAGGAGGAAGAGAATTGGAATCAATACTCTGTCTTATCAGACCTTCTTATCTGCCTTTAAGTGAAGAAAATTGCCAGCCATCCACGTCCATCCAACAGTTCAGGGTTTTCTCTAAATAACAAAAAAACATTTCATTAATACAAAGGATTAGATGTCATAATCCCTTGTGCCAAAATCCAAGGAGAACACATATTCCGAAGCCCCTGCCCAAACTAACTTTACAAGCACGCTGGCCACTAAGCTACCAACCAATGGTGAAAAACACAAAACAAATAGCCCTTATCCCAAATAGCTCTTTCACCGATGTTTCCCAGTTCAGACAGCAAGCTAGTAGCAGATCTAGCCACGAACCCCCTCGTGCCGATTTCATTAGGCCTTAGTCGCGTACTCCAGCCTCGCTGTGCTGCTTCTCCAGCCATTTCAGCATATTTTGCTTTCTTAAGCTCATTGGCTTCTTCAACTTCGTCTTCCCAAGGAACTGTAAGTTCAATGAAATAAACAATCTTCTCCATGAAGTCCAACCACAATAGCATATCCGGTCTTAGCCTTGTGCTAACAATATGTGGAGGTACAGTCATCTGCTGATCCGCCATCATTTCCCAGGCTCCTCCGCTAATTAGCTGCCCGGCTCTGTGCCTACCTCTAAGTGGTCTAGCCTTTCTCCCCTGACATACAAAGTTAATTTGCCTACCCTCTTTTCTAGTGGCTGAAGAATTTACTTCTCTCCGTTTATCATCAACAGCTGCTGCCAAACATTTCAATACCTGGTTGTGACACCAGGTACATCGCCCCTGGGTAAGACTGACCTTGCATTCTGATAAGATATGGGGGAGGCTGCACACACAATAACAAAGTGTCACAAACACAATGTCTCATCCTCACCAAATCATTATTTAAGATCTGGGGAGATGGGAGCACATCATATGTAGCACCTATCATAAATCTGATCTTGCTAGCCTCCATGCTCCATAGATCTCTAAATTTTATCTTCTTCTTCTCCACTCCCTCCCAGTTCACCCACTGCCCTTGTTATGCCTGCGACACTGCCTTAGTACATCTTACAGTCTCCTCCTTTCTATGTATTTCGTCCACTTCCATTTTCCTATTTTTTCCTGCAGAAGCCTTACCCCGCAAGGGTTTTCCTGCGTCCCACCCTAAGCCCCCCTGCCCATGCTGAACATGGCCCATGATATCACTATGCGCTGATTGAGCTAGCTGAACCGCTTGTTTTGGTTTCCGTTTCCTCCTTTCGTTGACTGTGGGTGCAACCCTCCTCACCACTGGGTCCTTGGACTGAGTAAGAGTAATTTCCAGTCTAACCTTAGCGCACTTAAATTCTTCTGTCAGACTAGATATTGGCAACTCTACAACGCCCTTCCCACACTGACTACGATGCTTAGGCAGCGTGGGACTCCAAGCCATTTTCTGACAAAAGAGTAATTTTTTTCATCCTTTCTACCTTTGACAGAGGAACTTCATAAACTGTCAATGGCCACATTAGCCGAGGCAATAAACCAAACTGCAGACACCACAACTTAAGCTTACCTGGCAGCCCTGACTTGTCTATTTTTTGCAATACCTTGTCTAGTTTCCTAGCTGTCTCAAGTATTCAACCTGTGACTTAACACTGAGGCTTGCATCATACCACCTTCCCAGACTCTTCACTGGCTTCTCCAGAACTGTTAGCCTCACCTCTTCATTAATAGCAAACTTCTTATCTACTACCTTCCCTTTAACGATTGAGAGACTCCTAGACTTACTTGGCTTCACCTTAATTTTACCCCATTGCAGATTGTTATTTAACTTATTCAGCAACCTGCTGATGCATAGAGCAGTTGACGTCATGGTTGTCATGTCATCCATGAAGGCCCTAATCGGGGGGGTGTGGCCCTCCCTGCAACTTTTCCCTACCCACTACCCACTTTGAGGCCATTGTGAAAGCGAGTGGGGAGATTGTACATCCCGCCATGATTCCTATCTCGAGCTGTTGCCACCCTGTGGGGTACCAGGATGTGCCACTGAGTCCCTCTCTTTGGGAATAAATATTCCCCCAGCCCTACGCCATGCCTTGGGAATACTCTGCTTTTTCCAAACAATTTTCATTAGTTTCCATAAGTGGGAAGCACCATCTCTTTGAACCTCTCCCTGTCTTTGTGCACTCCCTCCAAGTATTCCTCAAGCTTCTGCTAAGGTTCCATGAGGCGACCACTCTTCTGCCTATCAAATAATGTCTTAACTAATTTAAATGGATCTTTATAAAATGCTAATCTAGCTTGCGATTTCTTCTTTCTATTTTTCTTAAAATTTTCTTCTCTTCTTAGCACTGCCAACCGCTCCCTCCAATCTGCCTGTAGACAATCAATACCTTCCTTCTCGTCATCTGTACCTTTTCTCCACTGCTTCTTATGCTGCCTCCTCTCCTGGATGAGTCTATCTATCTCTTGCTGGCACCTAGATTTGACTACCTCATGTTGCCGTTTCGTCCTTTTCCTATTAACATCTTCCCATGTCCTACCTTCCGCGCCTGGCCACCTGACCCCAGGCCTATGATAATTAATCTTCTCTTTGGTTGGCTGGCCTCTCTTTCTGCCTCAGTTCTTGAATCTTGAATGCTTAGTACCTCAACATCAGGGGTGCTGCGAACTGCAGGTTACTTCCTGTCACTGATCTTCAACCGACTGACTCAATGTACTTCTTGAGAATTAGCTATCAATGCAGTACCTTCATTGATTCTAAACACTTCAAAAATAAACTCTGTCTTGTCACGCTTGGTCAGATGGATGAGAAATCTTTGTTAAAAGAGTAGAAACAGTTAAGAAGAAGACCTCCAGTGATTGTTCTACCATGGAAGCTACTGTTGTAGTAAGTTAATCCCTAATCCTTGATTGTTTACACAAGGATCTGGTAACTTGCCGGTTGAGTTAGGACCTCCGTCCAGGGTCCAGTCGTAATGTCCGTCAGCTACAAAGGTGTCATGGCTACGTGTTCCACAGAAACCAAAGTGCCCTTCTCTCTGGAGCCCTACCATGTCTCCACCGAGCTGGGCTTTGTCCTCCCAGCACCATTGGTAGGTAGACGTCCTAAGACCTATTGTTTGTTTTTTCAGTTGGTCTCATGAGCTGTGTATTTTCTCTTAAAGTACACGTCTGTTAAAGTACACAAGTACTGAAGAAACTTCTCTTGAATTGCAGTCAAGTATTTTTCTCCATGAACACATCCAGAGCAGGTGTTCTGATTAAATATATCATATTTCATAAGACAGTTAGATTTACATACATGAATTGGTCTACATACATATAAGGATTAACATATTGTTATCCTGATAGCATAATTGTCTAAGTCATATTTTGGCCAAATTGTGATATCATACCTAACTCTACTCTCCTAATGCTGCCAATTCACTGTGCCTTATTAGCTTCATCCTCAGCCAATCAGAGTGCTTTTTACATTTAATTTGATTAGGCGTTTTTAACTCTAAATACAAGATGAACATTAAAATATGATTGATGCAATTATGCTATGAGGCTAATGATATATACACATACACATAAATGGATTATGTGCATATGCAACACTATGAAAGCTATTTACATAATTGTTTTGACATACATACTTGCATATTCACATCTAAAAGCAAGAGCTGCCAGGGTATTACAAACCATGGATGGACATCGCCTTCCAAGTCTCAGATCTGGTGCAGTCCCACACACTGCGTTCACGGATTGACAAGGTAAGTCATATTAAACTGGATATGTAGTATGAAACAGTATCTGCAGTGTTAAACTGTATCTGTCTTATTAAACTGTATCTGTCGTATTAAACTGTATCTGTCTTACTAAACTGTATCTGTAGTGTTAAACTGTATCTGCAGTGTTAAACTGTATCTGTCATATTAAACTGTATCTGTCTTACTAAACTGTATCGGTAGTGTTAAACTGTATCTGTAGTGTTAAAGTGTATCTGCAGTGTGAGTTGAGGCTGCCCCTCTGCCCCCAGATGCCCCTGCTCAGCGCTGAGTACCTGCAGAGCCACAGGGAGCTGCGCTTGGCCCACCTAGCGCTCAGTGCTATGACCATGGGCTACGTGTGGCAGGAGGGGGAGGAGGGCACCATCCAGGTAACTGTGTGTGTGTGTGTGTCTATGTGTGTGTTTGTGTGTGTGTGTGCATGTGTTTCTTTTTCCTGAACAATCTCTTGTATTTATGTGGACATAACTACAATTGTCAAATGTCAAATGTTTGTGTTTCGGTGTTCTGTGTGTGTGTGTGTGTGTGTGTGTGTGTGTGTGCCTGGATGTGATGTGTCAACATTTATTGGACGTTTATTTACAAACACGTGAAATATATTCCCATATATTTGACTTGCTGGTTTAAAAAAAGTTTAACTGCAACACAGGGGTCAACTTTTCTTTTCTACAGCTTTCTAGATGTGGGACTGGATTTCCAGGCTAAGGGGAATGGGTTTCAATAAACAAACTTTGTTTAGATAGATGCACTTCAACATGTTATAACCGATATTACATGTACATTGGCTTAAAGCGCAAGTGTATATCTCAATCAAAACAAACCAGAGAGGTAGATCTGGAAGACATTCTGTTTGTCTCACGTTCTTGTGTAGAAGCTGCCCCGGACCCTGGCTGTTCCTTTCTGGGAGGTGTCCCGGAGCCTGGGGCTGCCCCCCATCCTCACCCACGCAGATGCCGTGCTGGCCAACTGGAAGAAGAAAGATGTGGATGGGTGAGCCTCTGTGTTTCATTGAGGAGCTCACACCATAGGCCTATTATGATGAGTCTGTCCGAATGAAGAACCTAGATAACACTGAGTATTAGACATACCATCTCAGGCCGTCTTTGATGGACAGTGTACGTCAAAGAAGAAAGAAACTTCTGTTTGGTTAGCAAGTTATGGGTGAGGGACCATCGTAAATGCCTGCGACATGCCAATGACAATGCCAATAAAAATTAAGAAAGAAAGAAGTGAAACAGGCTTTGGGTTTCACATCTATGTGCTATATTAACAGGGGGGTCAGCCTTACCGGCCCCTAAGGGTCACAGGTGTTTTTTTAATTTGACCCTAACAAAGTTAAATAACCCTGTCACATTGCATCCATATTATTAAATATTGATGTCTTCTTTTTCATGTTGACCATCACGCAGACCGTTTATTATGGAGTAAGTATCTCAGATATTTCTTCAACCAATCATTATGTTGCATATTCCAGCTGATCATTTGCTGTGGCCTTCTTAACTGCTGGTTAAATGCTTGTAAAGTGCTGGTAAAGTGCTGGTAAAGTACTGAACAAGTTCTGGTAAAATGCTGAAAAAGTTCTGGTAAAAGTGTAAAGTAAAGTGCTGGTAAAGTGCTTGTTAAGCTGTTGGTAAAGTGCTGGTTAGTGCTGGTGAGGTGCTGGTAAAGTGCTGGTAATGTGCTGTTGAGGTGCTGGTTAAGTGCTGTTAAGGTGCTGGTTAGTGCTGTTAAGGTGCTGGTGAGGTGCTGGTAAAGTGCTGGTTAGTGCTGTTAAGGTGCTGGTGAGGTGCAGGTAAAGTGCTGGTGAGGAGCTGTGAAGTGCTGGTGCGTGCTGCTGGCTTTGTGTTGAAAGGTTCCCTGTATGAGCAGAAACCTGGAGCTCTTGGTGAGCCTGCCCGGTGGAGATAGCGTCCACGGCTTCTTCATGGTCACTCTGCTGGTGGAGCTGGCAGCAGTTCCAGCACTGAGGGTAAATATCCGAATCCTAAAATCTCTGTTGAAGAGGATGTGGAAATGTCCGTCTCAAACGTCCGGAACCTGGAAGAACAGCTTAAAATCTGTTAGTTGATCTCAAATGAAGCTTTATTTGATCTCAACATCTTGATTTTAAACAATCAAACCATGATTCAGTTAGTACTAAAAAATATATTAAATTGGCTATCCCAGGACAAAGGCATGAAGCAGCCTTGTTCTTGGCCCAGGCTGGTGAGGAAGACGGGGTTAAGAAGGAGTGTCTATTGCGACTCATGGAGGTTTCTCCGGCGTCACAGATCATTCCCGCCTTGGTGAACGGTGTGCGGCGGGGAGACAGCGACACGGTGGCGGATGCTCTGGAGGTCCTCCAGCAGACCCTGCAGGACATGAGGGACACCCTCAAGCTGCTGCACGGTAAGCCCGCCGGACAGCCCCTACACGGGACGTCGACACGTCTCCCTCACCTGCCAACACTAACGTTAAGTATTGTGTTGTTGACACAGTGTATGTGGAGCCGTCCATCTTCTATGGCATCATGAGGATTTATCTTTCTGGGTAAATATTGTCAACGTTATGGTCATTTGTGTGTGTGTTTGTGTTTGTGTGTATGCTTGTGTGTGTGTGTGTGCACGTGTTTGTGTATGTATGCTTGTGTGTGTGTGTGTGTAGTAACATAAAGAGAACCAACCATGTTGAAATACTAAAAGGGTGTTTATTAACACAACAGCCACTGAGTGGAGCGTCCAGGTGGAGGATGGTGGAATTTCAGCACAGTTCTCCTCTGGAACCCCAAACAGGCTCAGATTGGGAGAGGCCAGCTTGGAATTACTGAAAGATATTAGTAAACCCACCACACATTACAGTGTGTGTGTGTATGTGTGTGTGTGTGTGTGTGTGTGTGTTCGTGCACATGCACCTCCATGTGCTTGTGCATGTGCGCACATGCATGGGTGTGCGCTTGTGTGTGTGCACATGCATTGGTGTAAGTGCGTGTGTGTGTGTGTGTCTGTGTGTGTGTCTGTCTGTGTGTATGAGCCTGTGTGTATGTGCCTGTGTGTGTGCCTGTGTGTGTGTGTGTGTGCGTGTGTGTGTGTGTGTGTGTGCGTGTGTGCGTGTGTGTGTGTGTGCCTGTGTTCTGTGTATTCTAACGGACGGCCACTCACAGGTGGAAGGACAACCCCTGCATACCGGGGGGCCTGGTGTACGAGGGCGTGGGGCCGGAGGCGGTGGAGCTGTCCGGGGGCAGCGCGGCTCAGAGCAGCCTGCTGCACTGCTTCGACCAGCTGCTGGGGGTGCAGCACGAGACGGACAGCGGTGACACGTCTCTTTATATCTTTATATGTCGGTCAGAATAGAACAATGATCAAATAAAAAAATTGAATAATCATAATAATGATAACAAAGATAACAGTAATAATAACCTTTATTTATATGGCACTGTTAAAAAGAAGATACTTTACAAAGAATAAAAAAGAGAGCCCGTACAGAAAAGTACAGAAAACAAATGTGCAATACAAAAATGACCATTAAGACGACTTTAAGAGAACCCCAGAATCAAAAGGCTGAAAAGGCCAGCATGAATTAAAAGTCTGCAAAAGCGTAGCTTTCTGAGAGGACACTGACGCTGGTCCACCTCCTCACAGGACTCTTCCTGACCCGCATGAGGGACTACATGCCCCCAGCCCACCGCCGTCTTATCCAGGACCTCTCGGGGGAGCCCTCCCTGAGGGACTTCGTCCAGGGTGGCGGCCACACCCGCCTGGGCCGCGCCTTCGAGCAGTGTGTGAGCCGGCTGGTGTCCCTGCGGAGCGACCACATCAACGTGGTCGGCCGCTTCATCAGCGTCCCCGCCGGCCAGGCCCGCCGGCTCCGCTCCCAGGGCCGCACCGCGGGGGGGCCCCTGGGCCAGGCGCCCGTGGCCCTGGAGGAGAGGGGCACCGGGGGCTCGGGCATCATGACCTTCCTGAAGACGGTGAGGGACCGCACCGGAGACGCCAGACTGCCGGGGAGGGGTGAGGTCCAGGAGGAGCAGGGACCCGGCTGTGAGCTGGACCGCCTTTGAGGAGGAGCAGGGACACAGCTGTGATCTGGACCGACTTTGTATCCAGTCACTATGGACTGGATACAAACTGACAGCTGTGCAGGTACAGTGTACAGTATATATCGTCATCATCAATACTCCCTCGATCCATTTCAGAACTGTCAATCACGTCAATCTGACCCATCGAACCACAGTTCTTTTTTTTTTAACTGCTTGCGTTACGTACCTGGGCACACGGTGCCTGTGTGATGTCTTCTGCAGTCTGTCACCGAGCTGGGAGAGACCAAGAGCAGACCCATAATTAAAGTGAGGAGCGATACCTGTTTGTCCACAGGTGACCCCTCTATGGACAGGCTCTATGGTTAGGATTACAGGTAGGGTTAACGCCATTCCTTCAAAACACAATAGACAATAGATTGGCTCTCTATTCATTGAAGGTGCATTAACCAACTCAAACGTAAACCACCGTAATATACAACAAACGTGTGTTTGCAAAGCCAATCTTCACTTTTCATATGACCTCTTTAATGGGCCTTCAACTCTAGAACAATGTAGTTAACATGCGTATCTGGGTGGTGTTGGTAAGGAAGAGCATTTTGGATAATGGGAAGTTTGAATATCGCAATGCATAAAGAAACCAGTAAGGGGCACTAAAGAGCAGTGCCAGAAAGAGACTTCACCCAATATATTCCCTAAAACATTTAGTTACCATTGACTAAACCATACACCTGACTACCTCCAAAAACAATGATCATCTAAACCGTTAAACATTCAATTCACCAAAACATTCGTCCAGCTCTCAGTAAATTCAAAGAAAGATTTTAATAAAAACAAATATGTTATCTGACTTGTACCTGACCTTTCTGTACTGAGAAAAAAGGTCTATAATAATACGCCTTTGTCACATGGCGGTAGGACCGCGCTGCTGGCACCGGAGCAGTCGACTCAGAGCACAATGCACAATGAAGAGAGACCACTACTTACTGAGGTTCTACAGCACCTCTACCACACACACACACACACACACACACACACACACACACACACACACACACACACACACACACACACACACAC
>JAOPUA010000147.1:15587282-15603663 GCA_027122455.1 Trisopterus luscus | reverse complement strand
CACACACACACACACACACACACACACACACACACACACACACACACACACACACACACACACACACACACACTTTTGTTTACCATCTTGCGGTGTTGAACTTCTGCTACCGTGGACCTTGTGTGGATGAACCAACCCCCTTTTGATTTACAAAAGACACCAAGAGACCAAGAGAAGTGACACTCATTATTAGATGAGGTACAGTGATATGACAAGGGCAAATATTGCACTGTTTGGAGTGTTAAGAATGGAAAGATACGGCAGAACATATCTGCACAAAGTAACAAACAAAAAAATAAATAGAAATCGCAGTACCTTACATTCTGAAGAATTTCCTCTACTGCCCATATTTAATATGCTGTATTTGTGGCCACAAGAAATAAAAAATACACAAAACCCAAAGAAGGTATAACAGACAGATGAAAATTATCATATAGTGATCATGCACCTTACAAGGCAAAAAGGCGAGTGCACCCAATCCACATCTTGAAGTGTGCAATGCAGTCACGAAGCCTTCCTGTTGTCATGGATGCTCATGGAAACTGACTTCTAATGGGAACTTAATCACATGTGCGGCAAATAAAAGGCCTTAAATAGCTCAATAAATTACCCCCCTCCCAAAGAAAAATCCCAGATCCTACATCTTTCCCCAACCTCTGCAGCGTCTCCAGTCCTTCTCAGTCCAGTCCAGGAAGCACAGAAGGAGCATGGTGGAGGCCTGAGCGCCTATCTACATGGTGGGCGGGGTCTCTCTCCATGGTGGGCGGGGTCTCTCTCCATGGTGGGCGGGGTCTCTCTCCATGAGGGGCGGGGTCTCTCTCCATGAGGGGCAGGGTCTCTCTCCATGAGGGGCGGGGTCATAAGGAGCAGGTCAATGATGGAGGTCTGAGCTCCCCTCTCCCTGAGGGGTGGGGGGTCACTGGTGCAGGATGGGTCAGACATGCGAGCGAAGATGTCGATATTTCAGGGGGGGGGTTCAGAGTGTGATGGGGAGCGAGGGCGACAGGAGGCCCTCCTCCAGCCAGGTGACGGAGGACGGCGTGCAGCGCTGCACCCCCCGCCGGTGGATGCGGCGAAGGCGCAGCACGTAGAGCGCGATGGAGAGCAGCACCACCAGGAAGCAGGCCAGGAACAGGTAGTGGTTGTTGAACAGTGAGAAGCCGTGGCGCCAGTGGGAGTGGACCGCCTTCAGGCCCTCCTGCTGGATGTCCCTGCGACGCATGAAGAGCGCGTTATTAGCCTGGCACTCAGCCAGACAAGCGGCCATGACAACAGAGGACCGTGCCTTACCTCAGGGGCAGGAAGCGGGTCCGGTAGAGGATGGCTCCCAGAGTCCACTGCACCTCTTTGTCGTAGACCAGGAGGGCCGTCTTCAGGTTTTTATAATCCGCAGGGAAGGAGAACCCCGAGTGGAAAACCTCATGCATCCATGCAGATTTAAAACACTGGTACCTGCACAGAGAGTGATGGAAATCACAGACAAACCAAAAGGAAGATAAGAAATGCATTATGTTGTTGTGGCTGCTGCCAAGGGAAACAGTGTAAAACCATTCAACTGAGTTATTTAGAAAGCTACACTAATCCTCATAGCAAATAAGGTCAGCATTTGTAACCTAAAACCATATTTTTTATTGTACAACTGGCGATAATGAAGCAGTGCTAAGCCTGGACTGGGTTTCCAGTTCCTTGCGTGACTTACTTCAGTCTGTGAAGGTCTGCATGTGATGCGTACAGGCCGTGGTCGAAGCGCTCCTTCAAGGTTTTCCACTGCGTCGCACAGTAACTCTGAGGAACACAAAACCAGGTCAGCAGGTCCCACACCAACAATACAGCATCACCAGAGGTACCATGGCAGATCTGTCCTAGGCTCAAGAGCATGGCACTCACCGTATGATTTGCATATAAAGAAATCTATGTGCACATATCACACATAGCATTGTGAGACGCCTTGGTTAAAGTCCTACAAATGGGATAGTAATCATCTGATTACTAGGATCAACTTTTTATTTCCCATGCAGAATAAAAAAAAAGGTGCCTTCAATTTCCCTCAGAAGTCATCCCCACTAAGTCATTGTAACTACTCTTGGTTTTTCAATAAAAAGTTTAAAAAACGAATAATAACAACTCATCCCCGCTAATAAGAGCTCGGAGCTAGCTTGCACCAGTTGGATGTTGTGTTGGCTGATAAGACGCTCAACGTTCACAGTAATGAGCCCCTAGGGTTAGGGTGAGCGTGCTGTGATCGGGGACGTGGTGTGAACAACACGCTGCCTCCTCCTCCTACCCGGGCGGCCTGGGCATAGCGGCTGGCGTTGTAGTCCCCTCCCATGCGCAGCACGTCCTCCGTGCAGTAGTAGAACTCGGAGAAGCCGTAGAACTGGCTGTTGCCGTAGTCGATGGCGGGCTGGTAGACGCCGTTGAGCGAGGTGTGGCTCTCCTCGGTGCGGTTGAGGAACGGCTGGAGGAGCAGCCGGCAGCGGTCGAAGTCCCCCGTGCCCCGGAGGTGCAGCGCACCCACCTGGTCCTGCAGGTCGGATGGGAGGCACGGGTCCAGCAGGGGGGACTCTGCCGTCTCCCCGGCATGCTGGTCCAGGAGCCTGGAGGGGCGGGGGGGGGGGCGGGGAACACACACATACAGTACATGAAGGGACGCATGAAGGACAGAACCGGTCTGCAGATCAATCTTGGTCACGTCTCTCCAGGCTTCACTCGGTCAAAGTCTCTTTGTTGTGCCGATTCTCCCAGAGAGAGTTTGTATGCCACAAATTTATACAAGGGCTTTGATCTCTGTGATAAGACATTTTGTCAAGTACTTGACTTGTTCTTGACCAAACAAACATTAATAAGACATAAGTCATAAGTGCTGTGTTGTTTACCCTTGAGAAAGGCGCCCTCACACTCAACGCTCTGTGGCACGACAAAGTGATTTGGACAAATGATATTGGTGACGGATGTTTTAATGAGGCCTTTATTATCCTTTTACATCCAGAGAATGTAAGAGGCCCTATGTTGATCCCATACGGGAAATAAAGCTGTCTTGTTAGAAAGAGCAGGAATAGGAATTAAAAAGAAAACAGTATTCAAATAAAGACCGTAAGTAGGCCGACAAGCCAAGTCACCTGTTTCGTGTGGCGGTGCTCTGAGCCAGGCTCTCCTCGTATCGCCCGCGCGCCGCGTTGCCCCCGAAGCCCAGGAAGGTGGAGACGTAGACGCGGTAGACGTGCTCCGTGCGATGGGCGTCGCAGCCCAGGTTGAACTCTGCCAGGAGGTTCTTTGCGACCTCCTCCTAGACGGCACAGGCGGAGATCAGCGGCAGGAACACACACTGACCGGAGCACTACTGAGCTGCACACGGGTCAGGCCCATGTGTGGCTCAACTATCAATCAACAGCATGTGGTGGAAAGCCAACACTCATTAAAACAACTAGAATATGCAGTGCGAAAAACGCTTTCAACACAATTAGCACGACTACAACAGAACCATTTCACGTTTCTTTGTATTTTTCCAGTACGGAGCATTATGAAAGCTTGAATGGTTCTCAGTTATTTCCATGTGTTGGACTTTGTATCTGGCTTTGAATGGAGGCAGACGGCTTACAGCGGGCCACCAATAGAGTTGAATGGAGAACACGTCACCATCATCACAGGACAAAACAAAGGATGCAAACCGGTTGAACCGTAATGACAGGAGGAGGGAGGGAGGGAAGGAGAAGACGAGAAGGGTAAGTGGCAAAGAAATCAAAGACAGCGGGGGATAAAACTGAATTGGTTTGGTGGATAATAACCTGTTGTGGAGAAGCAAAGCTTACAGTTTTGGGCACTTCGTACGCTATCTGCGTGGACACGCCCCCCATATCCAGGACGCCCGCTGTTCTCTTTCTCACCAGCGCCTCCTGTTGGTCACCTCCTGGGAGCTGCACCTCCACTACGGCCTGGCCGTCTGGAGGAACACAAGCAGCACGTAAGCATGAGCATCCTAGCGGCCATGACACAACACACAGGAGATCGCCATCTGTCTGTCTTCATAAGAAAACCATTCAACACTAGAGGAAGCGTAAAAAAAACGTTTACCGTTGTGGACGTGGTTAAACCTTCCCAGTACAAAGTTTATTCCAATCCATGCGTAGACGCCTGTAATGAAAGAAAATATCAATAATTTGAATTTAATCATTTAATATTTGAATCCTCATTGTGTTGACGAGAATATTACTATACTTTTTAGTGTCTCACAAATGTCACAAAAATCGGTGCAATCCCTCCCAATAAGTGAATCCCGGTTTCTAACCTTCCTGTTTGCCAGAGATGACCTCCACATGGGAGTCAGAGAAGAGGAAATTGAAGTGGACGGGGATGTCTGTCCGTAGATCTTCCAGAATAGCTTCTTGTTGACTAAAATCAAAAATCAAACCAGACACACCATTAAGATGTTGAGCTCAGCAACACTAGGCTGCACACTCCGCCCCTGAGGTTGTTTAAAATGTTTGTATGAGGCTAGAGACAGAGTATATCTTCTATTTTAAGGTGATCATTTTGCACTATTATTGTAATGATCAAAAAGCAACTGCAGTGTAACCAAACTGTAGGGTCAAATTAGGTCATCGTTTACTTTAACTACAGCCTTTTCACTTAAAAGTCATAAAACTGAAGCGAATGAAAACAACGAGCAGCATGGATCACGCATCGCGCACAGAGTGTGCAGATGTGGAGATGTGTTGTTGCAGGCATACAATTGGTTACCAGGCGGCAAAGTCAATGTCTGTTCTATTATGAATTAATTAAACCAATGCCTCTTTTCTGAACAAGCTTGCCTAAACAATGATTTGGTTTATGAAGGAGTTACTTTACAAGGCAGCAATAAACAACTGCAACTGAGCCTCCAGTGGGCCTGCTGCACCATACCTCTCAGGCAGAAGCCTCATGCCAGCGGTGCACAGGATGTACAGCGGCGTCTCCTGGTGCTTGTTCTTGGGGATGTGTTGGGCTGCAAAGCTCAGCAGGGGGTAGATGTAGTCACTAGACTTCTCTGGTGATGTGGCCAATTCAGAGATCCCTAAAAGCAGAGGTCGACATTAGAGACGTCCACTGCATAACAATGCTGAAATCACCCACTGAGGTTCAGGTTCAAAGAAACCTTGGTCGATCCAGGTGCAGTGGCCCAGTTAAAGCTTCTATAACCAGTGAGTTAACCAGTAAGCTAGTTAGCTTCATGATTGAAAGGTGGAAGGATTGAGGACAAGTTTGCAGTGTAAATCAGTCATAAAATAAGTCATTAACCTCTAAAGACAATATTGTCAACATTACTACAAGAATGAAAATGTGTCATATGGTTGTGGTGATACTCAGGAGAGGTTTAAGGTTTCAAAGTTTACCTAAATTAGCCTTAGCATTGTGTAGCATCTTATCCTAGCCATCTTTGTTGCATACGGGAATGGGTTAACCAAGCAATTGGTAGTGCTTGGCACTTGGATCTATGAACATTCTTACTGTACCGACAGCGATATATATTGTTTCTCTTTCTTCTGAAAAATTTACTTATTGTCGCTTTGGTTAAAACTGTCTGCTAAACGCCCAAAATATAAATGTGTGTAGGACTTGCCTGGCTTTATCTTCATCACCACTGGCTTGCGATGCTGGTCCCTCATCTGCCTGATGTCCAGGAGCTCATGGGGGTTCCCGTTGTGGCGAGGCCAGCAGTACACAAACACCCGGGAGCCGCTGCTGCCACAGTCCACCACCAGGCCGTAGTTCAGCGTGGGGTTGCTGGTGTCCGTCGCCTCCACGTTTGTGACGCGAGCCAAGTGTCTTCAGAGGACAAAAACAAACAATCTGTTACGTGTTTCGTAAAACAGGATGTGGAGAGGTTACCGAGTTCAACTAAGCGTACCTGTGGAAGTGGCTTTCCTCTTTAGTCCAACTGGTGTGTCCCTTTCCAATAAAGAACAGAAGGTACAGCAGTCCCACCAGGCCCACCACCAGGCCAAGTAAGAGCAGCTGCCTAAAGGAAGGCTGTAAGATCCGTGGAAGAACATGGGACGACAGACTGAAATGCCAGGAGGCTGGGAACAGGCAGGAGATGCTGATCCTGTCAAACACAGAGGGAAGGCGGTTGTGTTGAGTCAAGGAGAGCTACATCTATGCGGAGTGTGAACATCAATGTGACAGTCATGAATCAGGGGCTGCCCTCATCATACACACCTTCCCATGACGACGGATGTTATTATTAGTTAATATAGAGAGACGTGGGAGCAGCTGACTGTAGATGCGAGTGTCGACTCGGTCCAGATAACCTTCTCCGTTTCTTCATCGCCAGCCATGATCCGGACCTTATGACAAGGACAGTGTAGTCAGTGATCCTCGGGGTCTGGACGGACCGGTCCTCGGGGTCTGGACGGACCGACCTCAGCTCTCAGGAGATGTGATGTTATACGTCATGCGTAAACATGAACCCCTGGAGCGGCTAGTGCTAACTAGCTACGGGAAAATAACACGGATTTGACAAGTGGAACAAACCATTTGTAAGAATAAACGAGACTGGTAGACATCACAACGCAAAGTGGTGTTGAACGGTTGCCTCTTTCTTCGACCTCCTTGAGGAGTGAAACTCAGCTTACCTGGACAGCCATATGCTAGCCGTGAGCCTGCTGCTCTTCCCTCACAGGTCTCCGCTGAGTGACGTGGCGCATGCGCTGTGTCGGGTGGGTTCGATTTGACTCTCGTTGTTAACCGGTGTTAACTAGGCGGTGCCTGTCCCCAGATTCACATCACCACAATGTTTTGGCATATTGGAATGCTAGAATGCCGTGTTCGGAAATATAATTACTCAATTACTGAGAAATATAATTACTCAAATATAATTACTCAAACTTTACTGTTTTTTTTTACTTTCATCCCTGAAAGTAAAAAAAACAGTAAAAAAAAAAGTACTGTTATACACAAATGTTTAAAATATTTTTTATTTTCTATTGGCAATCAAAACCTAATTTGGCAGGACATATATCTTTATTTTAAAGTATATCTGTATTCATGAAGGCCACTTACAATAAAAAAGGACTGTTCATACATTATTGCAGACAGCATATCACAGAAAATATCACTTAAATGCTTTAACTTTTTTAGCATGGACGCCTCATCCATGCTGAAAATGAATGGGAAACATTATAACAGGTTCACTATTCAAAACAAGTCACTTAAAACCCCATGATGGAATAACACCACAGTCAGTGCAGTGATCAAAGTGCCACAGTGTTTGTAATTACACTTAACATCCATCCGTACATTTGAGTTTGTGATACATTTTTTTAGAGGAATCAGAAATGGCATTCTTTTACGAGAATAAAATGACTGCTTATAGTTGACTGACTCGTTGAAACTCTCCCAACATGTTTCCATACGGTTCCTCACAGCATCGGCTCCAGCCTCTTCTTCTGTCCAAAGTCTGAAGAGAAGGAGAAACGGAAAAGACACGCATTACAACGGACCAATCAGAGGACAGCCTCACAGAGGGTAGGACCAGAAGGGACAACAACACACCTGAGTCTTTGAGGGTTAAACGGTTCAGCTCTTCCTCCAGCTGCTGGTCACTGATGTTGAAGGAGTTGGTCGGTACATCGGGCAGGGAGCCTAGCAGGGAGCCTCCTCCCTGGGCCATCCCCCTGGCCGGTCCCAGGGGGCTGCAGGGCACCTCCGGCAGGACGCCCGGGTCAGCGTCCTCCATCAGGGCTTTGAGCTCTTCCTCCAACTCGTCCACATTTTCGTCTGCCGACACATAGTTGTGTCAAATATCTCTAATCTCTAATACTCACGCAACAGCAGAAATGGTTCATGACACAATACATCTTGTATTGTGATAAACCACGCACCTGAAGTGGCCACGCCCGCTAAAGTCTGGTTCACGTCGTCTTGCACATCGCACAGCTGGTGAAAGACAGAACACACGTGTTAGTACGGCAAATTAATAGTGAATAGAGACCAAAGACAAACCTCCTGAGACGCCCTGAAATCTCACAGCTACCTCCTGGATTTGATCCACGAGACTCTCTGCACCTTCCACTGTGACGTCTTTCAACGCCAGTCGCAGGGCGGCCACCCCAGTCTGATACGCCTGCATGACCTGGAGGTCACCGGCACAGTCACAGGCGCAGACATCAGCACGGGGGGAATACGGTACATATGGTTAATAGCAGTGATCCAAACAGCTGAACACTGAGGTCCCCGTGGAGGGAAATGCCAGGCCACTCAAAACAGTTCAATAACATTGTTGTTAACCTTCCAGCTCTTACCAGTTTATCGGTCTGCGATTGGGCGATTCTGTCCAGTATACCTCGAATGGTCTCAAGTTGGGCAAACAGGTTGTCCGCTCTCTTTTCAACCCTCTTGCGTCCCCTCAGACATCTCAAGGCCTGTGAAATACGAGACATTTTATCACCAGGGAATAAGAAAAACCCTTGCTTGGGCGCAGGGTCTGGTGTGGGTTGCTTGAGTGAGACTCGGCTCAGCGTTAATTTTTCTCAGAGCCAATCAGGGGGAACATTGCAGGAAACCAGAAATGACTCAGAAAATTCTGAAATATTCAGATTCTGCCTTTAAAGTATTCTTAAAGCAGCAATCTTGAAGCTCTCCAACGATCTTTATTCAGATAAAGTCATCATCTATCTCCACATTATGTAACACATGGTGATTGAGCCTATATCCTGATGGGAGCTCTTGCATCTGCAGTATTGTGAATGTTAGGAACTGGGTGTTGGCACAACACTTCCCCGTCGTGCCAGAGAAGGAGGGCGGATCTACCGCAACAGACTTGCTGTTCAACCAGCTGGTGTGGTGTGACAGACTGTTTTTTTTGTAATAGAATAGCTTGGAGATTGCCATAGATATAGCCTCCCCACCCTGATAACAGCTCAGACAGAGGGAACTTTTACTGATAAAGAGAAACTAAAAAGGAAATTCTTGATGATGATCAGGACGCAAAAAGCGAGAGTGTGTGCGTGTGTGTGTGTGTGTGTGTCTGTGCATATCTATGTGTTTGCATGTGTGTGCGTGTGCTTGCGTGTGTAACCTGAGATTTCTTCCTGTCCCGCAGCAGCATCCTTGCTTCCTCTCTGCACCTGCAGATAAATCACACATCGTAGCATTAGCAGGAGGATAGAGATGAGCACCTGACCTTGGACAGGAAGCACAGTACAGTGTGCGTCACCCCCCATGCCAACGATCTGACCCCAGCAATAAGTCCAGCAGCTGTTTGCTGAGGCCAGGAATCCAGCGAGTGCTTTGGTTAAGTGATACAACAGAGCATTAGCTTTGAGGCTATGCACCGATGTGTTCACATCTCTATTCCATGGTCTAAACATTTTGTAAAAATATTGCTTTGCTACAGAACATCCTGTTTCCTCCCTACTGGCACTTTCATAATAACACCAGCCCAATCTTCGCCCAGCAGTTAAAATGCACTGCTTTGTATATTCCATACAGCAAGAAAACAGCTCAAACCATCCCTTATGGAATAGACTCAGGACACTAGGTACGCCATCACACTCATATAGAAAAGCATCACAGTTAAAGATAAACACTAAACTGATAAAGCCATTTGGCCAAATTAACGTTTTGTATGTATGTATTTGTTTGTATAATGAATTAGTGTAGTATGTGTGTATGTGTTAGTGAGTGTCATGTGTATTTGTATGTATAAAGTGTATCTGTATGTATAAAGTGTATCTGTATGTATAAGGTGTATTTGTACAATATGCATATGCACGTATGTATAATGTGTTTGTGTGTGTGTGATTTGCATGTAAAATGTGTATGCGTGTGTATCGTGTATTTGTATTTGAATGTATAATGTGGATTTTTATGTATAAAGTGTATGTGCCATACTTGTCTGCCTCCAGTCCGAGGGCTTTAATTCGTTCCCCCAGCAGGTTCTCACTGCGCTGTAGCTGGTAGATCCCAACGTCCACGTCACTCACGGGGGAAACCCGGCTCTGCCCCGGCCGGGAAAACTTCACTATCTGTTAGGACGACAAATCAAGGAAAACTTCACCATCTGTTAGGACGCAAAACAAAGGAAACTTCACTCTCTGTTAAGACGGCAAAACAAGGAAAACTTCACCCTCTGTTAGGATGGCAGAAGAAGGAAAAACATCTGAGAAGGAAACCGTTTGACAGAGACGGTGCATCCTATATATTTATCTATATGTAGTTTGCCCTGCTAACACAACCCTTACCTTCTCCCCCTCGTGCACTGAGACAGTACACCTCTTTTCCCTCTGCAGCTGCAGCAGAGCCAGGCACAGGGAGCTCTCTCCAGGGCAGACCTCAGAACAGAGCTCGCTCAGCTCCTGGAAGGACAGGAGCGAGCGGCCGGAGAAGGCACTGCTCCTGTAGGCTTCCAGCAGGTCCGCTGCCTTCTCCTGGAGGGTGGAACTTGTGGCATTACTGACAGTGTCGCACACAACTTACATTGAGTTGAAAGTATTGAGTCAACATACCTTTACTAGCTCTATCACAACAAAAGACTCTCCCTGTGATACCAGGCTACTCCCTAGAAGGGTGGAGAAGGTCCATTTCAAAGGCTTCACCAGCAGAACTCCGACACCCCAGGACAGCCAGCCAGAGTCCACATTGGCAGCAAACTCAGACTCTCTCTGCAGCTTCCCACACCTGATAGGTCAAACAAACGCAGTGAGAACACGTGCAGTGACAGTAACAGTGACACAAGAGCTTTGGATGACCAACATGCCCATGAGTGAGAAGGTTACCTGGCCATGCTCTGGATGACCGTGGTCAAGCCCAGCGGCAGCCGTCCGTTCCTCTTGAAAGCGGCGTTGAGCTCGTCCAGGCTCAGGCTCACGGCTCCGCGCGTCCTGCAAGTCTGCAGGACCAGGGAGGACCAGAAGTCCACCTTACTGTCCCAGTCCGAGGGGTGGACCTCCCGGTTCTCCTTGAAGTCGGAGAACAAGAAGTTCATCCGTTCGTCGTCCTCCCAGTCATCTGGAAAATCGGTTTTTCTCGTGTGAGCCATGTTGTGAACCGAAACCTGAAACCCGTAACGATAACCTTATGTTTGTTGTGCCATATGACTACAGGAGCTAAAGGGCTATGGAGAGTGTATAGATATGTTCAGAGGTGGTTCGATATGAATGGCGACAGTCAAAACATTACGTCGATTTCAAAAGATTAGCCGAGGTGACTGAATGGCTGAATAAGGATTATTATTATCAAAATATCGTGGAAAGACGCACACTTTGCTCTGACTAGTGCGAGCTTAAACATCAACAACAACCACGGACTGCTTAGTTTGAAACACAGAAGCGTGTGTGCGGGTGGAGGTTAAATGCAACGCCACTTGATTCCACAACCACGACCACATACGGACCACAGACGTCTGGTGTAACAAAACACGCGCACCCAAAGTCCTCTTTTCGTTTCGTTTTCAGCGACGCCAGCAGGTGATGCTGTTGAGCGCGCACGGAGGTAAGGACTTCAATTTAGACTTTTAGAGAGTACTTTTCTTTTAGCGATTATTTTATTATTATTTTTATCAACTTTATGTAAACAATGTCCCATAAAACTCATGAACTCATGTTTGGTGTCAATCCAATTTATTCAAGTTTATTGCATTTCTAAATATAAAGTGCAGATCATTTGATATATTTTCTTGGTTTTATTCATTTCTGTAGAACAGAGACACATGAGCTGCTCTCTGAGAGGAACGTGGGGTTCGAGGTCATGAAAGTGGGGTCATAGGTCATGCTCATTGGTGATTTTGGAATATATGTTCTTTCTTTGAAAATAAGTAATACGTTTCGAAATTCTCTCATTTCCTTGAACACTTTTTTTTTTTAACAGTCAATTAGCAGACACTTTTATCAAAAGCGATTTACAAGTGAGCCTGAGAACAATGAAAGCATACAATCAAACTGAAAATTGGTATACTGGAAATTATTGATTATTGATAAACACAAAGATTCCAGAAAATCCCCATTAGTTTGTTTGTTATCAAGTCAAGCATACTTTGGATTTCTGTTAATAAGCGGCATGCTGATTGCTACATGTGGGCTAATTTGTTTTAAGGATCCAGAGTTTTACCATCAGTGTATAGCAATCCATTCAATGTGAATAGTTAATGTACATGCACACAATCTGTAGAGCACACAATATATAGCATAATAATTTACAAAACATTGGATGATGATGCGCAGGGATCAGACACACACAGGGATGTAATTAGTTGTCCAATATTATTGCATAAGAATATAATTAAAAAAACGATCATTTGGTTAGTTGTCTCCATCTGTCTGTTGAGACGGTTTCAGTCCGATTGGCCCAGGCAAGCTGCAGTCCCTCTCCTTGGCATGGCACGTGTTTCTTTAAGGACCCCTATTAATACCACCACGTGTGAGTGAGATCAGCCATTACAAGCCCTTTAAAACTCTGCACAGCAAAAGGCTGATTTTCAAACGGATTGTAAGGGCCAATCAGACTCCCACCTGGTGGTTTAAAGGGGACATATTATACCACCAGGTGTGAGTGTGATTAGCCATTACAAGCCGTTATGTGCAGCTTCTGACATCACAGGTGGGCGTGTCCACCTAGATTTATGACAGATATATGAGCAACGTTTGCTACAGTCCACTGTGTCGGTTGGTAGACTGCACACATCTAGGTGGACACGCCCACCTGTGATGTCAGAAGCTGCACATTTTCAAAGTGGCTTGTAATGGCTCACCACACTCACACCTGGTGGCATATGTCCCCTTTAACAGGGCCCCTTTACTGCGGCTCTCTTCTTGGTGTTATGGGGTCTCTACTTGGCGCTGAGGTCCACCAGCAGGTGCTGGTAGGCCAGGGTGTTCCCCTTGAAGCTGGCGGCCACCAGGATGTCCTTGTTGTCCACAGAGACCAGGCTGAAGGCGCGCGGCCCCCTGATGTTGAGCTCCTGGAAGGGCTGGAAGCGCTGCGTGAGGTCGTCCCACAGGTACACCCTGGAGAAGGAGAAGTCGCTGCCCAGCAGGAGGTACTGGCGCAGGCCCACCGTGAAGGGGTACACGGCCATGGAGCCGCGCGACGGCAGCGTCTGGATCTCCACGAAGCGCTGGCCCTCCCAGCGCAGGATCTTGGAGTCGCCAATGAAGCGCGTGAGGCACAGGTAGAGCACCTTGCGCACCCAGAAGTGCTTCACCATCTGCACGTCGGCCAGCTCGGTGATCTGGGAGTAGAAGGTGAACTGCTTCTGGCTGCGGCTCCACTGGTAGATGACGGGCGGCTGGGAGGCGCTGGACAGGATCAGGTGCTGCCGCCCGCTGCCGGTGTCCAGGAACTCCACGTGCGTGTCGCGGTGCCAGGGGTGCAGGGACTGGTGGGTGTAGAAGCCGTTGCTGTTCCAGCGGTAGATGCTGGTGGAGCCGGCCTTGGAGCTGTCCGCCACCACAAAGTACCACTCGTCATCCAGCTGGAAGGTCTCGATGAAGTTGGGCTTCCTGACGCGCGTCGTGTCGATGTCCTGGATCTTTACAAAGCGCTGCGGGTCGTCAGCCCATCTAGGAGAAAACGATGCATGAGGTTCACGAGAACCGATCATTACAGACAACAAGAATGGCGGCATGTGGCTCAGGCGGTAGAGTTGGTTGGCTGGGACCCGGAAGGTTGCTAGTTCGATCCCTGGCTCCTCCTAGCTGAGTGTGGAAGTATCCCTGAGCAAGACACCTAACCCTCACTACTCCCGACAAGCATGTGTGTGAATGGGTGAATGTTGCAAGTGCTTTGAGTGCCCACTCGAAAAGTGCTGTATAAATGCAGTCCATTTACCATTCAACAACAACAGTGTTTTTATTTTTAATAACCCCTAGTCAACAAACAAATGATATGCGTTATAATTAACGCTCCAGTAAAGTCGTTCTACTAAACCTAGTGATTTAAGATCAGCAGTGTTTAAAGTCTTACTTGTAGATGTGGGAGCCTCCGAAGAGCTGGGCCACCACCATGTACAGCGTGTTGTTGATCACCACCGGTTTGCAGTAGACGGCAGAGCGGGCTGCGTGACACAAACACAGACCCACCCTATTCAAATGTACTCATCATGCATTCATCACATTCCTTCCACACACCAACCTGTGGTCACTCACAGGTGATGTTGTGGAAGTTCTTGAAGAGCATCTCCACATGGTCCCAGATATACAGCGTGCAGAAGCCTGTATCGGGCTGAGCAAAGACCACAAAGTGATCCTCGTTGAACTCGTAGGACTCCACCGACACCGACTGGAATCGGAAGGTTTCATAAACTGCAAAATCTACACAGAGAGGAAGAGAGAGAGAGAGAGAGAGAGCGTTATTAACTGCCCAGAAATTGAAATCCTTTTGAGGTCACTGAGCCTGGACCATGAAAGGAAAAGGAGGGAAGGGCCAACCTGCGCTGATGCAGTTGAAGTCCCGCGGGGTGAGGTCGTGGATCCTGCGGCCCTGGAACTCGAAGGGACTGGCGCAGTAGATGGCGGGCACGGAGGTGTTGGTCTGCTCCATCCAGTCCACCAGCCACTTGATCTTACAGTCGCAGCGGAACGAGTTCCCCCGCAGGTCTCTGGACAGAGCGTCACAAGGCCGTTATTTAGAGTACAGGCAAACCACCATATTATAAGTCTTCCCTAAGTGGCTGTGTAAGTGCACATTCAGTTTCACGGCTGTGTGATGCTGCCAATGTTTCCACAGGGAACTTTGCTTTCTGCTGAGCGTTCAAAGCAGCACTGCGTCAAGGCACGGAGTCTGTCTCAGCGTGTTCACACTCACAGATCGGTGAGGATGTCGAGGTGCTGGAAGAGCTGCCGGGGCAGCAGCTGCAGGTTGTTGTTGGACAGAGACCTGGAGGATCAGCAGGAAGGAGCTGCTATTAGCACTACTGCTGATCCCTAACACAGTCAGACCATGAGAGAGGTGTTCTGGTTTAATGTGAATGTAAAAACAAATATACAAACCAGATTACATTGATCAAATGTGTTCTGGTTTAATATTACATTGATCAAAGGTGTTCTGGTTTAATGTAACTATAAAAACAAACAAATACAATATTGCACCGATCAAATGTGTGGAGAGCGATGATTACAGATAGAAAGGGGATACTTTACAGATGGGTCAAAGACTTGAGTCCTCTGAAGGTGTTCTTGGAGAGAGCCTGGATGTCATTATTCTCTATGAACCTGAGGGACAGAGTCAGCTTCAGAGATTCGCTCATGTTTCACAAACGTGGAGAACATCAATAGTTTGTCAATAGGCAGCTGTACCAAAACAACTGGGCACACTTTTATATTAGATAATAAGAGATTATATATAGAGATAATACAATGAGGTATAGTTTAAATAAATATATGTACTATACGTATATACTATACGTATGTATATATATATGAAATCAATGTTATTATATTAATAGTAGTCAACACAAACACTTTAGCTACTTAACAAAACAAAAACAATCCAAGGAGTTGCAACATCAGCAGTGAACCCCCACTCTGCCTCGGTCGTGTTTGGGAGATGGATAACAGTGTGTGCACTTATCACAGACGATCCAGCGGAGGCTGGCCATGAAAATATTATTAGCATTCACAGTGGGTCGCTGTTCTAGCCGTTAATGCAGCGGCTCTGTAATGGGCTTTTGCAGAATCTATTCAATCACTCTTTAAAGCCTGACGTTCCACAATGGCTGCACACTCATCGCCAACGGTTCACCGTAAAGCCTTCAACCTGTGGGGTTTCAGCCGGTTGTTCAGCTCAAGCGGATAAGGATGAGGAAACGTTTCTGTTCCAAATCCTGGCCAAGCTTTTGATACCAAACGGGACGGAGCCTGAGTATTCTAACGTTCCTCTAGCGGGACGTGGACGTTTAATCACCGCGATGGAGACACAGCAGGGCCTGTCGTGCCTGCTGTAGGGCTGTCAGTGGGATTAACACTTACAGGTACTGGTGGTACTGGTGTGCTCAGTGTGAACACTAAGAGTTACGGGTGGTACTGGTGTAGTCAGTGTGAAACACTTACAGGTACTGGTGTGTAAAACACTTACAGGTACTGCAGGTGAGACAGACCAGCGAAGGCGTTGTCCGCCACCTGAGTGAACGTATTGGAGTTCAGTAAACTGTGGAAAAGCAAAAGCAAGCGGATAAAGTCCCAGACGTTCATGACTGCTTGTCTGGTGGAACGACGTGTGTTTGGTACTTGAGCTGGGCGACCCCTTGTGCAAACAAATCTGTTTTCATAAAGGTTCTGGTTTCTGTAGCTCAACAGTGTGACTCAACAGCAACACAACACAATACAAGCAACACACAGTGCATTCTGTTACGGGGGGGGGGGGGGGGGGGGGGGGGGGGGGGGGGGGGGGGGGGGGGGGGGGGGGGGGC
>JAOPUA010000147.1:15510743-15522841 GCA_027122455.1 Trisopterus luscus | reverse complement strand
CACACACACACACACACACACACACACACACACACACACACACACACACACACACACACACACACACACACACTTATACAGGGTCTTAACTTCAGTGGGGCAGACCTCTCTCGGCTGGATCTACGCTACATCAACTTCAAGATGGCCAACCTGAGCCGCTGCAACTTGACCCAGGCCAACCTCTGCTGCTCCAACCTGGAGCGGGCGGACCTCTCTGGGGCCAACCTGGACGTGAGCTAGAGACCTAATGGTCCTCAAAATCATCTCTGTGAATCATATCTAATTACAAACCCTCACAACTGGCCCACATGTAAGATGGGGGCCAGTTGTAAGATGAGAATAAGATGTCAAAGGAATCACTTGGCCTTTAAGTGTGCTTGAATGGTGGCTGGCCAAATGAATATACAATCCTAATCACATGTCATCCTAATTCCAGCTCCAAAATATAATATATGCATTTATACGCAACAGATTTTGCTGTTGCTCTTTTAATTAACCGGGTATTGCTCTTTGTATCTTTTCTTTTGAAGAGTGGTAATCTACAAGGCGTGAAGATGCTCTGCTCCAACGCAGAGGGGGCCTCTCTCCGGGGCTGCAACTTTGAGGATCCATCGGGTCTGAAGGCCAACCTGGAGGGTAAGAACCTGAACCTGAGACCCCTTTACCCTTCACAAAGGATCTGTATGTATGGGGAATATCTGCCTGTTCTTGTCTTGACTGTTCAGTGTGCTCGTCTCCAACATTCAGTGTGTTTGTCTCCCACGTTCAGTGTGTGCCTCTTGAACACTCTCTGTTCTGATGTGTTTGGATAACCTCGCTGTGCTGCCTGTCTTCAGTGCTGTTTTGATCGCTTTCTCTTGAACGCTCGGCCTGTCCTCAGGTGCTAACCTGAAAGGGGTGGACATGGAGGGCAGCCAGATGACGGGCATCAACCTGCGTGTGGCCACCCTGAAGAACGCCAAGCTGAAGAACTGCAACCTGCGGGGTGCCACTCTGGCCGGAACAGACCTGGAGGTGTGTGTGCGTGTGCCTGTGCGTGTGCGTGTGGGTAGATGGGCTACAACTAATCAGAACAATGAGTGACGCCGCACTGAGTAAAAGAAACAGCAAGAAGAGTGGAAAAAACTCTTTCTTCTCAACAAAAGCCTTAAGTTGTTGGTTCTCCTTTTGGTTAATACACCGTCCAGTTAGTTTAATGCTGTCTCAATAGTGGATGCAGCAGACATTGCATTTTACCGTTTTATGAATGTTGAATGAATGTGAACTGGGTGTCTGTGGTAAAACTCTTGGGATCTATGGGAACCGTTACCCCTTATCGTCGATAGGGGACGCCAAAGACTGGACTCAACTGAAGCCACTTTAAGCTCTCAGTTTTTGTATTCCTGGAAGCACAAATGGTCCAACTGAAAGATGTGGGTCTGACTAACGTTTGGAACGCAATCAGTTAACTCGTATAGAATGACAATGTCCCCTTGTCCCTACTCCAGTAAATGGATCTTAGTAAAGACCTTGCAATGGAAAAGCTTTCTGATTGTAGTCCATCTGAGTCCTGACAGCCAGACCACTTTATAGACTTTATTATTATTTTCATAGCTGGCTGTGGCCTTGCATGTCTGACACAGCTGTCGCTGTGTGAATGTGTATGAATGGGTGCATGAATTGGTGAATGTATTGTGAGGCAATATGTAAAGAGCTTTGAGTGGCAACAGGTTAGAAAAGCGTGACTATGAATGCAGTCCACTCACCGTTTATATAAATGTACTGATCTCTGGACAGAACTGTGACCTGTCGGGCTGTGATCTCCAAGAAGCCAACCTCCGAGGGTCCAACGTGAAAGGAGCCATCTTCGAAGAGATGCTCACTCCTTTGCACATGTCCCAGAGCGTCAGATGATTCTCCCTCCCTTTCTGGAATACAGGAGGTACCACGCGGGCCTCCATGCGTCCAGCTCTCTTTAAGTTTAGCTTTAAACACCTTGCACTACAGTTTACCCAGGGTTCGTTGTGTATAAATGTTCTCGTTTTGTGTCCTGTGTTTCTGAAATGTTCAGCTGTATCCGTGCTTGTCAATGGATCAATGTAATGTCTTGTGTGGTTCTGTGTGTCTGGGGACCATGTGAGGGGTGTTGTTCATTACTTGTACCGTACTTGACGTGTTACTGGGAGCCACACATGACCGGACACTTCGGTATGTGGTCAAACTTCTATCAAACATACTCTTACAATCCGTAAGATCTCCATCTTCGTGGTCACATGTCATCTCAAGGTCATGCCAGGGACCAGGTCAACGCAAATGTTGTCCCTGATTCTGACTGCGTTGTTAGACATCAACATATGGCTGTGATTCCTGAGTAACTTCAGGAAAATAAATCAGTCTGTCCTAAATATGACAATCTTAAGTAATTTCCTGTTGTGGTTAAGAAAACGTTGCGATGGAGTTGAGGACTCTACATGTATGAGTGGATTCTAGGCCTGCGTTTAGGGATGGAAGGGGTTAAGCTGGAAACATACTGCAGCCATACTTTGTCAGTGGCCAGATGTATGTGATTGAAAGCCATATTATTTACGATATTATATATTATATAGGACGTACAGAGAGGCTGAACGGGCTGCTATCGCAGGTTAAAACTATGCTGCAGAAATACTTCCCAGCTCAATGTTGGTATGCAATATGAATCTTTCTCTTTTGAATCCTTTAAGATGTGGCCCACCTCTCTACCTGACCTACCTCCAGGGTCCTGGGCGGGACCGGCTGTATCGCATGCACTTACCTGGGGTTGGGACTTTAAACCATTGTATGTAACTGACAATGATTCCCCTGTTCTAGGGAATGGTTTCTCTTCATTTTTCGTCACGTCACCGTTGTGTTTTAGTTTTAGTTATTTTTGGCAATATTCTCCATGTAAAGCTGCATATCATGTACTCGTTTGACTTGCGCTTTGCACAAATAAGTCGATCATATCTTGACATGTGACACCAAAAAAAAGCAAGTATACGTCTTCTCATGTTGTAAAGAGTCCGGTTCTTCCAAAGCCCCACAGAGCGGTCGGACGTTCCAGCAACGTTCATTCAGTCGCTGCTGGAAAGCACCTCTGTGCACATTTTAAAGAGCGACTTTGTCTTTTATTCTATCTCTTTTTAATCTTCTGGCTGTAAGCTTTTCAGATGCAATATTATTCACTGTGTTCACCATGAGGTACTCTTCCTGTGGGAGTAATCGATGAGGCAATCAGACTTAATATCTCAGCCAGGGTGTAGAATCAGAGGCTGCGGTTATTTATTTTCATACATGGTGCCGGGTTGAAGATGGAGGCACAGGGGGTTTGCAGAAGACGGGCCATATGAGCGCCCGGGCTATAAGCACCCGGGCTATAAGCGTTTCACTTGACTATGGGAATACAGATTTCCATTAATGACTGTTAAGTGGGAAAAAAAAGAATAAAAGGTTACAAAAAGGATTTGACTGTTTTGTTACTTTATTGTGTACTTTTTGAACTAACTCATTGTACTTCATGGTGATTTTATTCAGATGAGCAGACCCAAAGCTATTGCTAAGCTAAGTGCTATTTTTATATATATATATATATATCTTTTTGCAGAAGTCTTTCTGTCTCGACTTGAGTAAATGGAGCTCATATTTATATATATCAGTGGAGACTTCTCCAGTGAGGAGAGGGAGGAAGATCCTCCTTAACATTGTTGAGAATAAGAAGTGTAGATTGCCCATACAAATGTAATGAATTAATGCTGTTAAATATGACTACTTTAATGCCACTGTATATGTAATGTTCGTTTCCCTGGGTAAAGGGAAGTTAGCACCCTCTCGCCTATTGAATATTACTTTGGGAAGGGACGTTCCTCCCTCAACCACCATTGACTCCCATTCATTTCTCAGGCACTACTGGCGGCCGGTTGATAACATGGGGTTCAATAGGAGAGAGGAGGAAAGCCCTCCTCTGAGTTGGTGGGTAGCTAAGGGATCTGAATCGTGTCAAGAGCCTTGGCTGCATTATGAACCAATAAGAAGCAGCCATTAACGTCCACATTTGCCTCAAACAATGTTAGGCTTACAGCCCATGTCAATAGTTGTGGAAGGATGTTCTTGTTGTCTTTTTAATTGTTTGTTTTACTCTGACCGTTCTGTTTCATATTGTGGAAAGTGTTAGTGAATGATTCAGAGCATGATGCATTCTAAATGGCATTACGTTTGAAAATAGATTTTTTTTTTTTTACAATTGAATGTATGTATTATTAAGGGATGCCGAAATATGACTGAAATTTCATACATTATCAGGTTCTTGTGAGCAAGGGCAGAGCAGCATCTTATTTTGCCCACCAACCAATACCAGACAGAAAGTGACTTGAGGGGAGCACACAGATATTACACTCCAGGTAATATCAGTCCGCCGCTGCCGTAGCATGCTTCCAACTACAGGGATTATAAACTAAATGCAATGCAAGGGTCAATTTATTACTAACATTATTCTATCAACACAGACATTTACATAGACAGTCTTGAGTTATAGCATACCCACCATGGCAACTTCAGTACAATTGTGTTAACAAAACATTTAAAAAAAAATGTGTTTCCTATTCGGAAACAAGCATCGTGGAAACAAATGTGGAACCCACTCATTAAGGGTGGGCTTGTCTGCAGATGATGATGTTTTTTTTAACTAAAATCTTTCAAGTACAAAAAAAATCATTCAAGTACAAAAAAACAATTCTACAAGTACGGAATACTGTCACGTGACTTTTGGCACAAATTTTCCGCCTTGCTGATCCACACACAAATGCCGTGAGTGGATCACACACGGTAGCTCCTGTTGGCCGGCATTAAACAGATTTTGGGGAGAAAAAAAGATCGTCACCTGCTGTTGTATAGAGTGAATTACTGGACATTTGTTTGAAAGTTGTGCGTGGATCTGAAGGCATTTATGTGTGGATCAGCACGGCGGAAAATTAGTGCCAAAAGTCACGTGACAGTATTCCGTACTTGTAGAATTGTTTTTTGTACTTGAAAGATTTTAGTTTGTACTTGAAAGATTTTAGTTTGTACTTGGAGGATATTTTTTTGTAATGGAAGAAATATGTTTCTTTGTATGTGTAAAACATACTGTATTTGTTTCTGAAGCATGATGTATTTGTTTGATAGGTACATTTCTTATTTGTAAAACAAAATGCATTAGTTTGTGAATGATGTTTTGTATTTGCAAACCACACTGAGTGTGTGTGTGTGTGTGAATCGTTGTGCGTGAGTAAAACACGTTTTGTGTGTGTGTGAATCGTTGTGCATGAGTAAAACACGTTTTGTGTGTGTGTGTGAATCGTTGTGCGTGAGTAAAACACGTTTTGTGTGTGGGGGGGGTTTCGGTATGATTCTAACTCAATAAACTTCTCTCAGCTTAGTAGATGAACAAGATTAAATTTAGAAGTCAAAAGAAGAAGTAAACACATTTCTGGTGAAAAGAGAACTTTAATTAGAATAAAAAAAAATTACACAGTAAATCTATTTTTATCTAATCTCAATTTCATTTCTCTTTTCACCGGAAATGCAGAGATGATAGCTTAGATCAGTAAACTAGTGTTTGCTCTTTAAAGAGAAATTAGAACGATACCAATTCATCACATGGTCTAAGTTTCTGGGCTTGCTGAGGGAACTCTATATGGCCATCTCTACATTGTCTATGGTGCTCTACACGTTAACTTCTTCTTTTGACTTCTAAATGTAATCTTGGTCATCTACTAAGCTGAGAGAAGTTCCCCCAGACGCTTTCTGGCTGGGACAAACAAAGTTTCATGTAATTCATTAGCATGTGGCTGTGTATTCAGAGTCAGCTAACAAACCATCATCAGTAGACAAGCCCACCCTTAATAATGAGTGGGTTCCACATTTATTTCCAGATGCTTGTTTCCGAATAGGGAACACATTTTTTTTTTATGTTTTGTTTACACTATTGTACTTAAGTTACCATGGTTGGTATATGCTATAACTCAAGACTGTCTATGTAAATGTCTGTGTTGATAGAATAATGTTAGTAATAAACTTACCCTTGCATCGCATTGCATTTAGTTTATAATCCCTATAGTTAGAAGCAGGCTACGGCAGCGGTGGACTGATATTACCTGGACTGTGCTTCTCTGTTTACCTTTTTCAGAAAGTAGTCCCCCAAAATGTAATGTGATCATTGCGATTATTTCTAATATTATTCTATCAACACAGCCATTTACATCGATATTCGGGCATTATAACTGGTTTGCCTCGGGTGTACTTTGGAGTGGGTAAAACTGTTTTTATTGGCAGGCTAGTAGATCCCCTCGACTTGCGCTAGCCTAGCACCAGTGATTTCTGCAACTTGAAGGACTGAATGAAAAGTGTCTCCAATGATAAATAACACACTGGCTCACTTGGAAATGAGGTCCGATGTACCCGAACTACCCCTTTAATAGCTTTCAACAATCAGAGGAAAACACATGCCTTTTGTAAATGCAACCACTTCTCTGTACTCTACTTTTGGATTTGGTCTCGACATCTGTTATTGAACATTCGATAGAAAATTACCAATCAAGTAACTTTTAAACATACAAAAGTTTAAATGTAGATGTGACAGGGCACTTCAATTCTTAGTTTTCTCTATTATTACTCACATCCTGCCATTGTCTTTGTCTTCCAAATGAAGCCATAACTGTGGGTCTGTTGTGTCTTTACATTGACTGGTAAGTGTCAGGGTAAATCCCCGGGAACAGCAGTGACTACTTGGTCTCCGAAATGGCTAACAGACTGAGAGCCCAGCCCCTGGGTCTTAGGTCTCAGAGGCGCCTCCTCGTCTGTGTCTCCGGCCCCCCCCCAGACGCAGGGCTCTCCTGCACATATTCTTGAAGGCCGGGATGGAGGAGTAGTAGACCATGGGGTCCAGGGCGCTGTTCAGGTAGGTCAGGCTGATGGTCAGGTAGAAGACCGTGTTCAAGTCCTCCATCGCGGCACAGGCCTGCTTCCCTGGGAGAATGCCGGCGATTTGTCCGCCCTTCCACCAGATGAGCGCCTGCGTGATGCTGCTAGGCAGGAAGCAAACGGCGAACAGCACCACCACCAACGTGATGAACCACAGGGCCTTCCTGATGCCCCCCTGATGGGCCAGCTGCCTCCGTCTCAGGTGGACCACGATGGAGCATGTGCAGAACCCGATCACGGTCAGCGGCAGAAAGAAGGAGAGCAGGAACAAGCCCTTGTGCCAGAAGTGTCTGAAGTCGAGGCCCTCCGAGTGGATGTCGAAGCTCTCGCAGTTGGTGGCGTTCAGGTGCGGCGCGGTGAGGAGGTGGGCCGTCATGGAGAAGGTGACCAGCCACAGCCCGGCAGCGCCGCACGCTGCTCTGACTGCGCTCAGCGAGTTGAGCGAGTGGTGGGGGTGGACCACACGCACGTAGCGGTCCACTGCCACAGCCGTGAGGAAGAAGATGCTCCCGCTGCGGTTCATGGCCAGCAGAAATAGGGAGAGGTTGCAGAAAGCCGGGCCGAAGTGCCAGTTCAGGCCTGAGGCGTAGTAGCTGGCACGGAAGGGCAGCGACACGTTGAGAAGGAAGTCGGCCAGAGAGAGGTTGAAGAGGAGGACCGTGCTGCTCTTCCAGGGCTTCAGGCGGAACAGGAAGATCCAGAGGGCGAGGCCGTTGCCCAGGACCCCCAGGATGACCTCCACCCCCAGCAGAGGGGGCAGCACCCAGATGAGCAAAGGGGTTTGGTAGATGCACTTCATGTCGTCTGCTGAGAGCTGGTTGATGGACTGGTTGATGAGTGGTTTGTCAAAAGGAGGAACACCAACTGAGGCGCTCTGGAAGGAAATTGAAAGTGAGATAATGTATGCAGTTTTCAGCTGCAAAGTTGATTTATTCTGTGGTATGAGTTCATCCGAGTGACATCACCTGTGACATCCTCAGCTGACAAGGCCCACTCGGAATAATGAGTGGGTTCAGATGTTGCATACTTTACAGGAAAGAAATATTTATTTTTGTGATGAAGAGGGCTGTTACATTTTGTCAATTTTGGTGCATTTCTTTTTTCATCAAATATAATAAATCGATCTGACCATGCATAGCATCAAGAAGCATAGCTCCTTAAGTATAAGAGGGGAAAATGGGGCTAAAATAAACAAGTTAACAACTGTAATGGCTTTATGTGAAAATAATGTGCAAAAGGGCAAAACAACAATTAACTATACTTCAAATCAAAAAACTTAAAAAACAGTACCTCCCTTACTAAAGTTTTCTACTTATAAATGGCTATGTAAAAAAATACTATATTAAATAAATTAAATAAAGATAATTCTTCGGCTCAGAAGGTTATGTCCTTTGTTGTGACATTACTTTACTGCTGCTGTTCCATAGCAGAGCAGAGGACTGTTCTAACGGTCGCCTGACTGAATCGAGCTAACGTCCGTTGCATTGCGCATTTATAATCAATGATTACCATTATAATAACATATCACAAAACACAAAAACGGTTCAAGGTCCACCTGAGATATTTCAGGCGCTCTTGGGGGCCCTCTGGTGGCCACGGGGGACCTGAGCAGGCGCTTAGGTCTCTTGCTCGAATTGGTCAGACCTCCTGAAGCTGTGCTTCCTACGCCCTTAAACAACGGAATCCAGTATGATGGAAATTTAACCTTGACTAATGTTTCTGTTAAGATATGTGCAACTCTGCTGAGAGAGTGAGTTTTTGCTTGAAATTGTATGGTACGATTTGAGTAGGCCTAAGTGAGCTTCATAACTGCCCATAAAATCTATTTTTTTTTCCATACTCAAGATTAAAGATTGTAATTGGCTGTTCGTCATATTCCTGTCAAATGTTAACAAAGCGACAGACACAATTCAATCTGGCCCATATGTGGCTGGATGTTGAAAGGTCATGCCAAAAAATGTGAGCTAGCCAGTCTGACCTGTCAGCCAGTCTGAAACATCGCTGCTCCTCTCCTGTTGGTTGATGCGTTGCGTTTCCTTCCCTGAAAACCTGGGAGCTGGCAGTGTGAACAGGAATAACCGTAAAGAATGTGTTCATCACACAGACAAAGATTAGAGTACTAATATGTACGATTACTGGACCTGCTTGTAAGTTTAAACCAAACGCATTGCCTAAGTGTGAAACAACAAGGAGATTGTTGATTTCTTTATATCCATACTGCTTCCTGATGTCCCAGCATCGACGTCATTGACTTGTAAGGCACCTAGTTTAGCTCATTTGTCCATCACTGAATGACTCTGCGTAATGTGTGGCTGCATATCAGTGATGTTTATTGATGTCACAGGAGGGGAGAGAGGAACATTATCGTTAATTTATATCAGGACAACATGTGGTCTCTTTCCTTTCACTTGGACACCTTAAGAGCACACTGTATTGATGAACAGCATACAGAGGTCATCGTCATGGTGGGTCAAATGGACCAGGGGGTCAGGGCCGGGGTCAGGTGGGAATCCCCGGCCTGGAAAAGGGTTCTCCCCCCCCCCCCCCCCCACCAGGGCTGGAGGTCAGCCCGGTCCACAACTACACATTACAACACATTACAATGCTCATGTTGATCTTATTGTAACAATCCAAAAGTCAGCAAAATGTTGACCTGCACTCTATTCAGAATGGGTGTCCATGACTCTACCAACCTGTCCAGCTCTGTTTGTTATGCAGCAAAGGGCAGGTCCAGATCAGGTCCGGACTGAAGACTCTGGAACCTTCTCCCTCTACCAGTCAGAAACACAACTTGTTTGTGTTTTAAGAAACTTTTAAAGGCTTTTAAAGGCGACAGACATTTCATCTATTATTTGGCTGTCTGCATCACACATTTTTAGCATTTATGTTTTCCTTTGTATGCCTAATTTTAACAGTTTATCTTTTAATCCTGACCTTTGGTCAGGGGTTTTACAGTTGTTTTATATATTAATGTACAATTTACCCCCTTCCAATGCAAGAGTGTTTCTTTGCCTCACACTGTTAAGCACTTTGTAACACTTAAAAAAAATTGCTATATGAATAAATTATATTATTATATAAGACTTCCAGAAATAATACAGTTGACTAATTCCAGTACAGGCGAATCAAACCTTAATTTAGTTTTATTTTGTATGCAGCCTCAATCTCTGCAGCAGAGATAATAGAATCTGTACATCCTGGTGCCATAGTTCACCATATCATCATTGGCACATCCTCAAACCTGTAAAGTCATGTCTATCGATCACGCATAATAATAGGACTATATCATGTATCAGTATATAATATACTAGTATATCTGCCACGATGTCCAAGCCATGCAAACATTGTCGAATCTGATCAGGTAGAAGGAATGTAAATGCTGATAAAACTCATAATGTAAAAGCCTATTGCATATACAATGGTACATGCAGCCATGCAGGAGGCGTCAGGAGCCATTAGATGAGACGTTAATGAGGAGGAGGTGTTAATGAGGAGCCAGGGGGCGGGCCATCACGTGACGCCGCTGCTCTCTTCCTCCTCCCCGCTGCGCCGCATCCATCATCGGGAACAGCGAGCCTTGAAATGCTAGTCCAGATCGGAGGCGCCTACGATCCCTCGCTTTCACTGGCACAATAAAACCCCGAGGCATCCGAATCTCTTCATCGGTTCCGGTTGTAGATCGCAGCCCACCAGCGGAGGATGAACAGCATCAGGCAGGTGCCCACCCGGGTGAAGAGCCGCAGGGTCGAGACCAACCTGGGCGCCGAAAGGGAGCATTTTGACAAGCAGCAGGTAAAGTCACCGTTCACACGCTGGTGGAAGATAAAAGAGTCGGACCCGGGATGACGGAATGGCGATACACGTTTGGATTTGTGGCGAATCATGTTTTATTTATTTTATCTGCGCTTGTACTGAACTAGTGCTGGTGGTCCTGCAGTCCTCCGCGTTACCGTCACCGTCACCTTGTACCCGGCACACAGGCCACATAACCCGGGTTAGGGACGCTCTTTATCCGGCTAGCCAAAGCAGAAACAGCAATATTAGATTTGAAAAAATACTCTAATCTACAATGAATTACGTAATTGAACGGATATGTATGAAATATGTGAGACGGCAAGCTGACTACGGTCTGCTTCATAGGATACTCCTCCTCACCCTCCAGCCGACCTCCTCCTCCCACCGACCTGTCATCACACTGGACTCCTCTTACTGGTGATAGTGTTGAATTGTTCTTTCAGGACATTCACTAAAAACACGAGCATAACCACACTGATCTCATCTTCAAACTGACAGATTCATACTAGATTACCTATTTTGGGTTTGAGTGGCTTATGAACTTTAGTTAGGGACTGAAGGACTGTAAATGAATTAATGGCATTGAAGATAACACAACAACAAACTCTGACTGACAGACTGACATACCTCTACTCTTTTCTCTTTACTGTTTTCCAAATATGCATATGGACAAAGTTTACGTAAACTCCATTGTGACTCTGAAGCAGGAACCACATGCTAGCTGATAGCAACATTCTATTATGACTTTGGCTTTGTCGGACTGTCAGGTTTCAGGCTGATCTTGTCCTTCCTGTTAGACCACATTTGCACTCTTGCAGCCATCTTTTCTTCTCTCGAGCTCTGCAGAGTCAGGGCGACCGGTGAGTGCAGAGTGCAGGACTCAAACAGAAGGCCTGTGTGCTTCATGGCCACTATAGAAATTGGGTGTGTCCCATTCTTTTACAAAAGGAGATCTGTGGCCGTGGGCCCGTTGGCCAGTCCTGTTTGGTTAGCCCGAGCAGCAGTCTTACCAAAGGGGTTCACGAGTCCTCATCTGATTGTTATTAAGTACTTAGTAGACAATGAATGAAAGAAGAAACCAAATGTGGTGAGAAACTGTAGGATTGACAAGGGGCGTAGTTAGTGAACTATGTGTATAAACATGAGTCTACCAAAAGCTTCAGCCACAATGTAGTTTGTTGGTATTTTGCTTTAGTCCAATCAGGCGCTGGGAAGTTTCTCTTCAGAAACACGTGTGTGTGTACAGTGTGTGTACTGTGTGTGTGTGTGTGTGTGTGTGTGTGTGTGTTTAGACATTAGCATACAGACGATTATTTACTCTGTCTCTGTTATCTCTCTCCTAGATGTATGAG
>JAOPUA010000147.1:15181301-15192208 GCA_027122455.1 Trisopterus luscus | reverse complement strand
GCCAGATTGGGCATTGGGACTCAAAGCTGATCCACCAGGCGTAGTTCTAACTGGGAACAGTGAGCAAGCACGTTTATTTGTACAGCACATTTCAGCAACAAAGCAATTATTCTTCACATGAAGCACTTAAGAAAAAAACTAGAAACATAAGTACATTTCATTTTTTCTTTTTTAATAATAAATAAAAATTTAAGACTTGAATTGAAGTCTTCAGCCTTGACTTTAAAGAGCAGAGTTACAGTAGACCTGCAGTTGACTGGCAGTGTTTCCGATACCAGTTTCGTAGGAACTGTAGTTGCTTTTCAATGTTTAGTTTTGCATCAGGCCAAAGAGCAGACCGGTCCAGAAGACATCAGAGGCTTGGATGGTTCAGAGCAGCAGATCAGAAGTAGATTCTGAATCTCATCCATTCAGTGCTCTAGAGGCAATAGACAGCATAGACAGGCATTTGACAGATGGAAAGCCAGTGTAAGATCTTAGAACTGTAGTGATATAATCCAATTGGTCTTATTGAGGACTGGAGAAGCAGCGTTCTGAAATAAAACCACAGTTGTCTGATGGATTCTTTAGGAGACCTTAGAGACACCGTACCAGTAGTCCAGCTGACTGAAGCTAAAGGCATGGAAGGTTTTCCAGATTCAGCTGAGACAGGAGATCTGTGTTCCTTGATATATCCTTAATGTGGTCCGAGGTGACTCTTTAATTGTCCGAATGTGGTGGTTGAAGTTCAGAGTTCTGAGTGTGTGACTACACCAAGACTTCTGAATGATTTGTGGATTTCAACATTCCTGTGCTGACTTTCAGATGTTCTTCCTTGGCTCCAAAAACAAGCACTTCAGTTTTATCTTTGTTTAATTGAAGAGAATGCTGGCAATCCAATCACCAATTAGTTTAATGCACTTTCTCAATGCTTGAATTGGACCACAGTCCCTTGGTGCTATAGTAACATAGATTTGTGCGTCGTCTGCATATTACATTTTTCATAATCTGAGGCAATGAGAGCATGTAGATGTTGAACAGGAGAGGGCCTGAAACTGAGCCTTAGGGAACTCCACAGGTCATTTCTGTATGCTCCAATTTGTCATTACTTATAGACTCAAAGTAATCCCTGTCCTTTATACAGGATTCAAAGGAGGTTAGTACTGGTCCAGATAGTCCCCCCAGCGCTCCAGTGGATCTGGCAATATGTTATTGTTGACTCTATGGAATTCAGCCCTGTGCCTACGCTGATCTAATTCGTCGCTGGTGTTTACTCGGAAAGCCTTTTAATGCAATAGCGCCCTCTACCGCATGGCAAGAGAATGTTTTTAATGTATTTTTCTGAATTGGAAACCTTCCAGGACTTTATAATTGCCCTCCATCACAATGTTTTAGTATTGATGCTATTTTTGGAAACTCTTCCCAAGCATATGTAGTATTCTTTTCCGCTGTGAGTTATTCTGGAACTTTCTAATAATAATAATAATAATAATAATAATTGTTTTTTATTATTGGTATACAACATTAGTGTTTACAGTTTTTGCCAATTGCTTGAACACTATATTCTATAGTGTTTAAGCAATAGGCAAAAACTAAACACTAATGTTGCTTTGTTACTATACCTTAAACACATGTAATCATACCATACCATAAGTGCTTGCACTTTAGTTGCAATTCTGCAACACACTTGCTCCTTTCTGCAACATGCTTGCTCCTTTCTGCAACACACTTGCTCCTGCACACTACAAACTATTTCATACATAAGACACGGCTTCGTTCAAAAATGAAATCTCAGTATACCATTGGGAAAATGTATTTAAAAATCTAAACACATTAGGGAAATTGAAAATACTTAGATACCAGCCAGCTTCAAAAAGGCCTCAGTTAAGCCAAGCATGGACGCAGGGAGGGCAAGAGACAGGGGTAGAGGAGGAAGAGGAGGACAGAGACATAGAGGACACGGCCATGCACGGACCATTATTTCCGATGACAAAAGAGCCACTTTGGTGGACCATGTCATAAACCATGGCCTGACTATGAGCGAAGCTGGGCAGTGAGTCCACCCTAATCTAAGCCTTTTCACAGTTTCATCCGTAATAAGGACATACCGACCGGAAAACTCTCTACTCTCAACTCTCTACTTTCTACTCTACTCAGACTGTATCTAGAGTATTTACAGTAGTGTACCAAATCACATACTGTATTGCACGTAATATATTGCAGGGTGGTTAATGCTCCTTTTGGAATGAAAGTGTTAGTTTTTATTTTTTATTTTTGTGACATACTGTGATTACATACATTGAGATGTTTCAGTACTGTGTATGGTATATACATAAAAGTACAGTAGATACAGTACTGTAAAAAATAAGCACACCAATACACTAACGCTGAACATCCTGGGGCAGCGCGGGGAAATATCTCATTGTGTGTCAAAGGCTAGTGCACCATCATGCAAAAATAGGTCCCTACAAAACCCAACATATCATCACATTGCTAGATGCACTTCATGATGCAGCTGTACAGGACAGATCAGAGCAGCCCAGGTTTGTTGTTTTCTGGGATTATGTTAGTTTCCATCGGGCTGTTCTGGTCCCGTATTTGATTCACCAACCATAATTAATTTGAAGTCGTATACTTCCCCCCCCTTACTCGCCATTTCTAAACCCCTATAGAATATTTTTTTCGGCTTGGTGATGCCGCATATATGACCGCCAACCACATGCCCGCATGCCTCTTCTGCAGGCAATGGAACAGGCCTGCGGAGACATTGAGGTAAGGTCAATCCTATCATGGATGGATTCGGCACACAAGGCGATATTTCCCCGATGCTTAGCTGGAGAAAACATTGCTTGTGATGCTGATGAGATCCTGTGGCCAGACCCCTCAGGCCGCAGGATCCATAAGCCCACCCACGCACAATTGCCGTGTTTTTCTGTGTTTACAGTACAGTAGTGTATTTTTTTCTGTTTTATTTTTGTTTTATTTTTGCTTAAACTGAATTTACTGCACTGTAAAGTACAGTACTGCAATGTACAGTATTGAGTATTTGATTTTTTTTTTTTTGGTTGTTATAGGAAAACGTGCCTTCTGTGGAAGTGAATAAGTGAACATGAAAGATTGCAGTGTTTTATATGAAGTAGACTAGTGTGTTGCTGCTGATCTGAAAGTGTATTCATGTGATGCAAGTGTGTATCATTTTTGATTTTTTTAGATTTTGACAAAGGATTGTTGATTGTTAGGTTTCAATAGCAGAGTTTCAATTTGACATAGATGTGAATGGTAGATGTGAAGTGTTGTGTCTTATTTGCGTGTGTGCTGATTTTGACACAAAGAGACAAGTTTTGCAATACTTGTTCAAGCGGGCAAAAACTGTAATAATACAATTATTCTATTAAAATAAACAATGTTTATTTATCCAAGGTCTTTGGTACCATGGCAACCTTCAATAGTAGCCTTTGTGTCTTTAAGTACAATACATGAAACTATGTTTTGATAATCCTTATATAATTATTATAAGTTTAACATTTGTATTTGTAATGCACACTGTCGTTACATTAACATTATTATTTTTTCTATTCCACAGTGGAATTCAATTACATTTGACCATATTTTAGTATTTTGGAAAGAATCGCTTCTCGTGTGCCATCCATCCTATACATAGGGCTATGTTGCTGCTCCACTCATGTTGTTAGATGTTACAGTCATCCGTCTGGATGTGAGATGATAGCTCTGGGTGTGTTCTCTGAGCTGTACTCGGGCTGTGGTGCAGTGCAGCACTATGAACGCTTCACCCCAGCGGGTTTACATCAGGGTTTACCTCGCCTCATAGACTATAGTGCCTGCAGTGTCCACAGAGAGGCGCTATTGACCTGGATCATTTCGTCCTGGTTAAGCTAAATTGTTTTTAACTGACTGCTGTATACACAAAACGGAGCATTCTATAACATTATCCATCATGAATTCACTCGGCTCTGGTTAAGTCATTTCAGTTGCTGTTGGTTTTAATTCTCTAGTTCACATTTAGAACAGGAGAGTTTGCTGCCTGATGCAGTTACCTTCATTGTCTTTATTTTCTATTGATCTTCATTGACGACAATGCATGACATTTTGGGGACAACCAGGGATGATTTGTTTTTCTCTCCTAGTTGGAGAGAGAAGAGAGAAGAGAAGCAGACGACTCAGAGCTTAGTGCTGATTCTGGACCGCAGTGCTGAAAGTATGATTAGCTTTATTCTTCAGTGTTCAGTCCATCTCTTCTCCTTTTTGGTGGTACGGCAGCAGCGTCCTTCTCTCTGAGAGATCTAATCCACCTGAGACGGAGCCAGAGTCCTCATAATGAAACTATGGGCATCTAGAGCCAACACACAACGCGTCTTTTATCAGAGGCTTACAACGGGAAGCTTAGACAGCAATACAGGAAAATAAACAATCAAAAATGTCTCATTGATGTTCTATTTTGATGCTGCAATAGCAGGTATTTTGAGAGATAAATATGGATGTGGGTCAAGATATGACAAGAAGAGAAATAGCAATAATATTTATATTTCTTTCTATTTGTAAATGTATGTGTTGTTAAGAGTTGTGAATGAATGGGCGTGAGCAGCCCGATGGTGTTCCATATGTCCTTCTGAATGCACGGCGTTAACCTTTCCTCTGGAGCTATTCTGGGGCTCAGACTGGATAACATGCTCTACTCATCGCATTACATGATTCATGTGCTCATAAGATATCAAATGCAAACGTGGCGTTTTCCTCCTTTGAGATGCAGATTCATGGATGTTGTGTGACATCATCTACTCAGAAGGCTTACAGCGTAGCGTTGTCTTCAAGTGTTGATTCCACGTATCCACTCAGACTCTGGAGCCCATGTGATCTGGATCTGTTGAAGAACTAAATTAGACCACTTAATGAGAATGATCCCCGAAGGCTTTTCTTTTTACTTTCACCTGTGGAGTGAATCAAATTGGGTGGAGAGAATTCTGTGTGGTTCTCTGAAGAGAAAACTGTGTCAAGTCTTGCTGAGGCTGATATGACTTTTAGAGATTGACAGGCAGTTCACTCAGGAGAGACTAGTAGTAAAATGAACCGCAACATTTATTGACAACATGTTTTGGTGATTAGATTCCATCAAATTATCCTCTCAAGTAGACGATGGGCCCATGAGGTCTGTTGTTTGACCATGGTGTTTGGCCCTTGTCATTAGTTCCAATAGAGCATGGATGGAGCTCCTGGCCAGAGGGAGGTGAACCTAACCCGGAGGTGGCGGGGATGGAGGAGAGCCGCAACAAGTCACAAACTGCAGATGTGAGCATGTAGTAGAGGTGGATAGATATACACTGTGTTTTGGCTCAATTCCTTCTGTTTAAGCACAAAATGGTTTCCAATTGGCTGAGAGATAAAAGAGGCGGGGTCTGCAATGGGGAAACCGGTCGGAACGAAACTATAGCACAATCAGTTGTCTTCCTGATTTAACTTATGCATCGTTAACAGATATCTAGTGCTTCATGGGAAATTCCCAGCCGAAAAATCCTCACGTTTTACTGCTGGGTCTCTAATCAACTGCTGGCTGCATGATGATTCTGAAAGCAAATGTTTGATCCATCTCTGTCACCAATACATCATGTACCTAGTTCCACTGAAAGAGCAGAGCAACATTCTGTGGTACATGGGAAAGGGAGTAATTACAGTAGTAGGATGGCTCAGCACTCAGCCCTGGTGGTGCATCAATATGTTATAGGCCTGCCTGCTCAGGCTTGGTGACACAAACTAAATTGTCTGTTTAGTAGAAATGAGCTTACAAGCTTGTTTCTCCTTCTGCTCAGCTGTCTTGAAGGATATGATGACGGCCTGTCTTCAGCCATTCCTCACGTCTGGAGGGAGGCATGTGAGAAACATTCAAGTCAGTGTGTGTGTGTGTGTGTGTGTGTGTGTGTGTGTGTGTCTCAGTCATATGGATGTAACCGGATGGAAGTCCCCACCATCTCTCCTCAGCCAGGTGGTTAGCGGTGGGTGGTGAGTTGCTCATGTGCTTATGGGTACTTGTTGTCTCATTGCAGAGAACCCGGACACCAGCTCTGCCCTCCCCTCCTTCTTCCCCGGGGCCAGGCAGGTTGCCCCCCTGTCTGCCATGGCCAGGAGCCACACACACACACACACACACACACACACACACAGACTATCTATTGTGGTAGGTAGAAGCGATTCCTCTCCCTGATCCTTCCACTGCCCTGACCCACTCCTAACCCGCTCCTACGCCTAGCTATCTTTACCATGACACTCAAACACAACCCACCGCCAACTCATTCTGAACTACACGTGTCCAGTGCTGAGGTGTGTTTGAGGTGCACTATGCTGAGGTGTGTGCGTGTGCACGGTGCTGATGTGCATGTGCATGGTGCTGATGTGCGTGTGCGCATGGTGCTAATGTGTGCAGGGTGCAAATGTGAGTGTGCACAGTGCTTACCTGTGTGCAGTATGGATGTGTGCACGGCGCTGCTGTGCGTGTGCACGACGCTGACGTGCGTGTGCACGGCACTGACGTGCGTGTGCACGGTGCTGCTGTAGGTGTGTACGTTGCTGCTGTATGTATGCACGGCGCTGACGTGCGTGTGCACTGTGCTGATGATTACAAAACACCCCATCGCTCTGGTCATGGAGCTTTTTCGACGAGAGCGGCTCTTTAGGTAGAATTTAAGACAGTACCATCAGTACCAGTACGTTCATCCAGCTTTCGCCTGCTTCCAATGGTTGCACAACGCTGCGTTTGTGTGCCAATTTGTTTAGCATTTGGCAACCCGGGGTGTCTGGCAACCTGGGGTTTCTGGCAGCCCGGGGGTATCTGGCAACCCGGGGTGTCTGGCAACCCGGGAAACCTGACGTTTTGACCCAGAACCGAAATGTCAAAGGACAATATACTGGCTGTATCCTTGTTGTCTGTCATGGTCATTTCATTATTCAGTGCACTTGGTAAATATAGCTCCATGAAAATCAGTGGCAGGCCTGCAATAAGCCCCTCCTATAGTTCCATTCCTCCCTAATGAAATGGTTGGAGGGCCTACCTCCAATAACTGCACTCTATGGACATGAGCAGATCGCCAACAAGGCGAGGCAAATTATTAGTGTTTTGGGGGACTTGCGGTGGAGGAGGCCTGAAGGGAAGGGGGGGACTTCTTCAGATGGATTCTTTCAGAATCTAGCTGACTTGCTGGTTTCTCCAAATGGCCGACCCTTGCTTTAATTCTCTGCGTTAATTATGTTCCTATCACCTGTCAGTCAGAGGTGAGGTAGTGTTGGGTTCTGGCCCACCGCGCCACGCTCGGTTAGCGAGTCCTTCACTAGAGGAAGCCATTTAGTGAGATCCCTTACGTAATACTAAACTCATTTCTGTCATTCAAACAGCTTGGAATTAGTGTACTTATAAACAGCCAACTTATTTTTTTTTTTTTTATGTGAGCCCTTAATGCAGCCGTTTGGAGGGGCCGGTCAACAGATCCTGTCCAGGCTCCAGTAGCTCCAATGCCACCTATGGTATTGTGCGTGTTTTACTATAGCAGAACCATTTGTGCTGTCTGTGTCTTTCCACAATATTTCAGCAATGACAATAATATCGCTGTAACGATTGAGGGGTATGCAGTAGGGGGCACCTTTTCGTTTATATTTTTTGAATCAAACAAACTGCATTTGGGGTGCAAAGATTTGTTCTTGTTCTCAAAAATGGATTGCAGAGAAACTCATCTGTTGGCTGGCGCGTTCCCCTGTAGCGTTCTTCTGCTAACTATTCTATCCCAATCTAATACAAACCCCTTTGAGATGCTAGGCAGATATTCCTGGTGAATATCTAAATCGGATTCCTATATAATATCTAAAGCTTGCTTGTTAGCACGCTTACTTCATCTGTTTAGCCATATTTTAGAGGTGGTCCCTGAATTCCATTCCATATAAATAAATAAAAAGTCTATATAAAATAAGTAGAATGCCCTCTAGCTGGCAAAACGTTTAAAAGTAGCATTACCCTGTATAGCCCTGTGTATAAAGTGTATAGGAACCGTAAGTATTAATAATAAGATACATTTTAGCATTAAAAATTCAAATATAATTTTAATATCTAAATAATAAGGAATGAAATTTGAATGGGATTATAGGGGAAAACTGACAGCTCTACTGTGTTCATGATGTATTATGTTTTGCAAAGTTCATATTTAATTTGATGCAATAAATGCACTCATTGTTATCACTTTGTTTTAAGTCTTGATATACCAAGTGAAAAAAACATTTGAAAATAAATATACATTTTAGACACCGAAGCGACCGCACCAACATGAGGCCTGAAAAGAATTCTAGGGTAAACACTGCTAATACTAATCCTAACTAGTTTGTAATGGCGGTTAGTTGTGCCAATCAAATTTTTTTCAGGCAGATGCAAATATACCAAAAGGTTTAGTGTATATAATTTAGTGGAATGAACTTGTCAGAAATATTATGTTTTAATTTGCCTATAGGTCCATGAAAATCTGAATGGCTGTGTTTCTGGTAGAATTTGTCTCCACAGGGAGTGAGTTCCACACAACCCGCCCTGCCACTCCGCCGTGCCGCTCTGCCCTGTTTCTACAGGAGCCCAGAATGGACAAATCCTTGAGGGGATGCGTTTGAAACCTTTTGATCATAATCGCCGTTTTACTTAACAATAGTTTCACAGCCCAAATAGCTAAATACACTTCATGTTATAACTCTATAAAGAAACCTCCTCACTTGACCCATGGGTACTCGATGCTGTCGTGTGCGATGACATCATTTGGAGGACCTGCTGGCCTCTCCAGGCCGTACCGGCCAATGAGCTCCTCATACGCCGTGGAAAAGGGAGGGGTGAGGTGGGGGTTCACAGCCGCAACCTCACCGCTAGATCAACTCAATCCTACACACTGCGGCTTTAATGTTGCTAGAAATGAGCATGAAAAGCAAATATCTTTCTGAATGTTTTCCCGGGGGAGCGTGCCCCCCTACCCTCCTAGTTTTGGCAGGTTTCCTCTATCGGCGCAATGTTCTCACCTTGTTTACCCCTTACCTTGCAGCCCTGCTTCTGCTATAGACCCTTTTCACAGAGGTGTCATCGCAGGACAAACGCAGGTGTCGCTCACAATCCTAACTCTGGGTCTGCTGCTTTAATGCGCTCGCTGCATTGGTCCATGTGTATTACATTCATTGGTTTGTCTGCTTCCCATGCCATGACACAGACAAAGAGCAGAGCCACAATGACGAGCAGCACCCGTGTCTGCCCTCCGATGAGTCCTCTGTGCAGCGGGTCTATTGGGTGCAGGTTGGGTGAGGCTAAAGGGTAAAGGGCAAAGAGCGCCCACCCTCGATGGGTTTCAGATCGTTAAACATGAGACAGAAACTCGGTTTGGTTTAGGGTCGAGGTTAGATGTCTGGGGTTGTGTCAGACCTGTTGTCACATGTGGAGTAATAGGTGTGTCGTTTATTTTAAAGGACAGTTGCTTGGTGTTTGTGATCGGGTAGGGGGTTATGTTTAAGGTTGTGGTTTGTTAACTGCTATTCAATATCGGTGCCGGTGTTGTGTTGTGATCAGGTGTTTGATGTTGAGGCTTGGTGTGGAGGTTGTGGTTAGGCGTTTGAGGTTGTGGTTAGGTGATTTTTTCAGAATTGCTTAATCTGCTGTTCCAGGGAAGGATTTGAGATTCATCTTCAGATGATCAAGTGTTATTTGCTCCGTGCACTTGCTCCAATTCAATTGAACCATCAACCCCGTTCCCACGCTGCACTGAGGCATGTCTTCCCTCCACCGGCCCAGAAACCAGCAGAATAACAATGCTGAGCTGACAGGGCCCCTAACGGGGATGGTGTTTGATGCACACAGCGTCACACAGCAGCGGCCCACCAGAGAGCCACCGGTGACTGCTGCTGGTTTGTCTGTTTGTCTGTCTGGTCTCGTCGTCCACTTGCAAGCGACGTTGGTTTGTGAGGTTTGTAAGGCGGCAGTGCAGGCAGTACCACCAGTCTACCAGTTTACTACCGGAGACGGGGACATGGTGAGGGACTGTGTGAGGGTAGGGCGGGAAGCAACAGAACCACAACAGGGCAAAATAAGGCATCTCAGTACATTACCATTTATTTATTTAGGAGACGCTTTAGCCCAAGGCGACTCTGAGCAGGGGGCAAATTGAATCATGCAACCATTAAAAGGTGCAACTAGGGAAGAAGTGGTGCAGGAACCAGTAGTATAGGGGGCATGGGATTCAAGCAGGAAAACAAAAGAGATTTGGAGACAGGGAGCAGCCGCTTAAATGACTTATCAAGGAATAAAAGTGATTCCAGATCTGTATATCTGCCACACAGCGCTAACACTGTACCAGGGTGAGAACAGCACCACTAGTCCATTATCTTCTGCATTCCCTTGGTCGTCAGAAGCACTCCTGCACACTAGGAGTCCCTGGAACAGACCAGATGAGAGAAGTCCAGCCCCTGAAGTCTGTGTCTAATGTGTGTCTAATGTGTCTAATGCAATAACAGCCTGCATTGGAATGTCTCCTCACCTGAAATGTAATTTATCTGTCTCACAGACGGCAGACAACCCACCAACATCTCGGAAGGAAACCATGTTGTTGTTTGCTTCAGTGCCTTACACGGCTTGACATGCATTAAACACACGCTCTCACAATCAGAGATTGAACCAGGGTTCCCCTGTTTGCGCATAATGCGGCGGCGTGCATGTGGTCATGCGTGATGCTGTTGGCGTGTGTGTGCGGATACAGCATCACAGTGAGCCATATGTGTGATGCTATCCCAGGCAGGGAGGGAGGCAGAGAGAGGGAAACAGATCAATTTTGCCTTCGTCAGCAGTGTTGCAGGGGGAGGAGAGAGGGAGGGGCTGGGGATAGGGAGAGGGAGAGAGAGAGGGAGGGGCAGGAGATGGA
>JAOPUA010000147.1:14877643-14889799 GCA_027122455.1 Trisopterus luscus | reverse complement strand
GTCCTCTCCCACCTGGTCATTAACCAATCAGCTCCTCCCCCTCACCAGGGTCATTAACCAATCAGCTCCTCCCCCTCCCCAGGGTCATTAACCAATCAGCTCCTCCCCCTCCCCAGTGTTATTAACCAATGTTAAATGCTCCTTGACCAATCAGGACAGCAAAGAATATTTTACTCACTAACAGATGTTTTAGTGAAGCCAGGCGGTTATGACAGGTTAATCACCCAGACAGGTAATGTCCTTTAAACTGTTTAGAAGGGAGCGTGTTCAGTCTGCACTGGTTGTGACCAGGATGTCAGGTGTTTAGAAGGGAGCCTACATCTGCGCTGGGTGATAGTAGGATGTCGGGCCGGCAGCACATCAGCAGGCCCCTGGCCACGGCCAGCCGCTCCACGCCGTCCCTCCGCTCCACGCCTTCCCGCCTCGGGGAGCCATATTGCACCGTGAGGACACCCACGGTCAGCAGCCAGGGCTCTGAGCCGGAGGGAGGGAGGAAAGAGGTTTATTTCTCCTGCTGGTACCAATGCAGGATAATCACAAAGTGCTACAGTCTCTGTGGTTGATTCCAGTGCCGATTTGATTCTAGATTCTAGTCACTATAAACCACTGCAGGCATTGAAATCGCTTTTACAATAACATTAAAGAAACATATATGAAATACCAAGATGTTGAAACATTAGAACTTTGTAGGAATTATACAAATGATAAGGCAGAATAAAATTTTATAATATCTGTGTAATATATACGACAAGGAAGTCTTTCTGCAAAAGTAATATGGGGAGTCTTTCAAAATGAATGTCATTTTTGTGTACAGGATTTATTTTATTTTTTTATTGTAGTTTGTTGTTTTATTATTTGGCACATATTTGGATGCTGCAAACTTTATTGATTTGTCCCTGAAAGGATTAAGAGACATTTAAGAAAAAGAAGAGGAATTTTGTTGAAAACGCATTTCAGTGGACTACTTACGAACTGGTCAAACCAGAATGTACAGATTTTTGTGCATTCATTCTATGAATGTTGTTATGAAGGAATGTATATTTTGTTGGGTTAATTTGGAATATTGTATTATTGCTATTTTGTGGCTGCCATGGTGAGATCTGAGGTTGTTTTGGAGATAATCTTAAATCCAATGTTTGGTGATGCATATAACACAGGTTCAACCGGGGCTAGCTGGACTCGGGCAGTTTTCAACCGCAACCCTCCCACTGGATGAACAATGTGCACCAGCCCCTCCTGAGCCAACGCCACTGAATGATTTGCGAATGTTACAAACCAAAATGGAGGCACCTGAACCAGAGATCTTCAGCAGGCTGCCGATCGCCGCCCCGCCCACTCTGCTGTCGGGCGCTGTGTTGATCAGCATGGCCACCGTGGTCCCGGCCAACAGGCGGGTGTCCCTGTTGGAGCGCTGGAACACCAGAGGGGATCTAATTAACACTTGGAGATGGTTTAGACGCACCAGCCGGTGTCTAAACACCTGGCTGCCACCGGGCAAGGGGGTGAGTTTGGAACATTTGTCAGAAAAAACCCAAGGTTACATATCACTTGGCTGCTAGAACCTTTCACCCAAACAGACACAATTCAAAAAGTGAATATCGGACCCCAGCACCAAACAACGAGGACCTGGCCGAGGATGACGTCCATGAGGGCCTGCAGGATGCTCTGCAGCCTGGGGCCCTCAGGATTGGGCTCCCACACCAGCGGAGCCACTTCCCCGGGCAACAGCTGGAACATCTGCAGGCACAACTGGAGGGAACACAGGTGGGCTCACCAGGAGGCGTGGATCTGGGACAGCACTGTGGAAACACGTGGAGCCTAAACATTGCATGCACAAGGTGTTAAATATTTGATATTTACCTTTACAGCAGCATAACAAAATGTCCCATTTCTTAAGCCTTCCTGCTCCATTAAAACAGGGAACAGCCGTGACATCTTATCCAGAAGGTCAGGAAAGGTCTCCCTCCACACATCTCTGCCAATCCAACTGTCCTCCAGGAACATACAGGCTAAACAATAAGTTGAAATAAAGATTAAAATTATGACAACATTAAAATTCTACTTGATGTAAGGCAGAATTGTATGTATAGAATCTTAACAGACCTATCTGCAAATCATCAATGGACAATATCTAGAAAAAAAGTGTGGCGGAAGTACAGTGAAATGATTAAAAGCGTGATATGTTGATATGTTAACATATTTTAGCATAACACCATAGACAGATATTTTACCTGGTCCCTGTGGACAATGCCATGTAAACACTGAGAGGTTTCTCTCAAAACCAGCTTGTGGTTCACTTTTGCCAGATGCTGCAACAACTGTAAAGGAAAGACCAAACTTTAAGCGACCTCTTATGCTGCAGCATCAAACTGATTGAGAGCAAAACTAGGGCTGACCTTGTCCAGTTTGCGACAGGCTATGGAGCTGTTGACCATTTCTAATTGCATGGAAAGGAGGAGCCTGACCAGCAGCAAGAGGTGCTCCTCTTCCAGAGAAGAGAGATGTGCTTCTGGGATCTTCTTCAGCAACTGGAAAGCATCTTCTAAGCAGCGCTCCTTGCATCTTTTTACAGTATTTCTATTAGTGTGACCAAGAAAGATAATGAAAAGTTCCGAGTTTTAATATTAAACACATGTCAATACAATTTAAATAACTTTTCTAATGTACTTATTTTTGATTGGCTGCCATACCTGGATCCCTCGGACAATTGGTTTATAATGGGCTTGAGTGTCATGCTGACATCCCCTAGCGGGTTGTCTTCTGTGTCAATTAAGTCAACGATAGCTGTCTTCAGATCTTCAAACGATAACATTATGTTTCACTTTGTACAGTCAATCAGTTCAACTCATTTCATTGATTGTGTTGCATGGGATATTTCCTCGTGTGTGACAAACGTCTTCCTCTGTTTAACTCCCGTGTCACACGTCGCACTCGTCGAGGAGGTGCTTCCTCCTAGCGCTGGGTGGTGGAATTTTTATTTATTTTTTTAAAGGAGAAACTCAATCTCGTTGAGAAAATGCATAGATAAAAGCTGAGTGATAGTTCGATTCAGAAAGACACTATTAAATGTTTTCCAATGTTTTTATGCCATTACAACACAGACTGCGTGTTTGCATTGACATGTGAGTGACTTCCAGGCTGGTGGACGGCGCTGTCCGCCTGTCCGCCGTCAGGCTCACGTCCTTGACGAGGAGAGCAAGAGCTCTGCAGCGCGCTGATTGGTTAAGGCTTGGTTGCTAAGATATCCTAATCCATATACAAATATGGCTGCTTTATAATACGCAAATGGACATCACATTTTCATTTATTTTATGTTTATTTTTATTTTCATCGGATTCCCTATCAGGTGCAGGGGGGGATCTAGGTAAGATGTATATTCACGATTAGCGGGATAGGTTGCAGTACCCTTCACTTTGCACGTTACCCACTAACGTTAGTGTAACTTTATCACATTGATACTGTAAATTGTATACTGTGTATACACACTGTATATTATTGACGTACAACATGATGTTTAACAGTGTTTCAGCCCTCCTACTCTGTTGCAACTGGACCTTCCTTGACGATATATTTGCTCGGAAATGCGTCGGACAAACTTCTGTTTCTGAAAACCATATCTCCATCTGATACAGGTACTGTGGCCTGGGGCCTCGGGGGGCTCCGGCTCCGGCTCTGTCTCAGGGGCCCAGGCTCTGTTCCTCCTGGGCCCCTGGCTCTGTCTCTGGGGCCTTAAACATAACGTTAGGTCACATCAGGTCTGTTTTAAAGGGACAAACAGAACTTTATCCATGCAACAATAATTAGGATAAAGACCATAAACAAATGCAATCGAATAATGTACAAACATTTGGAATCATATATTTTCATTGTGATCCTATTTAATTATAAAATATAAAGTAGTTCTAAAAATGTTTGGCTGTAAAATTCAACTTTGGAAATGCAAGAAATGTTAACAAACTAATTGACTGGACATTATAATCACATCATTTGATGATAAAAAAAACAGTTATGCACATACACCCTTATACAGTTGAGTCAAACTGTTTTCTAATGCTCAAACTGTATTCTAATGCTTGATATCACAGTCCTATGATGTTGTTATAACTAAGCAGTGTATTCTCTGCAGGAAGCCTTCCTCCTCCATCTTGCACTGCAAAGCCTACACAATGGCTTCTCACAAAGGAACTAATTGGAAAGGTAAGATTAAAAGTCTGTGTTAATAAATTGGTAACATATCTTGTATTGGTAAATTATATTGCTAACTAAAATAACTTCATGGAAAACATGTAATAGATGTTTCTAAACTAAACAGATCTCTCTAAGCATGTTTACTTTGTCCGAGAGGCAAATGGTCCTCCGCTTTACTGTTTGTCCCCGTTTTGCAGACCGCAGTTCAAATCCATCTGAAGCTTGAGCGAAGTCTGCAGTTGTGTGGGAACAATGAGACGGACACAGGCTGCTGTAAAAAGCCTCTATGTGTCCTTGAGACACTCGAACTGTCTGCCTGTCAGGGAGGAGTCCCCCTGGTCTCCATGTACATCCAGGCCCAGATATACGCTACGTTTTCTCCCACTAACTCTGGATCAGGTGACTCTCTCTCTCTGATGCACATGCTCTCTGACTTTCAACAACAGTGTGTGTGCTTTGTTGAGTAGATGATTAGGGTGTGGGTCTAAAAACATATGGATTGTTGAATTAAAACATATCCACATTTAATTGGATGAAATTAAATCGTGATGCATTTAATAATCACCTGATAATTCACCAATTTATTTCAGAGAATAGAACTGTGCTTCCTAACCAAGTGTACCAGCCTCTTGGGTCGTGTCCCTGTGACCTGACGTCAGGCGTATGTAACATACGTTGCTGCTGTGACCAGGTCAGCTGTGGTGCCCTTTCAAATGGTCTTCTGATAATCAGCATCATTTCTTAAACGTTTAGTTGTATTCTATATTCAACCATTCTGTCCTCTCTGTATTTCCATTATTTTTTCCATTATTTGGATGTTTGTATCTTTTACCGTTTGAAAGAGTAACCATACAGCTCAACAACACCCCAGGAACAATGCCTCCGTTCTTTGAGTTTGCATTTACTGTTTTGGTGAAAGGATAAAAATGACTTATTAACTTAATATGTCTTGTGTCTGTCTGACTGGATCGTGGTGTTCCGTACCAGGACTGCTCCGAGGAAGGCTTGAAGTTGTTTGAAGGCCACTGCCTTCGAGGGCCCTTCGGTGGACAGGTGTCTCCTGCCCCGGACTACCAGTGTTCAGCCCAGTCGACCGCCAACGCTCCAGACTGGTTTCCATTCCTCTGTGTCACGTCAGCGCCGGAGAACAACCCCTACCTGGGTCTGTTCTACCAGGGGAAGATTCTGTAAGAAGCCCAGAATGTCAGGCACTTTGTCATGTATTTTAAAACACCAGTATTAAAGTCCTGTCTGTGTCTTTGTGTCTAAACATGCCTAATCTTTGTGTTTGACTAAGCCCCCCAAAGCCTAGCCCGTCGTTCCAAAGGCCTGTGCTGTCAGCACCCCTGCCTGCTGATGAATATCGACAAGGTAGTCCCATCTTCACCCTGAGTGATCAATACTTCACCATCCCTCAGGTCAGTTCTTAAGTGTGAAAGTGATTAACCTTCATTATAGATTCAGCACTCAGGACTTGTACTAAAGATACCCAACATGATTCTTTTTTTGCAGGAACTTTTTGCAGGGCAGTGTGCAAATACTGGTCCTGTAGCTTATTTGCAAAACTTCAATGTCAAATGTACAACTCTTATCAAATTCTGTCCAATTGGACCTCCTTTACAAACATCACCAAGTGATTTAGGAGTTCAAGTCAAGGACGGCCAAGGAGGTATAATATATAAACGCTAATCAATGTTGAGGATTTGAGTATATACATATCCACATTATAGTATCATATCGAATAGGAGTTTGAAATGTCAATTTTCTGTTTTTCTGCTTTAGGTGTGATAACGATTGATGTCCTAGATGAAGTTGCTGTTGATTTAAGCCCATTCATTTCAAGTTCTGAATCCTCCTATTCATCAGGTTTGGCAGGCTTCTTGTCATAGTCAATCTTAAATCTTAAAAAGTACTCCTAATTTGAATATTTTTTATCAAATGAAACTGTTTTTGTCTCTAAGGCGAGAGACAGGTGTGTGAGAACATAACCCTGGCCATGGATTACCAATTCTTTTGGCAAGCAAATGGCCTCACAAATATAATACTGAGACGTACTGTTGGAACGATCGTGCTGAACAGTAGTGGTAAGGGCCTGAAAAACGTACGTTTCAGACTACTTTGAACTACGTCTGCCACTGCTACTGTCTTACTTTTTCTCTCCTGTCTTCTGTCCAGTGGTGGTGACTTCAAGGTATTCTTCTGTCTTTCTGAGCGGGAATTTTACTGACCAACAGAAGAAGTCAGGAAACCCAGGTTCGTCTTTTGAAAAAAAGGAAAATCCTGGCACATGCTGTTAGTCCCAAGTTTGCCTTCTGGGATGAATACATCTTCATGGTATCTTGTCCTCAGGGTACCTGGTCGGAGCTCCGGTGCTGGCTGGGTTTGGGGATACTTTGGACAACAATACATTCATAGAGAGGAGCTCAATAAATATTTGGCAACCAGGTAATATTTTGTGTGCCCATTCATCATCCGACATTTGACAAAATACACTTTGTATGTTAACCGCAACCTGTTGGACAAGTTGATCATTAATAATATGTGAAAGGTATGATTATAGAGACGCGTACCAGCATCTTAACTAGGATACCATTTGAGTAATTGCATTTGAGATTATAAAGCCTAGTAATAAATCTGTATTTGTGTTTGTGAGTTAGCAGGATTGACTGGTTTGACTTGCTGAATTGTTCATAATGTGCACTGCTCCCATGCTACTTCTTGTCCAGTTGAAATCCTCCATCACTAACTCCCTGCCTCTCAGTTGGTGACGGTGTCTGTTCTACGGCTGAGATGACACCAGTTATGTTTGGAGCGAACACCACAGCAGGATGCCTTCTGGCGGTCAGCCGGTATAATTTGACACAGTGTGATGTTCTGAGGTAAGTTTAGTGTTCTGAGGTAAGAAACTGATGTGATTTAGTATATTATGTGTACAGCGGATGTTTGTATCTGCTGGGTCATGTCGTTTTGTATGTACAATAATGTTTTTGATTGCACTTCAACAGTTTTCTCTTCCACATTTCTATTCCAAAAATCAGAAGTTCCTACACACATTTTTTTTACATACATTTATTTTTGACTTGTCTGCAACTTTTGATCCTTATATTACTTCTGTCTAGGGAGATGGTTTCCTCTCTCCAAGCCTCCCTAGTGACGGCGACACATGTGGCGAAAAACGGTGACCCCGATTTCCAAAGGATGGCAGACTGGCTAAAGATAAGCTGTGAGTAGACCCCTTGCTCTTCAGGGATCTCAGGTGAACAGCAGTTCGAAGATACAGACCGATGATGTCCCACAAGGTCCCAAAACAATGTAATCACTTTAAATGTCCCACCGGTTTCCAGACGCGCTGGTGAACGTGAGCAGCGCTGATGGCGATGGGTGGTGCTCCGGTGTCCAGTGGCACCAAAACGTGCACGTGAGGAGCGCTGTCACAGGCGAGGTGGGCGGCGTGCCTCAGAGGGAGATACAGGCCCTAACCATCAGGTACAAAGTCCTTATTCATCTCACTGGAAGATTAAGATTTATCTGTAAGTCACTATCGCAACCAATGTTGCAAAGGAAGCCATTGCTTAAGAAGGACCAAAATAGGTGAATGACGTTTCAGCTCAAATATGTAGCCAAATAAATGACAACAATTATTATTAATTTCTATCCTTGTTTATTTTTCAGTTACAAAATGTCCAGTTGGAGGTTGGAGTGTGGAGGAGGAGACCCTTCTCCCTGTTTGGATCCAATGGAGACACAACTGTTTCCTGTCTCCTCCTCGGTCACCTTTACAGACGTCCCTGTTAACTCAGGGCCCCCCAAAACCAGGTGCTCCATCAGTGCACATCAGGCACGTGTGAAAAACCTACACCAACATCAACCTGACCAGCTGTGTCCATCCCCAGGTTCCAGGTCAACTTCACTGAGTATGACTGTGACAGGAATGATGTATGCTGGCCAGAACTTGCATTTCCTTTGACCAGATATTACACAGGTAATTATTATTTATTCAATTACACTTTTTACTGAAAGTAAATTCTGAAAGTAAGGGTGTCTGTGTGTGCTAGCTGAGCCCTCAGCCCAAGCCCATATATAGGTAAATGTATAGGAAAAACTATAACTGTTCTTTGTTTTTTCTGTCTTCAGGTGAGCCGTATTCACAGTCATTGGCAAAAGGCCTGATCTTGGTTTTCTTCTTCATCGTTGCCTCAGTTCTTGGAACTCCATGGAAACAGATCAGACAGGCGTGGAATACCTCCTCTTTGTAAATGCATGAAACAAGTTATCCTGTCTAATAAAGAAATGGAATATGGCTGTTGATTACACATTCACGACTTAAAGTCCCACCCGATCCATAATTAACATGAATTGTTGAAAATAATAATGTCAATATTTTTTAACTATCTACATTTGATTTACTTTTCACTATCGTTTTATTTGTCTACACTTCATAATCGTTCATGATAATGTAACGATTCACCCGCTGAACTACAGCATTAAAGTGTCATCTGCGCAGACTCAAACGGGCGGATCTTATTGGCCAATCACTTCCCTGTCACCAAGCATTCTTCCGGTCCCAGTGACGTGGATAGTTGTCTCAACAAACGAGCGATGTGCCTTTTTAAAGGAAATATAACTTTACCTTTTGGACAATGAAACCCAGCTGCTGAGGTTATACTCGACTCGGTGTCTACCGATTAACCTTTGACATTCTGGGTGCACTGAGCCAGATAATCCAGCAGCTAGCACCAGCAGTAACTTCAGAAGCACTAAGTTAGTTTGTTCTTCTGAACGGTCAGCTGTTGACCTGCAGTACCTCGTTAGTCTCGGACCGGAGGAAACAGAGAAATAGGATGAACGAGGTGCACGAAGAAAGTTTTCTTGGTCACTTGGGCTAATGGAAAGCAGTCAGCTAGCTCGAATGCTAACACTAGCGTGATCGTCTTCGTGTGAAAGGAAAGCAAAGGTTAAGAAGCTGTGAAAATGGGCTCCTTGTTCCGGAGCGAGGAGATGTGTCTGGCCCAGCTCTTCCTCCAGGCCGGCTCGGCCTACGACTGCATCAGCGAGCTGGGAGAGACCGGACTGGTGGAGTTCAGGGACGTGAGTGGTCTTCTCAACCCTGATTGACAGCTGAACACTAAATGTCGAGTGGCTTTAAATAATCTTATGCTTCACAGTTTGAAAGCATTTTGTTGAGTCACGCCTTCATGTTAATCCAACTGTACCTGCGACTGTTAAAATGAATGCTGAATGTTTCTGTGGTTTTAGCTCAACCCCAGTGTCAACTGCTTCCAGAGGAAATTCGTCAATGAGATCAAAAGATGTGAAGAAATGGAAAGGATTCTTGGTAAGAAACACACTGACTTCATAGAACCATCTCTGCTCAATGTAGTCAAATTAGTGTAAACATGCCACCCTCTTATATTCTACTGTCCAGCTGTTCTTGTACTGTTCTCTTATTCTGCTCTCAGGGTTCCTCCTGAGGGAGATCAAGAAGGCGGACCTCCCGCTGCCTGACCGAGACGTGAACCCCGTGGCACCGCTGCCTAAGCATGTCATGGCCACCATGGTCAGCCGCCGGCCTCAACATCCCCTCTTTGTTGTTAGGGTTTTGATGTGTAACGAGTTATGTCTTTTTGTTAGGGGCTCTCATGTTTTAACTCAAATGTACCACAATAATAATGTTTATATAATGGCTGATATTACTGTTATTACATTGTTATGTGATTCAAGCTAGGTTCATCCTGTATCTCAGTTTGTTTCATTAATCTTATTATTCCCATTCGCTTCATTATATTACATATTTTGGTTCCTGTTCTGTGTTTTCAACACATAGACTTCCTGGTTCCACTCTGTGACTGTCTCTCTGTGTGTTTGTGTTTGTCTCAGGAGCAGCTGCAGAGGCTAGAGGCAGAGCTCAGTGAGGTCACCAGGAACAAAGAGAAGCTGCAGAAAAACCTGCGAGAGCTCACCGAGTACACGCACATGCTGCACGTCACCAAGAACTTTGCGCAGAGAGGCAGTGAGGTTAGTAGCACCAAGTCGGCTTGAATCTCTCCGGAACAAACCAGGAAACAAGGCGCCACTCTGCCCCTCTCAGTTTTTGAATGGCCTTCTCTTACTTCTTCTGATTGGTCCACCGCTTGTGTGTGTTCCAGCAGGACCCCCCCCAGGCCCAGTACGAGGAGTTCCCCTTCCTGGAGAAGGATGCTGCCCTGGACTACACCAGCATGCAGAGGATGGGGGCCAAACTGGGGTGAGGGAAGATTTAGAAGAGGGACACTAACTGGTCCTGCTGTTGCTGGTGCGTGGTTACACTGTGAAGATCCTTTCCAATGAGACAATATAGTCCTGTTAAAGCTGTGTAGGATTTAGGTACGGCTGCAGACTGCAACGACTTGAATGCCCCTCCCGCTCACAGCTCTTGCCGGCTTGTAAAGGTGCCAGTAGGTATTCCAAAATGATGTCATTGTCAATGACCTCATTAGAATCATGGTGTTACTTACTGCCACCCTCCATGTAAGAAGACTCCCTATGTAGATGTAAAGGCTTGTTGTAAAAGTGCTTATTATTTTATGGGATTATACACACTAACCCTTAAAGCATACTTATGAATATTATATTCAATTTCTCCAAACTCTGTTTTGCTAAATGACACTGAATTCTGCACACTATCTTTTAAAGTTATTAATAACCCAAACTTTATTTTTTGATTATTTGAGATAAACAATCCAACGATGACATACATTTTTATGAAGGATTCCACCCATTTGTCATTATTAATGAATTAATTAATTTTTTTAATTAATAGCTATTTATTTTTCTGCATATTTTAGATTTATTTCGGGTCTGATTCAGAGGCCGAAGATTGAGGCGTTTGAGCGGATGATGTGGAGAGTCTGTAAGGGATACACCATCCTCAGCTACTCGGAGATCGACGAGTATCTGGAAGACCCAGACACGGTAACTCTCTAACTCATTCACCCACCCAATCACTCATGCACTCTCACTCTGTGTTGTTGTCTACTGTAACACATTAACAGTGTTTCATGTGATGACCAGACACAGGGTTTCACTGTAACATGTCATGTTTCATATGATGACCAGACATAGGGTTTCACTGTAATATGTCATGTTTCATGGGATGACACACACCGTAGCGTTATACTGAGAAGCTGAACCCTCTCTAGGATGTCATCGGCATAATCACCGGCTGCAATTCAATTAAATTTTATTTGTATAGCCCTTAATCGTTATTACATCCTCAAAGGGCTTAACAGGCCAAGTATTTATGTCTGTTTTAGACACTCACGTGTGTTGACCATAAATCAGGGTCAGAATGACGTTAAATACTTTACTGTAAAGTTTAGTAACGATAGAGGGAAATAGCTTTTGATAGACATTCTTCCCCCCCATATATCGTCATATCGCACAGCCCTAAACTAAGGTTATTGTAGAATGAATAAAATAATTCTGAATGCATGTGTTTTTGTATCTTTATGGAGTAACCCAATATTTCTGACTGAACTCTGTGGGACAAACACTTCTCATGTTTGCTCAAGGACTCTGTAGGCAAATTTCTTCCTACTTTTATTTTATTTTTGTTCATTTATTTACATTCAATTCACTTACATTTGCTTAGCGTGGTCATAAATTATGCAACTTGGTACTGACTATCCCCCTCCTGCTGTGGTTCATCTCCAGGGCGAGCCAACCAAGAGTGTGGTGTTCCTGATATCCTACTGGGGAGAGCTCATTGGGCAGAAGGTCAAGAAGATCTGTGACTGGTAATGGTTTGGTGCTACTCTACTTTATGAACATGTGAATCTCCTGTGGTTCTCTCTTTCCTTTCTGAACGTGTCGCTTGTGGTTCTTTCTCTCTCCTTTTGAACACGTGTGTGCTTCTCTCTCCTGTGTGTGTGTGTGTGTGTGTGTGTGTGTGTGTGTGTGTGTGTGTGTGTGTGTGTGTGTGTGTGTGTG